>CM024758.1:60263511-60447196 GCA_014218235.1 Colocasia esculenta | reverse complement strand
ACAACAAAGCTAGAGATAACGGACACTTCAATGTTCAATTTCAAATGAAAGACATATATAGAAGACTAAAGCTCCAGAAATAGATAGAACACTCACGACAATCTTTTACAAGCTTTCTCTGAGCATCTGAAAGAGCCAAGCTTCACTTCTTTACTTGTCCAGCTCTTAGCTCTCTGCATTCATTGTGTTAGCCTTGAGAGCTTTTGTGTACTGAGAGTGTTCCTCATCGTACAACTTTCCCTCTCATCATTGCTTCAGATCGAGCGTTGTCTTTTAAGCTTGATCTAGAGGCGTATCATCCTTGAATACATTCCTGTGTTCTTTCCCTTCGTGTTGAAGAAGACCTGGTGGTTCCAAGGTGTTTGTTTCCCTTCGTGTAGAAGGAAGACCTAGTGGGATCCAGGGTGTTTTAATTCCTCTTCGGGTTTTGAAGAGAAGACCACTGCAGTTGGGTGTGTAAGTGTCCTTAAGGGGGATTGTACCTTTGGGTAATGAAATTCTGAGTGTTGCTCAGGGACTGGACGTAGACTCCTGTGGAGAGGAGGTCCGAACTAGGATAAATTCCTGTGTCTTGTGTTTGATGCCTTGTGTTTGCTATCCTCTTTTTACTAACACTAACAGTCATCGAAGTGTTTTTTTGTGTAAATGTTTTTGTGAACAGGGTTAGGTCTCCAATTTTAAGAATCACATTCACCCTCCCCCCCCCCTCTGGGCTTGCTAGCTAGCTGGCAACAAGTGGTAAGAGCTAGTCTCTTCGACAAAGAAGATGATCCAATGATCTGAGAGCAAAGATCAAATGGCATCCAAGGTCACTTCGAAGGTCAGTCAATTAACAGGCCACCACTGTTCGATTGTGAAGACTACACATGTGGAAACAAGAATGGAGTTCTTCTTACAAGGACTCGACTATCAGATCTGGTCGATTGTTGAAGAATGTGATCTTCTAGTCATAAATGAGAAGGATAAATGGACGAAGATGACAAGAAGAAGATCTCTTTGAACTGCAAAGCCAAGAGTATCCTATGTTGTGCTCTTAGCAAGAAAGAGTTCAACCGTATATCAGCCTGCAAATTTCTATGGAAATGTGGGAGAAGCTAAGGATCACATAAAAGGTACTGACAAGGTAAAGAAACCATAATAGACATCTGGTAACACAGTACGAAAGGTTCCAATGTAGCAAGGGAATCCATTACTCAGATGTATAGCTATTCACCGATATCCTAAGGGTTAGCTGGTCTGGGTAAGACTTATCAGATGGGAGACATGGTGAGGAAAATACTCAGATCCCTACTTGCCTCGTGGACTCCAAAAGGTTACAGCAATAGAGGAGGCTAATGACTTTTAGATAGTGTCCATTAGAGAAGCTCATTGGGTCCTCATGGCCCATGAAATAAATATGGAAGGTTGGGAGAATCTTCTAGCAGAAAGAAGCACTCCAACGCACTCAGGATAGAAGAAGACGAATCAGAAGAAGAATCATAGCAATAGAGCTTGAACAACAGTGAAGATGAAGAAGCAATGTTGTCCAGAAGATTACAAAGAATATAGCTAAGAAAAAGAATATCAGTCCGGTAGAAGATACTTCAAGAAAGGGAAAGACTTCAAAAGGTCTGAAGTCAAAGATACAAAGAAATTGAACCAATCTGTACGAATGCAAGAAGCCAGGACATATCAAGGCAGAATGTCCGAAACTCAAGAAAGCTGAATTCAGAAGGAAAGATAGTTCCAAAGAAATTCAGAAGGTATAAGAAGAAAGCTATGGCAGCAGCTTGGGACAACAGTAGCGACTCGGACAGCGAGTCAAGCTCAAGCAATGAGAATAAGAGAAGCAAACCTGGCATTCATAGCCAACATCGAGACAAGGTAACATCAAATTCATCTTTTCTTCATGTAATGAATCAGATTCTGATAATTTGGAAGAAGCTTTTAATGAACTATATTGTAAATACAAGAAGTATGTAAATTAAAAAAATTAAGAAAAACATCACATGTTTAGAAAATACTAACTCTATTTAAATCTGAAAATGATCAAATGGAAAATAAATTACGGAACTAAAAAGAAGAAATAATTGTTATATGAAGATCTAAAAAATAAAAAAAATAGATAGTTAAACTAGAAAATAGGAACTCCAGATGAACTTAAAAGGAGATTAACACACTAACTGAAGAAATGAAAAACTATTAAGTACATTAGATAAATTCACAATGGAAAACCATCACTAATACTAAAGGAGCTAGACGGTCAGGTAGAAATAAACATGATTAGGATACACACCTCCAGACAATGAGAAATAATAATACATCCTAAAACATATCCAACACCAAAGTTTTAGCTGAACAAGACCACAACTATAAATCAATTTTAAATACATTCCAACTGAAAAGATAACTAAGATGTCTTGCTGTAGCCATTGCAACAAGTTAGGTCATATTAAAGTATTATTCCAACTAAATATAAAATAGGATAATCAAAAGGAAAATGATGATACTAACCAACCAGGACCCAAAAAACTTGGGTACCTAAAGCTTAGTGTCTTCATTGCAGGTAAACCTTTGAAGCATCAAAATAGTCTTTAGACAGTGGATGCTCAAGACACATATCAGAAAATAGGAAGCTATTTTCTCACTCAAAGCTGAGGAAGGCACAGTCACCTATGGAGATAATGGAAAGGGACTGTGATAGGTAGTGGATCAGTGAGCAGCAAAGGCAAAACAATTATTGAAGATGTGTTATGCGTCAAAGGACTGAAGCACAACCTATCAGTATCAGCCAGCTGTGCGACAAAGGACATCAAATCAGATTTCAAGAGTCAAGTGCAGCATTATAAAGGATGGTGCAGTCATCTTTGAAGCCAACAGAGAAAGAACCTGTACATACTTTACCTAGAAGAACTAAAAGATCAGGATATCTGTCTGGCCGCAAGCAAAGAGCAGTCAACTGAACTGTGGCACAGAAGATCGGGCCACTGCAGTCTGGATGGCAATGAGAAAGTTGATCAAGAGAAGCTTGTGGAAGGCCTACCCAAAGTTAGCACAAGAATGGATGGTGTTTGTGGGCCATGTGCAAAGGAAAGCACACCAAGTCATCTTCAAGTCAAAGACTGTGTGGTAACAACATCAAAACCCTTAGAAATTCTACATATGGATTTATTTGGGCCAATGAGAACCACACGTCTTGGAGGAAAGAATTTTTGGTTTTGTCATTTAGACGACTTCTCTCCAGGTTTACATGGGTTTCCTTCCTAGAACACAAAATGATACTTTTGATAGTTTTTGTAAGCTTCAGCAAGAAGGTACAGAAGGATAAGAAGTATAGTATATTAGCATTCGATCGGACCATGGAGGAGAATTCCAGAATGAGAGATTTGCTAAGTTTTGTGATGATCAAGGCATAGAGCACAATTTTCAGCACCAAGGACGCTCAGCAAAATGGAGTTGCTGAAAGAAAGAACAAAACTCATTAGACATGGCAAGGACAATGCTGTTAGAATATGATTTGCTAAGATATTTTTGGGCCGAAGCAATTAACACAACATGTTATATCATCAACCGAGTCATGGTCAGGCCAATCCTAAAGAAGACTTCATATGAGCTATACAAAGAGAAGAAGCGAAGATCAGTCATTTTAAGACATTTTGATGTCCATGTTTCATCCACAAACGACAAAAGAGACCTCGATAAGTTAGATGCTAAATCAGATGAAGGTATCTTCATGGGTATGCCTCTAAACCTAAAGGATATAAAATATTTAATAATGTACTTTGTTAATTGAACAATCAGTGCACATTTTTTTTATGAAACTAACCCTTCCTTGAAAGAGGACGAAGATAGTGATATTGATGATGTAGAAAATTTATCCAAGAAATTAAAGGATACATCCATTGAGGACAAGGAAGATTCACCTTGGAAGACCTGCAACAAAAGGACAAATCTCATGATAATCTTCCAAAAGAATGGAGGTATAAGAAAGATCACCCTCTAGACAACATCATTAGTGATCCGTTAGTTGGGGGTAAGAACCAGAGTTAATGTAATTCCTTGTGACTATCTAGCTTTTGTTTCTCAAATAGAGCCTAAGACAGTCATGAAGCTCTTACTGATGAATCTTGGATTTTAGCCATGCAAGATGAACTAAATCAGTTCAAGAGAATCATTGTGGTCACTTGTTCCTAGACCATCAGATCATCCAGTAATTGGCACCAAATGGGGTGTTCAGGAACAAATTGGATGAAGCTGGTGTGATCATAAGAAAAAGGTCAGACTGGTAGCCCAAGGCTTTCCCCAAGAGGAAGGCATAGATTTCGATAAACCTATGCACCAGTAGCTAGACTTGAGTCTATTAGAATTTTACTTGCTTATGCATCTGCATTAAATTTAAAACCCTTTCAAATGATGTGAAATAGTATTTTTTAATGGTTTTATAAAAGAAGTGTTATGTGGAACAACTCCTGGTTTTGATGACATGGATTTTCTGGATCATGTATTTAAATTGCATAAGCTTTATATGGTTTAAAACAAGCACCTAGAGCATGGTATGAACGATTAGTTCATTTCTATTAGATCATGGTTTTTATTAGATAAAAGTAGATACCACACTATTCATTAAGTTCTAAACTCAAAAATGCGTTACTTGTTCAAATATATGTTGATGATAATATTTGGATCTACTGATGATCTCTTTGCAAGTATTTTGAGAAGCTAATGCGGGAGAATTGAAATGAGCATAATGGGGGAGCTTAACTACTTCCTCGGATTGCAAATCAAACAGGAAAAAAGGCTCACATATTTGTCAAGCCAAATACACAAAAGAGCTGCTAAAGAAATTCGATTTTGAAAATGCCAAGCCACTGTCAACACCAATGAGTACATCAACAGATTAGACAGTGATAAAGATGATAAGAAAGTAGATCAAAGCTTTATAGAGGTATGATAGGCTCTTTGCTTTATTTAACGCAAGTAGACCTGATATATTATTTAGTGTTTTGCATGTTGCTAAGTATCATGTAGACCCTAGAGAGTCTCATTTAATTTCTGTCAAGAGAATTTTTAGATATTTGACTAAACTTATACTTAGATCTGTGGTATCCAAAATCATGTGAAATTAATTTAGTAGGATACTCTGATCTGACTACGCTGGATGCAAAATAGATAGAAAAAAGCACCAGTGTTGTTGTCAAATTCTTGCAGGATGTCTGATATCATGGTCATCAAAGAAGCAAAATTCAGTAGCACTGTTTACAGCTGACGCTGAGTACGTGGCTGCTGGAAGTTGTTGTACACAACTTCCGTAGATTAAGCAACAAGTTGAGGATTATGGACTCAACATCAAGTCAATTCCCTTGCTGTGCGACAACACCAGTGCAATAAACCTTACCAAAAATCCAGTGCAGCACTCAAGGACAAAACACATAGAGGTTAGATATCATTTCATTCATGATCATGTAGCTAATGGTAATATAGAAATTTCTTTTATTAATACCCAGAATCAGTTAGCAGATATCTTCACAAAGCTTACCTAAAGAGAGATTTACATCTCTTAGAAGGGATTAGGCATGTGTAAATTGTGAAAATTTACTTGCAAATAACTGAAAATAATAATTACTACAGAATATTAAATATTAGCTCCCCTGTAGTTAAGCAAAATTTTGTCAATATTGGATGTTGCGTTTTATCAGAGACGGTTTGTTTTATTTTAAAGCTTTCTTTCGTCTCAAATATGCTAGTTGTCGTTTTCCCTGCCCTTATGGGCGTCAGCACCTCAAAGTCACTTTTTTTATATCCCGAAATCTGTGTTGCAATCGATTCACCTCCCGCCTTCATCTCTTTTGACTTGCCTGAGACGATACCCTAACGACTCTGGCATCCACCTCGTGCAATTTCAAAGCTTTCACCTCTTCTGCTAGAAATGTCTTAGGGCTTTTGCTCCAATCTTCATTCCATCATCTAGAACTTTCTTCCCCATTCAAAATCATGGCCGTTTCTTCTGGAGTTTCTGGCACCGTCGAGAGCTATGGAGCTACATTTCTTACAGCAAGCAGCAGGAGAGGTTTGCGACAGTAAGACCGAGTTGTGCGGTCACAGGCAGTAGATGTTGCAGATTTGAAAAAGAATGCATGCACACATCGTCGCGGAGTTGGAAAGATTGAAATAGACAAGATTGCTACTCTATCAGAAGTAAGTTATCCTGACCTAGTAAAGGCTTTTTATGTCTGTTTGAAGACTGAGGAAGATGGGTCCTTGACTTCTCTGTCAAGGGAACCCAGATTAGAATCACCTACATTTGTTGTAGTCATTGTTTTGGTGTGACTACCTCCGGTCACAGTGGAGTTCACACTGTTGATGTTCAGCAAAAAGGGTTAGGAATTGTTGGTCCCGACAGATTAAAGGATGGGAAGTTAGATATTAACCATTAAATGCTTTCAATCGTCTATTACATTTCATAGTTGTCAGATAATAGTTCCAAGGAGTGCCACCTTCTCTACATGCACCAAGGCGGACTCAAACTTGATGTTCTGGGTCATCCAGAGCCAGAGTATCACATTGCAGAAGTATATTGGAAAGAATGAGTTTGCAAGTGCTCAGTTATGGGACAGAAGAGTAAGTTGCATGTGTCTCTACCCTATGCCCATTGCTAACCAAGATATTTCAACACTTTGGCATCAGTACGGTAGGAGATGTGTGCTCTGAAGATGGGCCAAGCATCTGGTCCAGGAACCTGAAGAAAAGTGGTTTTTTCATAATTGCTGGGGTTTTGACAAAGACCTCAGTAGCTGAGGGTGAAGCCACATTGGTGAAGCCCAGGAAGTTCAAGAAGAGGCAGTTTCGGGCAGTGGAGCCAGCAAAACCAGGAGCTTCAGTTGAGCAAGAACAAGTTCATGAGAAATTCATATGGCTCAGAAGGAAGCAGCATCAGAAGTCAGAGTTGAAGACTCAGTGCTTAGCAACCGTCGGATTGAGGAATATTCCTAATGAGCAGATTGAGCCCGTTGGGCAAATTGCAGAGGATGTGCCTCCTTCATCTCATATTGCTTCCATTCTTAGGGAATTACTGGACTCCCTTCCTAGCACTCAAGGGGAGCCAGTGGTCAGGGATTTTCATGCTACCAAGTGATGCACATGTTGTTTTTAAAGGGCTTCCATTCAGGGGAGCAAATAGATGTGCAAGTAGAAGATGCTCCTAGTAGGGGGGGGAGCAGATCAAGTGTCTGTAGATGTTGGCAGAGAAGATGTGGCACCAGGCCACAATGAGAATTCTATTTTGGAAGAGACTCCCCTCAGGGGAGCAAGCTGTCTGTGCTGATCCGGAAGGTGAAGTTGTGGCATCAGGCCACTCTGGAGTTCATATGAGAGATGCTCATGTTCATGAGGAGCAAGAAGTAGATGTGCAGCTGATACCCCTATGGAGGATGCTCCTGTTGAAGGGGAGAATTTTGACTGAAAAGAAGGTCAGCCTCAGGGGGAGAGTACTGAAAACCCCCATTGAATACATTTCAAGAAGGTGTGACAGCCAGTTCCTCTGATTCAGATGAGCAAGATGACCATGTTGATCATGGGAGCCCGTGCTAGGGCAAGTGAGAAGGGAAAGGAAGTTGTTTCTGAGATTCCCCTCCTTACAACGACACCACATCAGAGGACCAGGCAGCAGAGATTGTCATTAAACTGAAGCATGTGATGGATAGGCTAGATGCCCAAGGTGAGATACTCTACGTGTGAAATCAGACATTACCTCTATATTCTTGAGCCAGAGCTCAGTAGCAAAAGAAATGGGGATGGTAATAATGCTTTAAGGTGGTTACATAAAGAAATAGGAAGCATGAAGACCCTATTATCAGATATTTTAAAGGAGGTAAGGGCACCAGCACCTCCTGCCTCCCCACCCATCTGCTCCTCAGCCCTCTGAGGAGTTTATAGAAGAGGTGTTAGGCCATCCGGGCCCACCAACTGAAGATTTCCCTTCAGAGCATGCTTCTGAGGATCCAGCAGGGCCATCAGGGCCAGTAGTTGTTGATCAGGTGGCAACTGTAGAATCTGGCCAACTGGGCTAGCTAAGGATCTGTCAGGGCAACCGGGCCAGTGGTTACTGAAGTCTGACTCATGTCAGGGCAAAGAAGAAGCTGTAGTTCCTGAGCCCCACATTCTCCTTCTCCATTCAGACACCAACTCCTTCTTCACCACCACCTCTTCCACAGCACCCTCCAGCTCCACCTACCTTCAACACCTGTACCTAGAACCATCTCATCTCCAACACCTTTTTCCTCTGAACCTTCCTCATCTCCTGCCATTTCACTTCCACTTCCTCCTCCTCCTCATCAGCTGGAGCCTCCTCATCCTTTGGTCCCTCCTCTTTTGACCAGCTGATCTACCTCCCTCTACTTCTCATTCCTCTCTTCTCCTCCACTCCTCCCTCCTTCATTACTATTATTCCCGAGAGTGCTCAGATTGATGCCCCCTATCTTAGGGACATCAAGATGATTTTGAAGAAGTTATTCTCCAATCTGTATTGAAGGTTGGAACTCATGTTCATAGGATAGGCTCTTCTAGCCCTGCTCCTAAGAAAAGAAAATAACCTCCACTTCCTCTATCTCTTCTGATCCTTATTATCCCCCCCCTATGGTTTTCTCTAACGGTGGACAACAAAATAAACTACTCTATAGAGATTCCTTTAGAAATTGTTTTTGCTACCATCATAAACTTCCTCATCTCAACCTTAACGATCATCTTAATGTCATCTTGCCTTATACCTCTCTCTCTAAATCTGAAAAATCAAAAATCTTCTCTCTAGCCGAAGCAAAACTGAAGAGCAGTGGGCTCGGAGTCATAAAGGCTTTGTACAATAAGTTTCTTCTTGCCCGATCAACCAGATTCCCTCCCGGGATCATTCCTTGACTTTATCAGAGTGGTTCCAGATCCTTCACAAGGACACCTGGGTCCGTTTTCATTCAAAAAGAAATCAAATGATCAGGCACTTTCAGAGTTTCAATAACTACAGATATCTCAATCATCTTTCTGAGGTTCAGCTTGGTCAGTTCAAGCAAGCTTATCGAGATCTTGGGTCCTTGACGCCACACTGAAGCTATTCAGTTGACTTTGCCACCCTCCAGTTGCCTAATACTGTTCTTCTTCCCCCACTTATTCTCTGGTCATGATTCAGCTGTTGGGCTCTCTTATTTTTTAGCGCTTTTGCCAAGTCATGGGAAGAATCAAAGTTGCAGAAGGTCATCTGGTTTGCCTTTCACAAATTTTTGTTTAGAGAGTATCAACAGGGCCATGTCAATGCTGATGTCCTCTCCCTCTCTTATCTGAGTGTGAAAGACTATCTCCTTCAGATTGGGCCAGATTTTATCCCCTATTTGCTCAGTAGCTTTACGCACATCTGAATGTCTCCTCACAGCCAGGGAAATAAACCGCTGCTGAATTTCTAGACATGAACTCCATTCACCTTGTAATGATCCATTTCAAACATAGGTTGAAGATACAATTTTATGTAGCCATGCGCCTAGAACTAAGCAGAAGCAACTCTTCTACCCAGTCTCTATTGATCAGTTTCTCTCTGTGCCGTTTGGAAAAGTCAGTTTGTATAAACATTCCTTTGATCCAAACCGCTATGCTGACTTCTTAGAAGAACAGAGGACTCTTCATCATCAAGAAATGGCTCCCACCATAGGTCCCTCTTATTCTGTTGTTTGTGGAGTATTTCATCTTTTTTTTGAAGAGCAAGAATTAAAGCTTGGGAAGTCATTTCCATAGCCTCTCTTTATCGCCTGCCCTTCTATCTTACTATACCCCCTCAAGTTGAATGAAATGATCCGTTGCTATCTTTTCTCTTCATCTTTGTCTCAACATTTATTCTTTTTGCTTAATGACAAAAAGGGGGAGAAGAATAAATCATTCTGAAAACATCTCAATTTCGCACAACTCCTTAGATTTATTTCATTATGTTTATGCATGTTTTTGTCATCACCCAAAAGGGGAGATTGATGATCAGGTTTATCCCCATCTAATTTAAATAAATTACATATTCATTTTGGTGATTAACAAAACTCAGAGTATAGTTAAACTTACAAGTTTTTCTATGAGATTGAAGCACATGAAATAAATCAAGGAGTACAAGCACAATCAGTAAGTGTTTCATCATCTTGTAGCCTTTAAGTTCAAAGCCAAAATTTATCTAAGTACACATCGATTTTCTATGTGTTGTAACGATTTTTGTGGATTTCATACGATTTCATAAGTCATCCAATTTATTTTGATTTTTATCTCATACCGATTCGATAAGTAAGAACAACGATTCTCTCACATCGATTTACTTATTCGCAAAGATTTGCTCAAGCACAACGATTTGCCTTTATAACGATTTGATAAGTGAGAACCACAATTTGCTCTCACAACGATTCGCTAAGAGATCGCAATGATTTGCCTCTCATAACGATTCCTAAGAGATTCGCACGATTTGCTCTCAGAACGATTCGATAAGTGTGCACATCGATTCCGAGCTCATAATGATTTGGTTATCGCATCGATTTCTTAAGTGAGAACAACGATTTGCTCTCACACGATTTTAGTTTCAACGACCCATTAAGTCTCATAACGATTCGATAAGGTTACACAACAACTCAGTCACTGTAATGATTCATTAAGTTACATACGACTTGGTCGCCGGTACGATTCGATACATTAACCACGATCGTCACTATATCGACTCGATAAGTGAAACAACGATTTGCTCATAAGATTTGGTTATAACGGACTTGTCCATAACGATTTGCTGATAGTATCATAATGATTTGTCTCTACAATGATTCAGTTATTAATGCATAACGATTTGTGTGTACATCGACTTGTTTATGAATGTATAACGATTCACATGAACACAACTCATCCACACATCGGTTTCATAAGTTATGCTCATATCGATTTCATGGTCTATAACAACTTGATATTCAAACCTATTCTCAATAGTTTGAAAAGTCAAAGTCTTCCCTTGCTTTTCTCTCACATCCATGCATTTATTATGACTGAACATATCACTGCACTGCATGCAAACGATATCTTCTATTTCCATGCTTATACTATAAACATCTTTTTAGAAGAACAGAATGGAATTTCCATTTCGGTATAAAACATTTCTTAACGTTGACTGACACCGAGAGACAGCTTAGCTATCTATCGTTTAAGCTTTTAATGTGTGCAGGTCTCTGACAGCACATCTCGATACAACGTTGGACACAATAGAAGCCGAAGGATATCAAAGAGGATTCTCTCTCTTTGCGTGCATGGAAAGCTAACGACCGTTGACTGAAAGCTCTACAGTGCCATGCAGTCTAACGTAAACAAAAGCTTAGAGATAACGGACACTTCAACGTTCAATTTTCAAATGAAAGACATATATAGAGACTAAAGCTCCAGAACGATAGAACACTCACGACAATCTTTTACAAGCTTTCTGCGAGCATCTGAAAGAGCCAAGCTTCACTCCTTTGCTTGTCCAGCTCTTAGCTCTCTGCATTCATTGTGTTAGCCTTGAGAGCTTCTGTGTACTGAGAGTGTTCCTCATCGTAAAACTTTCCCTCTGAGTCGTTGCTTCAGATCAAGCGTTGGTCTTAAGCTGATCTAGGGGCGTATCATCTCTTGAATACATTCATGTGTTCTTTCCCTTCGTGTTGAAGAAGACCTGGTGGGTTCTAGGGTGTTTGTTTCTTTTCATGTAGAAGGAAGACCTGGTGGGATCCAGGGTGTTGTAATTCCTCTTCGGGTTGTGAAGAGAAGACCAGCTGCGGCTGGGTGTGTAAGTGTCCTTAAGGGGGACTGTACCCTTGGTAATGAAATCCAGAGTTGTTGCTCAGGGACTGAATGTAGGACTCCTGTGGAGAGGAGGTCCTAACCAGGATAAATTCCTTGTGTCATGTGTTTGATTGCCTTGTGTTTGCTATCCTCTTTTACTAACACTAACAGTCATCAAAGGTGTTTTGTGTAAACGTTTTGTGAACAGGGTTAGGTCTCAAATTTTAAGAATTCCATTCACCCCCCTCGGGGCTACTAGCTGGGCAACAAAGTCGACCAAACTCTCTTCACTAAACATGTTCGCAATCATATCATTGTTGTTTAAGTCTATGTGGACGACATCATTTTTGGTTCCACTAACCATCACTATGTGAAGAGTTCTCTAAACACATGCACAGTGAATTGAGATGAGTCTAATGGGGGAGCTTCAATTTTTTCTTGGCTTGCAGGTAAAAAAACATGAGACGGCTTCTTCATTAATCAAGAAAAATATGTCAAGGAGCTTCTAAAAAGATTTCATTTGAACAAGCCAAGCCTACCTCAACCCCGATGAGCATAAGTATTAAACTTGAAAATGATGAGAAAGGTAAATGGTAGATGCAAAGCAATTCAAAGGTATGATTGGCTCTCTCCTTTACCTCACTGCATCTCGACCAGATATACAGTTCAGTGTTTGTCTTTGTGCTATATACCAATCTAATCAAAGGAAAGCCATTTGGTTGTAGTAAAAAGGATTTTGAGATATCTCTCAGGTACACAGTGTTTGGGTTTATGGTATCCAGTAGGTAGTAATTTTAACTTGATTTCATATTCTGATGCTGATTATGCTGGATGTAAAATTGATAGAAAAAGCACTAGTGGGTATTGTCAATTTCTTGGTGGTTGCATGGTTTGTGGTTATCCAAGAAGCAACACTCGGTTGCACTCTCCACTGCAGAGGCAGAATATGTTGCTGCAGGGAGTTGTGTGGCTCAAGTGTGTGATCAAAAGTCAGTTGTGTGACTACAACATTGACATTAGATGCACACCATCTTATGTGACAACACTAGTTGTAAGGCTCTCTAATTCCGTCGTATTATTTGTATCTATGTGTGAATAATTGTGCTTATGTATGTATGTACTTATTACGTACGTATAATTAGTATAATTACGTATGCATGTGTTATATTAAGTATAAATAATGTATATATTGCATGATGATAGTGTGGATATAATACCATATACATATTGCATGTATATACGCTTGATATGCATGGTTTTCTGCATAATTAGGGTTCTGGCCGAAGGCCACCTTGGCGTCAAGCCCAGGCCGTTGAGCCAGTGTCAGCGTCCAGACATGGACGCCAACACTAACTCCGGCGTCCAGCGATCTGGACGCCAACTTCTCTGACCTGCATGCGTTGCAGAGCCAGAAAATCCGGGAGCAAGGCATGGCCTCCATTGGGGGATGTCCCCCAACGGCTCTAAGGCTGTCTAATCGGTATGGTGAGTGGGTGAGGGGCTCTCATTAGGTCTGAACCCGGATTTGGCCTCTCCCACTTCCATTTCACCTTGCAAGAGGAGAAATAGAGGAGAGAAAAACCCTAGGTGAGCTGTGAGAAAAACCCATTTTAGAACCCCCAAATCCGACCCCTTGGAGCTTGGTTGGAGATCTACTGCGACAAGGAGGAAGCTGGAGCAAAGGAGAAGGCATCCCCATCATCCCCTCGGCGTGGAGATCACCCAGGAGCCCGGAGGAAGGCGATCTAGAGGGAGGTTCTGCAACTTCTTGGGACTGCCCAAGGAGGTCTTCACCAGCCTTTAAATCCCTTAGAAGAATTTTTGAAAGGCAAGTGACCTATCTATGGTGTCCCCGTATGAGTCTAGGTGGGTTTGTTATTTTTATGGAATTTTCCTCGAGTCCTAGACCCTCCAATTCACCCAAGTTTCAGAGCTCGGGTCTGTGTTTCTGCACAGACCTGGTTAGACGGCAAGGTCCCTGGACGTCCAGTTTTGCTTGGCGTCCATCGACCATGCCGCTGACCCTGAGTCAGCGGCCAGAGACCGCCGCCTAGTTCTTCTGGACAGAACAGTGGCTGTTCTGTCCCACTTATGCAGTAATTTCGGTATGTTTTATGCGATGAGGATATATGGTAAAGCTTATACTCTATGTATATGGTTAGTTGTGGTGTGTGAATGAATGTGGGATGTGATGGTGAATGTGGGATAATGATATCTTGTAAACTTGTGAGCATGACTTGTAGATAATTTTGCAAAATCCATGATTCATGATTAGATTAGTGTGAATGCCTTAGTTTCGGTTTGATCATGAAGAATAGTGGGTCAGCATATGCGTTTGCAAATTTTAGTAATTTATCCATGCTTGTGAAATTTGTAAATAAGCTCGGTTCGGTAAAATGAAACATGCGAAATGGTTTGTGATAATTGATCGATAGATGTATGAATTAGGGTAATGTGGTATTCTAAAATCATACATATATTAGTAGTCTCTGTACAAAACAGCAAGTGGCTAAATTACAAGATGTGTTAGACCCATGTTAACTTAAGTTGTTAATAGCATGCTAATTAGGCGTTTTATTTTCTGTAAATTCTATGTAGCTCAGAAAAATCTGAAATTTGGGAGTATGATTATGAACCCGAAAACAGCATGTGGTAAAAATTTCAGGTCATTTGGACCCGTAAATAAAAGTTATGTGTTTTCATGAGAAATGTGAATAATCGTACATATGATCGAAATGTGATTAGATTTTGTTTAAACCCAGCATGATTAGTGTGTTTACTGTGTGTTAAACCTTGAAAACTCTGTAGTACCATGTTAGGAAAAAAAAAGAGGTGTTCATGTGAGTAAGAAAGTGTGAATGTGATGAAAAGTGTAAAAAAACCATGTGTAAAACGGTAAATGTGTAAAAGTGTAATTGTGCCAATGTGATACTGCTTCCGAGAAGGCAGTGGAGCCGTATCAGGGAAAGTCCCCCTGAGAAAGTTCATTGTGTTAAGTGACCCTAAGGGCATTAGGGGGAAATCCTGGAGGTGGACAAGTACCACTGGTTAGGGTGGAGACTTGTTCTCCCGGTGCGCAGTCCAAGAGTCGCCATTGTATTGCCTAGATGGCGTCTATGTGATGTGATGTGTTTGTGTCCTTCTTTGGGTTTGGACTATGTGTCACGGCACCTAAATATGTGTAAAGTGTAATGTGAAATGTGTATGTCACCTGTAAATGTGTAAGTGACATGTGAATGTGTATGTGTAAAGTGTAACCATGTGAAAAGAGGAATTTTGTGTAAAAGAAAATGTGAAATTCTCGATGTGTAAATGTGTTATTGAACCCATGAGAGACTAAATCTGAAACCATGTGAATTCAGAAAATGCATGTTATTATTCTCATGTTTATGTGTACAAGGTTTAGAATCCATGGTAGGGACAACAATGAATATGTGTGCAAAATGCATGATGGATTGTTCATATGTGAGGTTTTAAGTAACGTTGTAGCTCTCATGTGTAGATTCATAGTCATTGAACCTGTGAAATCAGCAACCTAAAGCAGTGAAAAAAGTTATGTATGCACTTAAGAATATGTGGAATCCATGCAAATTGTGTTCCCCTTTCATGCATGTAAATTGTCCATATTGATAGCTCTCATGTTTGACTCTGTAAAAGATTAAAGTTCATGAGTAAATTGATAGAGACCATGTGATAGGTGGATTTTATTTTAAAAATCTGAAGCATGAGTTATGTATAAAATTGTAGAACTTTCATGATAGGTTGAGAACTCGAATTGACTAGCATGCTATGTGTTGCTAATTGTAATGTGCATGTAGAAACCACTAGGACTTGTACGTGTATATCATGAATAGTGTG
Source organism: Colocasia esculenta (assembly GCA_014218235.1). Classification (NCBI taxonomy): domain Eukaryota; kingdom Viridiplantae; phylum Streptophyta; class Magnoliopsida; order Alismatales; family Araceae; genus Colocasia; species Colocasia esculenta. Next base: position 60,431,557 of record CM024758.1, on the reverse strand, counting down.
CTTGCTGAGTCCCTGGACTCACTCCTTGCTTCGGCGTACAGGTATAGTTGGTGACACAGTACCCTTGGAGGAGGCAGCAGAGACGGACTTCGAGCGTGGAGACTAGCTAGTTTTTGGAGTTCTTTGCGATTGTGTACTTCATAGTATGTATTTGGAACATTGTATTAGAATTATCATGAAAGGAATGTATTATGTGGACATTTTGTAATTCTATTTCAGCAATTTAAATTATGTGAGCTCTAGTTCCTCATTGTTAATTGCGAAAATTCATGTATGGTTAATGTGGATGATGAATGAATGAGATAGTTCTCTTTTACTTCCGCTACTCTGTTGTATATTCGCGTGTATCTCAGCTGTTTGTATCGTTTGGGTAAATGTCCCACTGTGGCAACACTTGTTATACCGACGTGGGTTGGTATAACCGTACCGGTATAATGAGGGCCGTCACCTAGTGTTTCACCTTTCCAAAAACCCAATTCAACACTCAGAACCAAACACATTGAAATTCAACATTATTTCTTTGAGAGATGAGGTGGAACAAATCCTTGGAGCTTACTTCATACCCACTGAGCATCAACTGCTGATATCTTCACAAAACCCTTGTCTGAAGATAGATTCACTACATTAAGGAGAGAATTGGGCTTGTGTAAAATTCAATGAAACTCATACCCAATTTTGGAGTATATGCTCTTTGTGTGTAAGACTGTTGGTATATCAAATGGTGACACGTGGAAGAACAAGTCATGCTTGTTTGGAAACTATAATTATGCGTGAGAACACATTCTCCGCCACGTATCATAGTCAAGTTGCATATAAAGGTCATTCACTTCAATGGGGTATATAGTTTCTTTTCAATCTGCCCATTTACTTTTGAAAACAAATGATTTCTATGTTCATGTGCTTATGAATGCTTTCATGTGTTCAATGCTTACCATGCATATATTATACTGGTTGAATTGCTTGAAGTGTTGAGTCATCACATGCACCCACTATGGGGGAGCAATTTTAGGTTTGATGAGTAAAATCATGAGGGAAAATCTCTATTCTCTATTTGTCCTAATTTCCCAGCATGAAGGTCCAATTTCTCTCTATTCCCCATCTTAATTTTGATTTCTCAAGTTTCTGTCGACACAGCCCCAAACACCCCTGTCGACAGCTATGCCTTTACAGACCCAGGATTTGCAGCCTGTGTGCATCTGTTGATAGACCCTACTTCAGCTGTCGATAGCCAGACACAGTTTCTGATCTCCCCGAACTCCATGTTTTCAGTCTGTGTGCATCTATCGACAGTAAGCACCCCAACTGTCGATAACCATGATCTTCCTGAACCCAGTGTTTCCCAACTGTCTGCATCTGTCGACAGGCTTCAATTTGCTGTCGACATATACCATTTCACTGAATTCTTCATCTTCTCTCCACATCCTTCATGAGCATGTTCATACATTAATGTAAGGTGAAAATTGGGTTCTTACTTGGGTTATAATCTTTCATATCCACATAATACCAAGATATTGTCTAAGTCTCAATAATTTTGACATACTATTCTTGTATGAGTCTATGTTTTATCATTCGGAGTATATTGCACAAATCTAATGGGTTTAACCTAACCTCACTTGAATAACTCCCTTGTGGAGAATCATTTTTCTCAGGTGACTTGATAAGTCCTAAGGTCATAGAACTTTATGTCTTGCATGGGCTTTTAACCTTAAATACTCTTTGACCTTGATTTCCAAAAAAAAGGGGGGGGGGGGAGAAAAGCTACATATTTCTAATACTCAAAAGTGTCTCAACGAATAATGTAATGAGGCAAAGGCAGAGCAATGATGAGTATTACTGAGTAACTGGGGACATGGGTATCAAAAATGTCTGTCTTCGCGTCAAAAAGCTTATTCATTATCTCTGTATAATGGTATGATGGTCACTCCCACTGAGTAACTAGGGATACGGGCATTCCTCATGTCTATCTTCCACGTCAGAAGGTGATAGTGATCCTAATTACCACTTTTCCCATTGAATTGCTACAACAATAATTCAAAGTAGAAATAGAGTGAAGCCTCCATATTTTTTTTTTATCATGAGCAATTTGTTATTTCTGTTATCTACTTATGTAGACATCTTTTTCCACAACCACCAACGCACATCACCCACTAGGAAATATGATTTTCTACATGGTTTTATTCAAATGGGTTATCTTATTTTCATCTGCTTTTGTACGATGTGTTCTTAATGATCTAACTTGAGACTTCTGGGGTATTATTTCACAACCATTGTAGATTTTTGACGTGTCTTAATATTAGTGGGTATGACATGTTATAATGTGTGTATCCTATTTTTCCACCTTAATACCATTTGGACGCTCATTTCCAAGCAAAATTATATCAAAAACTCAAATCTGGCAAATTCTGTCTGTTTAGTCGCAGATGAATATCACCTGTCGACAGCCGACGGCCAGGGCAGTTTAGAAGCCCAACCGGCGCACCTTTTTGAGCTGGATTTTGTGGGTCCCTTCCCTTTCAAACTCTTTCACAACCTCTTTAAAAGGGACCCACGCCTCTTATTTCTTTCCCTACTTCCAACACACCCTCTCCTTCCTCTCTAAACCTCAACCTTCCTTCTCCAGGGCGCCCGACCTAGATTTCGGTCCTTCCTGGTTCTCTTCTATCCTTCTTCTCCTTCTCTTTCCAGAGCTCTTCTCCCTCCGACCTCCTCTTCCTCATGGCTCCAAGGGGAAACGTCATGCTTCCCGTCGCCGTCCCCTCTCTCCAGAAGTCCGTGAGGGCTCCGGGGCTCCTGTCGAGCGCCGTAGCGCATCAGGACGACCGTCTACCGGAACTCATCGTCCCTCCGAATCTGAAACTTGTCAAAGTTCTCGGCACCTCACCAAGTTTGTCCAACCCCGCTATGTTGATTTTGTCTCACTGGAAGACATGTTCCCAGGTCTGCAGCCCCTCTTCGACATCCAGGGCTGGACTTCTTTCTGTTACTCCCACATTCGGTATTCTCCCACCGCTGTGATGGAGTTCTACAACAATCTGGGGATCACGGATTCTAGTAACCTTTACACCACAGTCAAATGCACTCCCTTCCAAATCACCCCTAATCTTCTCACTCGTGCCTTTCAAATCCCCAATTCTGGCATTGATGTTCTGCTAAATCATCCTTCTGCATCTAATTACTACACTCTCATCACTTTGCAACCATACGATTCTACCAAGATCGTATGAAGTTGAATGCCAATTCCTTCCCTCCTCTTCATCGTCTTATTCATCACATTTTCACCACCATTATTGTGCCCAAGGATGGCACCTGGAAACTTGTGATCGAAGTTCACAAATCTCTTTTCTACTCTTTCCTTAATGGTGAACAAGTCAATCTGCCTATTCTCATGATCGCCCTAATCAGGCAATGCTTCCGGAACTCCAAAAGATCGATGCGCTATGCTTGCCCTATTACCTCTCTCCTTCTGTTCATTGGCATCCATATTCCAAAAGGGGAGTTTGTTGATCTCAAATCCCGCAGTTCTTTTGATCTTACTGCCGCTCATAGGATGGGCTACAAGCTTGTTGATGGGAAAGTCTCATGGGATCTCAAGGGCAAGGAGTAGGCTGTTGAAGAAGAAGATTTTGAGGATGAGGAATCAGGGGATGAAGACTTCCACGTTGAACCAATGGATGCTCAGGACGATGAGGATGATGATGCTGAAGACCAAACACCAGAGCCTCACCAACCATCTCTTAAAGATTTTCCTCACTGATCAGTTGGCCCAAATGCAGCAACAGATCACCACTGGTTTTGCACATCTCAATGCCCAGCTTGATCACATTGATACAAGGATGGATGCTTTGGCTGACACTAATGTGCAATTCAGCATAGGCTTACAAGGCTCACCACAGAGCATCATGGGATTCGTCATCCCCCTGCTACTGGGAATGACGATGTCTAGAGAGTCTAGAGTTAGTTTGCGTTTTCTAGTTTCTCTTTTCCTTATGTCTGGGTCTTGTCACTGATGTCTTTGTTTGCTGTGTCAGTCCTATCATTTCCCTTCTTTTGTATTTCTTTAAGTCATGTCATGAAAATCTTTTGTAATTGTGTGTACTGAATGATTATTCAATGACATTCACAGTTCTTTGCTTACTTTCTATTCATGCGTGCATGATTTGTCTTTTTGGATGTTGCCAAAAGGGGGAGAAACATCAATTGTGCATAAATTGAAATTTTTGTCATCATCAAAAAGGGAGAGAATGTTGGGTTCTCATGTATGATGTTTGTGATTACATATTTTTGATGATGAACAATGTTAATTGATGTTGTATGAATGGTTGAAACATGATGACATTGACAAAGTCAAGCAAGATACAATCATATCACAACATGCTTCAATTGATCACCTACATATCATTATATCTCACTAACATGTTCTTTAATGTAGGTGTGAATGTATGTAAGACAAGTATCAAATTCAAGAGCAAAAGCTCAAGAAAAAGACGTCAAGCAAGTACCTGTCGACAACCCTACAGGTCCCTGTCGACAGCCAAGCACAGGGAAGTCAGATAAGCTTCAGGACAAGTGTGCTTGTCGACAGCCACAAATCGCCTCTCAACAGCCACATACAGGAAAGCATTTCCCGGAGACCATTGTTCTGGAAATTGGAAATCTGTCAGTACCTATCGACAGATGATAGTCACCTGTCGACAGACGAAGAGAAACTTCAATTCCGAGATTTAGATATGTTCAATATTTGAGTGTTTTCTTTTACCACGCCTCTCTAAACTTGGACACCCATATATATAGAACATATTGAGGTATTTTCGTAGCAAGAAGCCACCATAAAAAACCTTAGCAAAACCCAAGAGAGAGAGCTTCTCCCTGCTGCTCTGCTTCAACTCTCCATCCAGAGCGAAGAAGATCCATCTTCCGAGTGGAGTTGAAGACGGTTTGTCCATGGTTCAAGCTTCTACGTCAACTGGATCATTAAAGAGAAGCTTGGAGTTCTTCTGGAGGACCAACGACAAGAGTTCTTCATCGGAATTTGTTCTTTCACCTCAGAACTCCTATCTTTTCATATTCTTCCTATTTTCTGTGTGTGTGGTTGTGATTCAAGCGACCCTTGTGCTTGATTCACGTGGCTTTTATTGTTCTGATCGTGTGTTTACATCAGACAACGTGTGTGTGAGTTGTAGAGTGGAACTCACTAATAAGCAGGTGTTTCTACGTGTGTGTGTGGACGGTGGACATAGGATACACAAGTTGTGTACTCCGAACCACCTTAAATCATCGCGTCTGTGGTTTGAACGTTTTACGATAGATGTTTGGTAGGCACGTTGGTTTCTCACACGTTAGATAGATTGTTAATTGTTCTACTCTTAATCAACACATACGTCTTGGTTCGAATTCAAATCAAATCTGTCTGAGATTTTGATAAGTTTGTGTTTCCATCGAAAAAAGTCATAGTGGTTTAATTGGAAGTAATCTATTCAACCCCCCCTTCTAGATTACCATAATAGATAATTCCGCATATCTTTCACGTGGCGGCGGCGAACCGGAGGTGGTGAGCTAGGGCGGTGGTGTCCCATCGCCGGAGGGAGCACGAGAGAAAGAGAGCCGAGTGAAGAGAGAGAGTGCGAAGGAAGAGAGAGAGCGCAAGTGAGAGAAAGAGAGAGAGAGAGAGAGAGAGAGAGAGAGAGAGAGAGCGAAGGAAAGAGAGAGAGAGCACGAGTGAGAGAGAGAGAGAGAGCAGTTTTAGAAATTTGGGGCCTTAGCGATGCAATTTCGACGGATATAAAGCCGTCAAAAATTTAGTATGTATTTTCCGACGGATAAAAATCAGTTAGAAAGTTTGTCAGAATTTTCTGATGAAAAAAGTTATGTTGGAAAATTCGTCGAAAATTTTGACGAAAATTCCAACGGATCTTATCCGTTGAAAAATGCTGACGGAATTGGCGACAAATTCTTATCCGTCAGAAATGCCGTCGCTAAATCCGTTTTCTCTTGTTGTGCTGGCATGAAAGATGGTGGAACTACTCGGGGGAGACTGTGAGGTGGTTATTTTCGCCCCCAATGATTACCCCAGTGTCTTGATCTTCGATGTTATTTGTATGAGCAATCCCCTTGCTTCTTATCGGACCATGACAAGTATTTCGTTTCCCATAGATGGCGTCAATGATGAAGCTAGTCCCAAACTTACAAAGTTGCGGACTGACTCCAGATATTTGAGATGAGGAGCTCGAATCTTGCTGATGAAGAGAGAAATCTATGTCGTCGATGATCAGTGACGACACTGATCCAATTTGTAGGAAGCCATGCTCGAGAAGGGGTTCCCAACATCGACCCTCTAACGCTCAAGTCAGATGTCTGTAGGAGAAGGGGAACAAGGGAACGAGAGAGAGAGAGAGAGAGAGAGAGAGAAGAAGAAGAAGAAGAAGAAGAAGGGGCCACTTGGTTAACTGAGATCTCTTGTGATATCTAAACCTTGGCCCCCTTTTATCTGTGCCCATATGTCTACTTTTATAGGTTGAAAACTCGAGTTTAATTCGGATTCCCTACATAAGATGGACTTTGGGGTCATGGGTAGCTGACCAAGACTCCTGGTGGAAGGGGATGTGTGCTATTGGATAAGATTTCGCGGTGGAGTTGGCATAATAATTGATTTTGGAATCCTTCATCGAGGAGATTAGGATGAGTGGGGATAGGCCAATGCAACGGCACAAATTTGGGTCACATATGGTGTCATCTTGGATAGATCCTTATTTAGGTCAGGACTGCTATCCGACCGGTCTTCATCCAAGCCAAGATCGTTATTAGGTTTGAGATCTAACTGGTAAGCCATTGCCAATATTGGGCCAACCTTTGAACCCATCATATTTGGATTAAAAAAATCATATACATATATATATATATATGTTGAATTAAAGATCCGGATATATACACAAAAGTTAGAAGAGTGCATATGAGTTTTATTTGTCTTGATTAGTAAATTTGAAATAAAAAGTAACGATACAATAAACATCAAATTACAAGCTTATGCCAATCGAAAGGTAAACTATCATGTAATTCTCAATGTACGGGTTAGGTAATTTTATGTTTTATGAGAATAAAATTTAAAGGCCTATCCCCTAATTCACAGCGAGAGGAGTTTGATATGACAATACGCATTTGAAATACATACAAGATACATGCACCTAAAGTATGATATAACATGGAGAATAATTTAGTATATTTGAGTTGTGTATTTTTTACTTGTACTTCTACTTTTTTATTGGAGGGGTGCATTGTGTCTTTTTTTTATTGGCCAATAAAAATGAAGAAATATAAGTGAAAAATTTAAGACTCAAGTACACTAAATTCTTCTCTATAACATGTTAGTGTGAAGAGGACCCCGGTTGGGTCGATCGGTTAGAACTCTTGCTTAAAAGCAAGAGGTCCCGAGTTCGATTCCTGGGGGGGGATTTACCTGATTACATGCAATCCTCGAGGTGTGTAAATTCGGGGTTTTCTGGTCAAGTGGGGTAAGGGCAATACGAGTATACGAAAAGTAGGAGCTGCCAAGTCCTGACCTTGGAGTTCACGAACACCAATCCTTGAGTCCACAAAGCCACACGGGGCGAGATTTCCTCGTTATAAAAAAAAAACATGTTAGTGTGAAGAAGTACTTCACATCTCTCTCTCTCTCTACATGTTAATTGCGACACACACTGATCAAATAATAAATCCTCACACTCTTTTTTCTTTCCCTCGGAGTCGCAAAGTGTGGTGAGATCATTTAAAACCCCTACTGGCTACTGAGTTGTGCTTCTTTCATCTGTGTTGTTTTTTTTTTTTTTTTTTTTTTTTTTTTTTTGACTAAAAGCACGCACATGAATGAATTACTCCCAGCCGAAGAAGGGGAAAGAGACGAACGGGGCAAAGTGAGGAGCAGCAAAAAGGCAGCGGAAACCGCGGCCTCCGAAGTAAAGCGGGTGGCGCTGTAAAGAGAGAGAGAGAGAGACACGTATTCTTTCCTTTCTTTTTGCATGTTTCCTTTGTTTCTATCCGGGCAGTGACCAAACTGCAGAGCGCAGATTCCCCTCCCTCGCACTCCCTTCTACCCTTTCTTTTCCACTGCGACGCGCGCCTACGCACACACAAACGCACACACACTCTCTCTCGCTCTAGACTCTACCTTTCCTTCGTGAAGAAGGAGAGCCCGCTGCTACTCTCTCTTTTACTCCTTGTTGGGGAGGGCTGCAGGGGCACCACCGGTGGCGCACCTCGCCGACCTCCACTGTTACACTGTTGCACTAAAAGAAGGGCGGGGGTTGGTTTTGTCTTTCAGTTGATAAGAAAAAGGCGCTGTCTTTTTGACGGGTTTCAAGGCAATGTGGGTGCGGTGCTTCTGATTTGGGCGATTTTAAGCTCCAGTGCGATGGAAGAACGGGGTTTTTAATCCCAAGTGGATGCGCATTTGAGATTTCGGGAACTGAACTGGGTTCCTTCTTGTTCTTGGAAAAGGGGCTCTTCGAGGTCTCCGCGGTTGTCTTCCTGAGTCTTTCTCCCCGAAGGGGTCCTTCCAAAGCTTCTGTGTTCTGCTGGTACCCAAATGCGGCCGAGGAAGAAGCCCTCCGGGTTTGCGTTTGATGTCTCTGGGTGCTGAACCAAGAAATGACAGCGTGGTGAAGGCGGGTAAACCCTAGAAATTCTCAGGGTTTCCAAGAGGACGCCTCATCGACGAGAACAACATAGGAGGCAAAACAGAAGAAGAAGAAAAACAAGATCGCACCTTTTCGATGTGTGTTCTAGAGAAGTTGCAAGTAGTCGACCATCTGCTTGTAGTTCTTCGGATTTTCACCGGCAAATCTGATATCTCGGAAGAAGAACGGTGCCATTCAAAAGCACATGATTTCAAGATTCTGCGCAAGGGAAATGGTGGCTCTGTGAAGTGGGTCTTGCTTGGCACGGAAGGTAGGGAATCACAAAATGGGTTGTTCGCCCTCCAGACCTGAGAAGAATGAAGCCGCTCTGGCTCTCTGCAGACAGCGCATGCGCTTCATCAGAGAGGCGGTCGATGCGAGATTTGCGCTGTCTGCCGCCCATCTCGCCTACATCCAATCCCTCCGCAGCGTCGGCATAGCTCTGAGGCGGTTCGCAGAGGCGGATGTGCCAGTCGAGTCTTCATTGTCTACTTCTGAGCCAGACAAGTCCCCGTCCCATTCATCTTACGCTTCCCCTTCGCCTTCCCGCTTAGTCGAGGCCGGGAGTTCGCCATTGCAACATGGGAGCCCACTATCCCCACCCGTGCACAAGATAAGCTACATGAGAGCGAGTGGGAGTACAGCCGTTGCAGTCAGGATAAATTCGTGCACAAATCATGTGATTGAGGAGGAGGAGGAGTCCCTTAGCTTTCCCCCTCCCCCTCCACCGCTGCCTCGGACTGCATCCTGGGACTTCTTTGATCCTGCTGAGTCGATCGAAAACGCTGGCGGCTTTCGAAATGGTCAGCAGTTTTACTGCCCAACCTTGGGCAACTCGATGGGTATCGGACCGTTCAAGGAAGATGAGGTCGTTCCCCTTGACGATGAAGAAGCTCAATGGGACAAAGATGGCTCCCAGGGAAAGAAGGAAGACGCAGACTTTTCCTTCCAACAGGATAATAACAAGGTGAGCTCTGGGGCGTTGTTTATCCCCCGTCCTGACAAATGCGTAACCTTGGAGAAATCCCCAGAAGTAAAGCAAGTACAGGACAGTGAGGAGAATGTGCTGAAGTCTGCCCACGGCAACTTGAATGGTTCAGCTCAAAGCGTACATGGCATTGTCTCACCCGAGCAATGCCCCCTAGAGAGGGGGAATGCAGATCAGGGAAAAGGACACTGCTCGGAAAGGGAGGATGCTTCTGAGTTCATAACTCACAGGGCAAAAGATTTTCTTCCCAGTGTCAAAGACATAGAATATCGTTTTGTTAAGGCTGCAGAATATGGCAGTGAAGTCTCTAGGATGCTAGAGGCCAACAAGGTTCGGCTTAGCAGTTGTGCCCTGAAAAAAGGTAAAAAATTGATTTTCTGAATGATTATTTTTTCTAGTGCTCTTATATTGCAGGGTTTGAACTAATTATTGTGCTTATTGGCCTCACAGGAAGTCAACCCTCTTCGGTATTTCTAGAAATCCTGCATATAGCTTGTTGTAAAAAGGGCACAGCCCCTGGTGATGGTAACTTCATTTCGATAACTTATATCGCCCCTCTTGAAAATATAAAGATTTATGCAAGTAGCTTACCATCTAATAGTGGCATATCAATTAGGTGGTAATTTTGCTGCATCTTCTCCTAGTAAGTTTTATGTTAGCACATTAATAATTACTCATAAAAATTTTGCAGAACCTGCTCAGCCCATGACAAAGGTTATTACATGGAACCGTTCAACATCTTCTTTGTCGTCATCATCTAAGAATCCGCTGGCAGCAGCAACAAAAGATGATGTTTGCGACAGTGGTAGTGATTTTATTGATGAGTTTTGCATGATATCTGGGAGTCATTCTTCTACTTTGGACAGACTGTATGCATGGGAGAGGAAACTGTATGATGAAGTCAAGGTATCCTGTTTTCAGCCACCGCATTTTTCAGTTTTTCAATATTTCTCATTGTCAAACTATAGCATGCACATCAAACTATCAAATCTTTTGTGACTATCAGCTATCTTTACCTATCAATATTTGCATGCTAGAAATATGAGTTTTGAAAATTTTGCTGAATGTTTAGCTTTCGAGGAAATCAATCTGAAACGACAAGTTTAATTTTATATTTGCTTCATCATGCCTTCAAGAAGTGGTAGATATGTGCTACACTTGGTATCTGAGAGATATGACAAAGATAGGATAGAAAACTGCCACCAAAAGATGCCCGAGTCTGCATAGGGAACTTCCAAAATTATACAAGCATACAAAAGAATGTGCTCAACTACCATACAGATGCAGTCCACTCACTACTGTTCTGTTCCAAGCTGGGTGTTATCTCTTTTAATTCAATTGTATAGAATGGGCAGCATCCTTCCCTTCACGATATCCAGTTGGATGTGAGGTGTATTGTTCCACATGAATGATTGAATGCAGTTTAACATTCTATGTGTCTTAGATGAGTCACCTGTTCTCAGAAGTAGAAGCATTTTTACATGTTCATATTTGATATAAGTTATTGAACTTGCAATACATCTTAATACTGGAAATCTGCCTGATTAACATTTTCATGTTATTAGCTAATACTAAGTGCATCTTTACCTTGTAGTCTATCTGATGGTTTTCTTTTATATGAACATTTGACCTTCGACCCAATTAGATAGAGTAGAAGTTTTAGGAACCAACCATCAACATTGAAATGAAAAAGATAAAGTGCCAAAATAACTCGGAAGTCTCAGCCATGGTTCACCGTACCGCGGCAAACCGCCACAGTACGGCCGAACCACACCGTGCCTGGTCGGGTCACCCCAATGGGGTGACTCGGGGTGCCGCGGCGGCACGCCGCGGACCGGTATGGTCCGGTCCGCTACTCTGTTTTTTTTTTTATCCATACCTCTCTCATATCCAGTGCATTGAATTGATCTAAATGGTGTTTAATTGAGATGAAATTTTAAACATAAACTAATTAAGAATGATACAAATTATAGTAATTTTATTTTATTTTTTAATTATTTTTTTGTCAAGTAAAAATTGTCCCAAAAATCATTAGGTCGACTTAATCTCAACATCTATACATCAATAACTCCTGATATTTATATTTTTAGAATCAGTACATTTTTTCTAGTAATTATGATGACTTCAGATTTTGACTTTATTTTCAAAACTAAATGTCGTCCTGTTGAAGTGCACAGAGGGTTCGTTGTACCGTGGCAAACTCTGTGTGCACTTAAGAGGTCTAAATGATGTCTAATTGAGATGAAATTTCAAATATAAGCTAATTAAGAGATGATACAAATTATAGTAATTATAGTTTAATTTTTAAATTAATTTTTTGCCAAGTAAAAATTATCTCAAAAATCATTAGGTCGACTTAATCTCAACATCTATGCATCAGTAACTCATGATATTTATATTTTTAGAATCAGTACATTTTTCTAATAATTATGATGACTTCAGATTTGACTAGGGCTGCAAACGGGTCGGGTTCGGAACCGGAAACACAGATTCCGATTCCGATAACCGAAATATGGTTTCGATTCCGATTCCGATAAAATCGGAATGGTTAATTCCGATTCCGTTCCGATTCCGATAACATTACCGGAACCAAAATTCCGATAAGCTAAGAGGTTTACCATATTTTTACCTTTTGAGTTTAATGATAATTTATCGGAATAATCGATACCGATTCCGATTAATTTTCAATTCCGATTCCGATAGCTTATCGGAATTCCGATACCGATTCCGATAAGCTATCGTTATCATTTTCCGATTCCGAAACTGATAATTTTTATCGGAATCGGGTCGGAATCGGATATCGGGTTCCGTTTACACCCCTAGATTTGACTTATTTTTAGAACCAAATGTCGTCCTGCTGAAGTGCATAGAGGGTTTGCCGTACCGCGGCAAACTCTGTGTGCACTTAAGAGGTCTAAATGATGTCTAATTGAGATGAAATTTCAAACATAAACTAATTAAGAGATGATACAAATTAGTAATTATAGTTTAATTTTTAAATTAATTTTTTGTTGTCCCAGAATCATTAGGTTGACTTAATCTCAACTCTATGCATCAATAATCCTTGATATTTATATTTTTAGAATCAGTATATTTTTTTAGTAATTATGATGATTTCAAATTTGATTTTATTTTTGAAACCGAATGTCGTCCCGGTGAATTGCACATAATCAAAAATAGTACCAAAATTATATTAATATATGAAAATATTCTAAAATTAAGATAATATGTTTTATATAAGTGATCATGTCTTGACATAAATTTACTATCTCTTTTAATTTCTTAGTGTCATATTAATATTTTATTATAAATTTTAAGACGTTACAGTTTTGTTATATTTCGGATTATTGTGTTGATCTAATGGAATACATTGGTCATATCATGAACAACTTTCATGAAGAGCCCAAGATTGGATCACCCTCTTTCAGACTGTAGGGAGGGTCGCACTTATTGCTAGTTTGGATTCGCGATATGAGAGAGAAGGTCAAGAATAATTCACTGTATCTTTAACCACATTCTTCATTTGATGTGAATTCTAGTTGGAGCTCGTAGAGGAAGTCGTAGGGAACACTTTCATGAAGAAGCCTCAAAGAGATATGCCCTCGTTTGAGATGTGTAAGGCATGATAACTTGTATATATAGACATGATATGAGAGAGAATGTGAAGAATATCTGCTATAACTTTGGCACAGACCACCAATTGAGGTGATTCCACTTCGAGGACGAAGCTGAAGAAGAGTAGCACAATTTTGATGAATCCCCGTGACCATATCAGCCCTTTTTCAGTTGTAGAAGGTGTGAATTTCCTGATAGTTCTGGAGGATATGAGAAAGAAAGGGAGAGAGAAATGGTTCAACGTTGAGAATGACTTCTCCTCTCTCTTGTGAGGCGATAGGATTTGGTGAGCAGAGCCTCCATGGTCTCTTCAGGTGGTGGTAGTCTTTTCCTATCTTATAGAGTCCTAGGATGTGTTTAAGAGAGAGAGAGAGAGAGAGAGAGAGAGAGAGAGTACAATCTCGAGTTAAAGAGAGTCTATGCATGAGAAGAGATAGAGAGTCTATCTTAAGTTTGGATGGAGAGTTTTCTTTTGAAGTTTGCTCATTTTAAATATTCACCAAGTCACAGAATTAAAAAAACAAATCAAACAAGCCATTTTTCCACCGTATCTCAGTGGTACGGTACGGTACCGTACCTTCCCACGGAGAATGCGGCACGGTCGATCCGGGCGGTACGGAGAACCTTGGTCTCAGCATGAATCATCACTGGACAAATTTCCCAAATAAAGGGGAACATACTGATCATTCAGGAGTTTTTTCTTTGTGACACATTATGAGTGATTCTAAACAGAAAATATTTCGTAGTAATGTAAACAAATGTTGTTTAAAAGGCATATAAGCACATAAAATGGAAAGCATTTTTGCAAGACCTAAGTAATGTTGATGGATTTTAGGGGGCATTCAAGTTGTTAACTCAACTGCTTTTTAATCCATGCTAGAATGCATAAAACTCAGGCATAATGTTGAGATGACAAGATTGTCCTCATTTACATGAATAGAAAATTTTTGTAACAATTACCAAAACTTGTTTTCAAGAATTACGAATAATTCAATTTCATATTTATGTTATTACATATCTGATTTAAGACCATTCATTTTGGTTCTATGTTATCAAAGGCACTTGAGGTGGTCGCCTAAGCACTGAGGTGAGGTGAGGCAAGGCGACCTCAGAGTGCCTCGCTCTGGCCAATTTTGCCTAGGCAACCCTTGGCCTCAATTATGCCCCATTTTGCCCTTGTCCAGCCTATATTTTGGCCTACAAAGAGGCCCATTTGGCCTATCTATTTACTTGTAATTTAATTTCTTAAAATTTATTTACTTTACATATAGAAATGAATAGTTTTAGGACCCAACACCATGGGTAAGACCATTCCTGATTCGCCTGAATCCCTTTGTATATGTATAATATCTTATTTGTAGTTTAAATTTTTGTTACTTTACATATAGTAAATGTTATATTTGTAGTTTCATTTACTTAAGATATTACATGTAAATAAGGAAGTACCTCTCATTTGAATTCAATAAAAATATAAAAAAATTTCTTATCAATAAAAAGTCAATTCTCCTATTTAAGAAGAAAATCGCGATTTTGCTGATCCAATCAAAATGTTGACTTTCTAATCCCTATAATTTGGTCGAACTAAAAATTTCATAATTCAAATAACCCACATGGAATACTAAAAATTTGAAGTCTGGTGAATAAGTCAAACATACACTTGCAAGGTTAGGATTCCATGTGATTTATTTGAATTATGAAATTTTAGTTAGGCTAAATTATGAGGGATTAGGAAGTCGGTATTTTAATGGGATTACTAAAATCACGATTTTCTTCTTAGATGAGATAGTTGACTTTTTATTAGTAAGAGATATAATTTTGTTTGATATTTTTATTGAATTTAAATGGGGGGTACTTCCTTATTTACATGTAATATCTTAAGTAAGTGAAACTACAAATATAAACATTTACATGGGTGATATTTGTCATACAATAATTTAACATATATGAATGATTAATTTTATGAAATATACTAGTTTTATGCACCTATTTAGGTGATATTTATAGATATATTCATATTTTTTAACTATATATTATTTTAATAATATTTTGCCTCAAACGCCTAGGCCATCGCCAAGGCTTTTGTGGCTGAGGTGACCCTGATCACCTCGGGTCGCCTCACGCCTTATACTAAGTTTTGGTTAGACATTGGGCATGGAGCATCTTGAAAGGCTTCATGTTGGTGACCCACTTCATGTCATAGCTAGCATGGAGAAAAGCATAACATGATGAGTGGCTTGATCAGTATGACATCTTTCAAGTGATGAAACTATTTGGTCATGGAAGTATTGTTTTGATGCCATTTACTAACTTCACTCATTCAACTTTGTTCTTAAGTTTGATTTATATATGTAAAAAAGTTCAGGTCTTTTCTCGACTCTGTGGGTGTAGACTTGGTTAATAGATAGATCTTCTGGTAATCTGGACTATGGTAGCATATAGTTGTAATTCACATATTGCAGTTAATGTAGTCTGGATTTTTGCCTAACTTCAAAAGAGATGATCATCATCGTCATCATCATTAGGGCCCCAATTATTTGTTGCTGGGTACGTGAACCATGCCCCACTACAATTTATTCAATCCTATACTTGTCATTGAACCTAGAAAAAGGTGGAGTTTTTCTTAATATATCCAACCATCTCATTTTAGGCTTGGGTTCGTCTACCCTCCACTTGAATGTGATCGCACATCCTAGTTGGTGCTGAACTTGAACTATAATGCACATGACTAAATCATTTAAGCTTGTTTTCCTTAAGTTTGGTGTCAATAATTTACACTACGTCTTCCACATATATGTCCATTCCATATTCCTTTCTCATCTTACCACACATCAATGGCAACATCCACTTCTTCATTCTTTTCCCAGAGCACAATGTTCATTCTTGTATAACATAGCAGGTCTCCCAACCTATTCTATAATACTTTTCATTGGAATTTATGGCGAGCCACTGATTTCAAAAAGACACTCTGCATTTCTCTGCTTCAACCCAGCATTTCTTAATCCTACATTGCACCTTCAGGGATCTGTCCATTTTCTTAAATACTAGGACAAGAATGTTATAAGTTGCTACTTTAGGAAAAGTCTGGTCGTTGATTATAGCCAGATTTTTTTGTTTCTCTTATGATTAAAAAATTACATTTCATTAATTCTGACTTTGACTGATCTATAACATTTAGATTCCAAAACATCATTCCGGCATTCTAACATATCATCCAAAATACATGATCATTGTATCATATTTTCTTGCCTAGTCAATCTTTTGACAGTCAATAATTTATTGTGTCTTAATGTTAAGAACTAGTAACTGCTTTATGGACTTTTACAGGGTAGTGAATCAATCAGAAAGCAGTATGATCAAAAGTGTAGCCGGCTCAGACATGAGTTTGCCAAGGATCTTAATGCCCGAGTGATAGATAAAACTCGAGCTGTTGTAAAGGACCTTCATTCTCGAGTAAAGGTAGCTATTCAAGCTGTTGATTCAATATCCAAGCGCATTGAGAAACTTAGGGATGAAGAGTTGCAGCCACAACTGATAGAGCTGATACAAGGGTAAATTGCTGTATCTCTTACAATTTTAAGTGATGCAGGTTTATACATCTTCTTTACCTTTCTACTTCAGACAATTGACTAATGCATCTTAGAAATTCTTGTAGCATTATCTCTGGCTAAATGAGTTTTCTTGCAATAATCATATAACAAGCTCATGTCATAGGAGTTTGCTTGTAGCTATGCTTTTCATTATGCAATTTGTTGTACACAATTGGTTTATATTTTGAAATATGACCTTTCAATGCTGAAGTTGATTTTTGTCACTATTCCTGTGCTTATAAGATCGGATGTTTAACGTCATTTCATCATCAAAATAGCTTTTGGGGTTAATATTTATTTGATATTAGTAGTATTGACATGCTTGTCCTTGTGCCTTTGCAAATGTCTTCCCCTTGCTTGATATATGCAGTGTTTTCGTCCGACTAGTTTACTAGTCGAGTTGGGTGGTCTAGCCGATTAGTCGGTCTTCGATTCTATCTATTTTTCTTAATAGTTTTTGGTAGTTTTCTTTGTGGAAAAGTCTTATATACCCTTGTGTTGTGTTGAACCAAAAAAATAGCAGCATCCAAATCCTAAGCAAAGCATGGCCACTGGACAGAGGTTCAGAAATTGACCAGTTAGAAAAGGAAGACAAAGGAAAGACATACCTATGGTCCGAGGGTGAGGGCTGACCATCCCGGGTCTTGGGTGAAAAGAAAAAAAAAGAAAAGAGATGAAAAAATACATACCTGTCAAACTCTGCTTCAGGAAGAGGAAGAGGAGGGGGCGACCGGCCCCCTGTTCTGGCCGCCGCCTTGTTAGCAGAAGGGGAGGAGGGGCGTCCGGTCCCCTGTTCTGGGCCGCCGCAGAAGAGAGGAAGAAGAGGATGGCCCCCCACGCGGGAGGGGTCCCACGCCACTGCCGCCGCCGCCGGATACCCCCTCGCCGCCGCCGCTGCCGCTGGGATCCCCCCTCGCCGCCGCTGCCGCCCGCCGGATCCCCCTCGTCGCCGCCGCTGCCGCTGGGATCCCCCTCGCCGCTGCTGTCGCCGCCGGGCCTCTCCTTCGCGCCGCTGCTGCTGTTGCTGTTTGCTGCTGCTGCTGCTATTTAGAGAGAGCAGAGGAGAAGGCCACCCCCCTGTCCTAATTGCAACAGGAAGGGGAGGGCAGGCCGCTGCTCCTCCTGCTCCTGGTCGCGGCAGGAGAGGGAGAGGGAGGCCGCCGCCTCTCCCCTCCTCCCTGTTCTCCCAGCGCCAACAGGAAAGCCGATTTCGGGAATTCGAAGTAGAAAACGAAAAAGAATTACTTTAACAGGGGAAACATGCAAATAGCCAAATCCAAATGGCCGGGGAGCGTCCGTAATTGACCGGACGGTGTTTTGGCAAGTATAATGTGAATGGCCGGACGAAGTCAAATGGCCGGGACGAGACATCAAATGTCGGGACGCATCTTCTCCAGCTCCTATAAATAGCCCTGGGGCGCCCCAGGTACAGGGGAGGATTTTCTGGACGGGGAAAACCAGAGCAAGGCTCTGAGAAGACTGCAAGGCGGTCTGGAAAAAGGTCTGCAAGGCAGCCCTAAAAAATATCGTGCAAGGCGCGATTTTGGCTATTTTCAAGTCCGGAAAAAGGTCCATTGGCTTCCTTATGGGGCCTAAATTCCTTATTGGGCTTGAACTTTATATTGGGCCTGGATTACTTATTGGGCCAGACTTGTACTTTTACACAGTTAATTGAGACATTTCGTGCTTATTGGGCTGATATTTGACAAATTATCTTGTGTGATTTATTGGCCTAGTGGGCTATTTTTAAAACATTTAATCATGCCTTATGTAAATTATTTCATGTGATGTCACGTTTATTTAAAACATTACGCTACGTAATTCCTTAGTCAAAATCAACCAAATTTTCGACGAACGTTAACGAAATATCTTCCAAATATTATCCTTTAATTTTTAATAACATAAAATCAACAAATAAGTTATGTTTCACATCAATTTAATCCACCATAAGTTAATTCACATTTAAATCAATTAAATAATGAAAGCATTAACTTATTCATGAATTCTAATTTAAATAAATAAATAACGAAAGTGTGTAAATAAATAAAATTAATAATTCTAAAATACCAAAAAAATGGGAAAATATATTTAAAAAATCAATAAAATGAAATAAATATCAAAAAATTCCAAAAAAATAGATTGCATGTTTGCAACCATGTTCTCTTTCATGTGTAATTCATTTCATTCAAATGTGAGTCATATTCTCTTGTTTCTAAGGGTTTGTCTGATGGTTAATCAAGGGTATTCAGCCTTTGTGCTGATATAATTAACACTAACTGCAGTTAGTGGGGGAGGTCAAATGAACTAAATAAGACCATGTCCTTATAATAAATAAATAAATAAATCCAAATAAACCAAACATCAAAGATAAATTAAAAATTTTTAAAAAAGTGTTAAAAAAAATAATTCTCACAAAGATGGCGACTCCACTGGGGACCTCCCTTCCCTTCATCTCTCCATCAGACAATACCCTAACAATAAGATGTACTCACATCATACTTTTTCTGTGCAGGTCTTGCAATGGCGGCCCTTGCTCATACTCCGGGCGTGGTCTTCGGCCCACTTGTGGTCCAGGACCACATAAGAAATGGCTATCTCACAACACCAACCGATTTGGAGCCTTTCCCCCTGTGGTGGAGTCTCCCTACTTCTTGGGCGTGATACCAGTCGTGCTACCTGCCGCTAAGGCTGATGAAACAAGCAAGACAAAGGAAGAGCCTCAAGCTCAGGAGGCTAATTTGGTGCAGATGTTCACTACTTATGTTATCAACTTCACCAACACTCCAACTACTGGAAAGAACAGAAGACGCAAGTCTAGCAAGAAGCCCACGACATGTGGCCTTTCAAGTTCTGGCAAGACTGTCCGAGTTGGCGATCTCCGGATCCACCTGGACGGCTGAAACCCTAAAGATACCGGAGCGGAATGTAGCTACCGTACCGGTAAAGAACAATTTCGGCATACTGCCTAAAGTGCAGCACGACAAGCCGAGTTTCAAAGTGAAAGATGTAAAGAAGCAATGGGTGAAAGTTGAAACCAAGAATAATCAACATGACAAATTTGGCTTCAAGAAATACAGAGCTAATGTTGGAAAGAATGAGATATATAGCCCGCCTCGTGTTAACAGGTGTGGGTCACCAAAGAAGAAGCTCAAGATCTTCGAAAGACAAAGGCCCGGAATCTCTTGTAGGGCGAAAAAATGCAAGAACAATCAGAAGCAAGACCCAACGATGTGCAAACTTTCAGAAGAAGAAGAGTCCCAGAGAGAGAGAGGGAGCCTTCCCAAGAATCTCGGACCAAAGAATGCACCCCCCTTTGTACCTGTTGATCTACAAAAGGATCTAAAAGGAAAGGGTATATAAAGAAAGAAGACAAGCAAGCCTGGAGACAGGGCAAAATTTCAAGTCAGAAGAACACAAGAGGGATGATGATGTCCCTAGAAAATCAGTCTTCCAACGCCTGGGTGCCACTGTACGCTCTAGGCAGAAGAAAAGAAGAACAGTGCAAATCACTGAAGAAGGCATGCGCATATACACATGCTATGCCTCTAACATCGACCTGCCTGCAATAGCTGACCAGGCAGAAACCTCAAATATGGAGCAGCATCCCGCGATGTCTAGTCGCAGAAGAGAGCAAGCTCGAGCCTGGCTTGACCGGTAAATGCGGAGGTAGACTCGCCACACCAAAATGAAGGAGGCATGGGGGCTACTGACATTGCCACCACATCAAATCACCCTCTGGATCAGAGTCGGTTTGCTGAAAACCTAATATCAGGTACCCCCTCATTGCCTAATTTAGAAATGGTAATGCAAGAAAATCAAAGCTAAAGCCATGTTGAAAGCCTTATGCAACAATTGGGAATGGCAGCGCCGCTGCCACCACAGCAATCACCACCAGTACAGCCTCCAAACATGCACAACATATATTGCAACCTCAGCAACTTCAACAAATAAGCCAGCCAACATTGCCTACAGTGGCACCCCAACCTGGGAACATGCCACCAGCACACCCCGGGCAGAATTTATGAATCCAAATTCATGCCATGAAGAAACTCAAGAGGTGCATGTTGCAGAACAAAGGCATGATGCGCCGCAATTGAATACTACATTTGAAAGAACAATGGTCTCTCAGAGGGCCATGATTGAACAAATGATTGAAGCAAAGATAGCTGAGCAGAATGAGGGGCCTGCCACCTATGACCTATACAGGGTACCATACCCTGTACACCATCTCTTCAAAAAGCTCCCAATAGAACACCCAAAGGTCCCTAAATTTTCAAAATTCAATGGGGATGGGTCACCTCATGAACATATAGCTCATTACATGAGCAGCATGGCAGAACTGGCAACTGAAGAGTCATACCTTTAAGGTACTTTTCAAACTCACTTACTGGGCCAGCTTTTCAATGGTATGCCCGGTTGAAGCCTGACTCAATAGTTGGTTGGGAAGATATGCAAAGAAAATTCTATGAACGCTTCAGAGTGACAGAATGAGAGTCACCCTAGCAGAGCTTATATCTCTAAAGCAAAACAAAAGTGAGTCTGCTCTGGACTTCATCAAAAGATGGCGTGACATGAGCATGAAATGTGAACAACCACCGGCACATGAAGATGCGGTGAAACTATGCCAAAGAAGTCTGAAGCCAGAAATCAAGGAAAAGCTCCTAGGGGCTAATATCCGGACATTTGAACATCTCAACAGCACAGTGGCAGAGATAGAAATCTTCTTTGCCGAAAATCCCACTTCTTCATATGGAAGGGGTAAATCTCCTAAAGACGAAACACCGGGTCACGAGAAGTAAATACCGTGGACTTTTCGGCAGCCCTGAAGAAAGTTGGGGGCAAGGGAGATACCCCCGCCTCTTAAATTCAAAGAAAGAAGAAAGAGATCAGCCCCCCCCTAAGTGAGAGGCTCAACACCCCTTACTCATTTACCAGGGAGCATACAAGAAATGTTGGACATATGTCTCCAAGAGAATCTCATGACACTCCCAGAGCCCAAGCGTCCAGAAGAAGCGGCAATGGTGGACAAGCCCAATTATTGCCTATATCATCGCATGCTGGGTCACGCTCTAGAAAATTGCTATCTGTTCAAAAATCGGCAGAAAAGCTAATTCAAGCAGGAATTATTGACATGGCTGAGCACTTGGTAAATCCACCAAAGCCACATCAACAACCAAAACTCACGTTCTCTGCCAACGTAATCATGTTATGGCCCAGGCTAGGTCCAATGAAGGCCAAGCACAAATGGCGCAGGCTAGATAGCTAGATGAGCTGTCCAGAGTCGCTGCATATCACTCCCGAGGGAGGTAGTGGAAGGTCCAATACCAGCAAAAGCTAGCTGGACCCTGATGAATACAAACAAGAACCAGCCCCTAAGAACTCCAAAAGAAAGAGCGACCTAGAAAGTCATACCTCGGTGGCGTCGCTCACTAAGGAAACAGTAAAGAAGCAATCCTCCAAGAATTGGCAGTCTTGAAAAAAAAAAAAAAAAAATCAAAGAAGAATGAGAAGAGGAAGAATCTGCCGTTGAAATAAATAAGCCAATGTCTGGTGGCCATAAATGAGAAACCATCTCAAACACCAATTAAAGAGGGGCAAAAGGTTTGGTACCCCTCGGAGCTGAACAACTTCCTCTAGAAAAAAATGAGAGCAGGAAATGGTAAACATGCTGCAATCCTCCCTCCACCACAGCCATGCAAGGGTTCAGCAAAAATGATGCCCTCTTAACAAGGCAAACAAGGCGAAGAAATAATGGGGGCATCTCCAAAAGAAAGGAAGAAATCACCGTCAACAAAGAAACAACAACAGCATTAAAGCTCAACATGCAGTTGGAGGATCCTGAACGAAGGCCATTATAGTCGCATAAGCCCATTGTCAAGCTTGGAACTAATGTCATCAGCCAAATGATAGAAGCTGGCATACCACTGCCATTGAATCATATACAAATGACAATCCCTCAGGAGGTCTACACACTGGAGCCTCTGAAATTCTTTTTGGCTTACCATGCTGAAGGTCAGCCAATGATGTTCTATAAAGGGAAGCATGTACCCAAAACAGCCTCCAAATGATTTTGGCTAAAAGATGCCACTAAGTTGATGGAATGGTCAAAGATCTGAAAGACATGCCAGAGCATATAAAGGTAAATCTCAGAAGCAAAATATTCAAGTTCAAAGTCAAACAAAAGTCAAGCTATATCAAGCAATGTGATACCCCTACCAATGTCAGGGGCAACCGCCATTCCCCCACAATGACATAAGAGGTCCCGATGGAGTCTGCTATGCTGCAAACATTATCAACATAAAGCTTCCAATAATTGAAACAAGGATGGATGAGAATGATGCCCAGATGGACGAGGATCTCTCCACAAGTGAAATAAGAGTTGTTCAAAATCCCAAAGAAAATTCAAGAAAAGATTTATCCTTCCGAGAACAAGAATGGAAGGTATCACTCTTACATAAACTGACAAAGAAAGGAGCCCCATTTATATGGGATGACAAATGTCAGAAAGTCCTTGACAAAATCAATATTTGCTCAATCCTCCTATGCTAGGGACCCTATCAAGGGCAAACCTTTAATTGCGGCCATGTGTGCATCACTGGGGGTATTACTAGATTTAAAAATGAAAAAAGAAGAAAAAAAAAAAGTGAGAAGAAAGAAAAGGGAAAAAAGGAAAAGAAGAGAAAAAAAAAGGGGGGCAGCGCATGGCAGAGTGCTTAGCAACCCATCCAGTGCCAGAAGACTCCCCTCTGAATACAAAATTGATTGATGAGGAGGTGCTCTTTGCTCAAGAAACTTATGAAGCAAAGAAACTCGACTTGAATATTGACAATTACATTTTGATTGGGCTGCATGAGCTTCTCTGAAGGCTGGGGCACATCAACAATATGGCAGGGGCAGGAATTGTCTTCGTGACCCCAGAAAAAAGGGATATTGCACTATCATGCGTCTTACAGAATCCCTGACAAATAATGAAACAAAATATGAAGCCCTTATAGTCGGCTTGGAAATCGCTCTGGAAATGGGCATAAGATGCATTGAATATTTGGCGATTCATTGATAGTCGTCAGACAAATGTTGGCATTTTTGAAGTCCGAAAAGAAGAATTGAAAGCCTATTTTGAGGCGGCCACAAGACTCAGCGACAAGTTCTACCAATTCAAAATAGAACATGTCAGAAGAAGTCAAAACTCTCAGGCTGATGCATTGACTGAACTCGCATCTGCTCGTAAATTCTCCTTGAAGGTGAACTGGAATTACCATAAAAAATAGAAGATTGCTTCCGAGCACTCTGAATCGCCATGATGGGTTGACAACCTTTGAGTGAATGCACTGGAAGAAAATGAAAGTCAAGAAAAAGATGATTGGCGTATTCCTATCATCAAAATAAAAAATGGTTGGCTACTAGACAAAAGAGGGGAGTGAGTGCAAGTGCTGCGAAGAGCTGCTTCCTACAATTGATAAATGACACATTACATAAGTTTACACCTGAAAAGGACAAGTCGGTACTACTGAGATGCCTCTCTCCGAAAGAAGCCAAAATGGTCATGCGGGAGGTACATGCAGAACTGTGTGGAGCCCACCAATCTGGCTCAAAAGAAATGAAAATCAACATAAAAGCAAAGGCTTTTATGGCCAACCATGTTTACAAATTGCGAGCGGTTTGTCCGAACCTGCCTCCAATGCCAGGCCTATGGGTCCGTGCCAAGAAAGTCTTCAACAAAACTGTATGCAAGCTCATGGTCAAGTTGGTAAATGGCCAAAAGCGCGATTGGGACGAAAAGATGCATGAAGCTCTATGGGCCTATCGCAACATCTACAAAACTCCTACAGGATGCTCACCTTTTTCCCTAGTCTATGGGACCGAAGTAGTCATCCCTGTTGAAATCAAGCTCTCATCTTATAGGGTAGCTCTCCACTACGGGCTCCTTACGACGAGGAGAGTGAAATTGAAAGACGGCTTGAAGAGCTGTCAAATTTGGAAGAAAATCGTTTGGTTGCATACCAACGACTTCAAATTATCAAGCACGGATGTCCCGCGCTTTTGACAAAGCCAGTGAAAGAAGAGCTAAAAAAAAGGAGGGGAGATCTTGTCATGGTCAAGCAAAAGGACGTCATGGCCTCCCAACCCGAAAGCAAATTCATAACCAATTGGCTTGGCCCATTTGTGGTCGACAAAGTGTTTGAAGGTAGCGCCTATACGATAGTCGACCAAAAAGAAAATGTGATGTTTTCGCCTCTAAATGGCAGACACATGAAACTGTACCACACTCTTGAGTGTGAGTACGTCCACACAATACAACAGGTGGATCCGACTTTGGTACACACTGAAAATATAAGTGATCTCACTGCAAGATCCTCCAAATAAAAAAATAAAAAGAGAAAAAAAAAGAAAGGGGCTTAAAAACGAGGTGCCCCGGCAGACTTGATTCATCCCTCTGTTAAAATGAATCAAGGGCAAAAAGGCCTAAAATCCAGCTAGGTGAAAACCCGAAAGGGCGCTTCAGGCAAAAATGGGAAACCCTGCTGCATGAAAACCCGAAAGGGCGTGCAGGCAAAAGAAAGAAGGGGCTAATTGTGGTGAAAACCCAAAAGGGCATCACAATTGGTATATCAAAAAAAATGAAATGATGATGAGGGTACTCTCTCGACCTTTCTTAGAACGAGATCGAGTTACCCGCGCATTCCTTGTAAAAGGAAAGACACAAGAGTTGTCAATGACGAAACAACCCCTAAGTTCATTCAAATGAATAATCAAGTCCAGGGGTTACAACCGAGACAACGATGATTGTGTCCTTCCGCCTTATGAGAAATGTGGGAAGCTCGAACTCTGCTCGAAGAAAGAGAGAGGGAGAACCCAAACAAGAAAGAGAAAAGAAAGAAGAAGACCCTCACTCCAAAAAAAAAAAGAGAGAGAAAGTCAAACCTGAGCTTCTTTGGCTAACAAGCCGCCAAGGCCAGTCAAAAGCTCAAAACCCGACCTCTTGCTAACAAGCCGTCCAGGCCAGTCAAAGGTTGAAATCCATGTCTTTTGGCTAACAAGTCGTCAAGACTAATCAAAAGTCAAATCCTGAGCTTCTTTGGCTAACAAGCCGCCAAGGCCAGTCAAAAAGCCCAAAATCCAGATCTCTTGGCTAACAAGCCGTCCAGGCCAGTCAAAGTCGAAATCTGTCTTTTGGCTAACAAGTCGTCAAGACCAGTCAAAAGTCAAGTCCCGAGCTTCTTTGGCTAACAAGCCGTCAAGGCCAGTCAAAAAGCTCAAAATCCAGACCTCTGGCTAACAAGCCGTCCAGGCCAGTCAAAGTTGAAATCCATGTCTTTTGGCTAACAAGTCAAGACGTCAAACCAGTCAAAAGTCAAATCTCGAGCTTCTTTGGCTAACAAGCCGTCAAGGCCAGTCAAAAGCTCAAAATCCAGACCTCTTGGCTAACAAGCCGTCCAGGCCAGTCAAGGGTTGAAATCCATGTCTTTTGGCTAACAAGTCGTCAAGACCAGACAAAAGTCAAATCCCGAGCTTCTTTGGCTAACAAGCCGTCAAGGCCAGTCAAAAAGCTCAAAATCCAGACCTCTTGGCTAACAAGCCGTCCAGGCCAGTCAAAGGTTGAAATCTATGTCTTTTGGCTAACAAGTCGTCAAGACCAGTCAAAAGTCAAATCTCGAACTTCTTTGGCTAACAAGTCGTCAAGGCCAGTCAAAAGCTCAAAATCCAGACCTCTTGGCTAACAAGCCGTCCAGGCCAGTCAAAGGTTGAAATCCATATCTTTTGGCTAACAAGTCGTCAAGACCAGTCAAAAGTCAAATCTCGAGCTTCTTTGGCTAACAAGCCGTCAAGGCCAGTCAAAAAGCTCAAAATCCAGACCTCTTGGCTAACAAGTCGTCCAGGCCAGTCAAGGTTGAAATCTATGTCTTTTGGCTAACAAGTCGCAAGACCAGTCAAAAGTCAATCTCGAGCTTCTTTGGCTAACAAGCCGTCGAGGCCAGTCAAAAAGCTCAAATCCGACCTCTTGGCTAACAAGCCGTCCAGGCCAGTCAAAGGTTGAAATCTATGTCTTTTGGCTAATAAGTCGACAAGACCGGTCAAAAGTCAAATCACGAGCCCCAGAGGAGCCTCAATCCTCTAAGCACATTTACGGCTCCCAGGGAAGCCTCTAATTCCCTACCATTTGAAACCGAAAGAAGTTCTCAATTCATGGCCCACAGGGAAGCCTCTGATTCCCTACCATTCATAAACTCAAATTCTCAACCCACGGCTCTCAGGGAAGCCTTTAATTCCCTACCGACTATAAACCCAAGCTTCTGGCCAATACACCATCAGGTTGGCCAACCAGCGAAAATCCAAATCCAAGTTCTTAGGGCTCTCAGGGAAGCCTTTAATTCCTCACAAAAAAGGGGAGAGAAAAGAAAAAAAAAAAATAGATAAATAGGGGCTCAAAAAGGAGGTGCCCCGACGGACTTGGTCTACCACTCCATCGTGATAGATCAAGGGTAAAAAGGTCCTAAAACCAGCTGAGGTGAAAACCCGAAAGGGCGCCTTAGGCAAAAATGGGTAAACCCCTCAACACGAAAACCTGCAAAGGCGTGTTGGAAAAAGCTAGAGGGGGCCAATCGTGGCGAAAACCCAAAAGGGCGCTGAGGTTGGTAATGTGAAAAAAAAAGGAGAAAGGAAAAAAAAAAAGAGAAAAGAAAAGCAAAATCTGTCAGCCACATTGTTATGGACATTCCCTATCCATGATGGCTGGCCAAGTCAAAATTTACATCTTTTGGCTAACAAGTCGTCAAGAACAGCCAAAAGTCAAATCACGTGCCCGAGGGAGCCTCAATCCTCTCACCCAAATCACGTGCCCGAGGGAGCCTCAATCCTCTCACCCAAATACGTGCCCGAGAGAGCCTCAATCTTCTCACACAAATCACGTGCCCGAGGGAGCCTCAATCCTCTCATTCAAATCACGTGCCCGAGGGAGCCTCAATCCTCTCATCAAAATTACAGTCCTAGAGAAGCCTCAATTCTCTGATACAAACATGTGTTGGCCCCGGAGGAGCCCTAATCCTCTGAATCAAACAACTCACGGCTTTTGGGGAAGCCTTAAAACCCCTGTTATCAATAAAGACCACATGCTGATGGTGGAACACAGAAGCACGATGTATATATCAAATAAAAGTCTTGGTCCCAAGACAGGCCCTTGGGATAGCCTAATAAGGAGAAGTCAAAATGAATGGATAGCATGTACTAATGCTAAAAACAACATCCCTCAAACAACTCTAGGCTCCAACGCAGCCTGCCCTCAAAAGGTCAACATGTACAAGAGAATGGCACGAACAGCTCTGTCGTGCATAAGCGAGGTCGTCATCTCACGCCAATTCATGGCTTGCACGATTCTTGTAGAAGTTATAACAGTCTCTGTTTGCAAAACTGTCGGCTGAGTCTTTGGGGTTTCCAACTCCGAGCAATTCCTTCAATGTTATGTACTTGATCCAACTCTGCAAGGTCAAAACAACAGGAAGTCATATTTTCGCTGAAGAGTGAGAAAAAGAAAGGATAAAGCAGCATATCAAAGAAATATTGCAGCAAAGTCACAATTCTCAATGCATGAAGCAAAATTTGGTATTGTTGTCATGATATGAGGTCATTGATACTGCAAGTCTAAAAGAAATGGAAAGTTTACTGCGAGTATGTCACGAGCTCTGACATATCAAATTCACAAATGTAATATCTCCAACATGGACCTCAACAGAGTTAAAATGGCTGAAATGCGTTGGCAGAATAAATGAAATGGACCCTCTGAAGGGCAATATATGCTAAAATTCACACGAGACAGACGCCCTATGTTTCACTCGGACGCCAGTCTCGTGGGGGGCATTTGTTGAACCAAAAAAAATAGCAGCATCCAAATCCTAAGCAAAGCATGGCCACTGGACAGAGGTTCAGAAATTGACCAGTTTAGAAAAGGAAGACAAGGGAAAGACATACCTATGGTCCGAGGGTGAGGGCTGACCATCCCGGGTCTTGGTGAAAAGAAAAAAAAAGAAAAGAGATGAAAAAATACATACCTGTCAAACCCTGCTTCAGGAAGAGGAAGAGGAGGGGCGACCGGCCCCCTGTTCTGGCCCGCCGCCTTGTTAGCAGAAGGGAGGAGGGGCGTCCGCCCCTGTTCTGGGCCGCCGCAGAAGAGAGGAAGAAGAGGATGGCCCCCCACGCGGGAGGGGTCCCACGCCACTGCCGCCGCCGCCGGATACCCCCCTCGCCGCCCGCCGCTGCCGCGCTGGATCCCCCCTCGCCGCCGCTGCCGCCGCCGGGATCCCCCCTCGTCGCCGCCGCTGCCGCTGGGATCCCCCCTCGCCGCTGCTGTCGCCGCCGGGCCTCTCCTTCGCGCCGCTGCTGCTGTTGCTGTTTGCTGCTGCTGCTGCTATTTAGAGAGAGCAGAGGAGAAGGCCACCCCCCTGTCCTAATTGCAACAGGAAAGGGGGAGGGCAGGCCGCTGCTCCTCCTGCTCCTGGTCGCGGCAGGAGAGGGAGAGGGAGCCGCCGCCTCTCCTCCTCCTCCATGTTCTCCCAGCGCCAACAGGAAAGGCCGATTTCGGGAATTCGAAGTAGAAAACGAAAAGAATTACTTTAACAGGGGAAACATGCAAATAGCCAAATCCAAATGGCCGGGGAGCGTCCGTAATTGACCGGGACGGTGTTTTGGCAAGTATAATGTGAATGGCCGGGACGAAGTCAAATGGCCGGGACGAGACATCAAATGGTCGGGACGGCATCTTCTCCAGCTCCTATAAATAGCCCTGGGGCGCCCCAGGCACAGGGAGGATTTTCTGGACGGGAAAACCAGAGCAAGGCTCTGAGAAGACTGCAAGGCGGTCTGGAAAAAGGGTCTGCAAGGCAGCCCTAAAAAATCGTGCAAGGCGCGATTTTGGCTATTTTCAAGTCCGGAAAAAGTCCATTGGGCTTCCTTATTGGGCCTAAATTCCTTATTGGGCTTGAACTTTATATTGGGCCTGGATTACTTATTGGGCCAGACTTGTACTTTTACACAGTTAATTGAGACATTTCGTGCTTATTGGCCTGATATTTGACAAATTATCTTGTGTGATTTATTGGGCCTAGTGGGCTATTTTTAAAACATTTAATCATGCCTTATGTAATTATTTCATGTGATGTCACGTTTATTTAAAACATTACGCTACGTAATTCCTTAGTCAAAATCAACCAAATTTTCGACGAACGTTAACGAAATATCTCCAAATATTATCCTTTAATTTTTAATAACATAAAATCAACAAATAAGTTATGTTTCACATCAATTTTAATCCACCATAAGTTAATTCACATTTAAATCAATTAAATAAATGAAAGCATTAACTTAATTCATGTAATTCTAATTTAAATAAATAAATAACGAAAGTGTGTAAATAAATAAAATTAATATTCTAAAATACCAAAAAAATGGGAAAATATATTTAAAAAATCAATAAAATGAAATAAATTCAAAAAAATTCCAAAAAAATAGATTGCATGTTTGCAACCATGTTCTCTTTCATGTGTAATTCATTTCATTCAATGTGAGTCATATTCTCTTGTTTCTAAGGGTTTGTCTGATGGTTAATCAAGGGTATTCAGCCTTTGTGCTGATATAATTAACACTAACTGCAGTTAGTGGGGGAGGTCAAATGAACTAAATAAGACCATGTCCTTATAAATAAATAAATAAATAAAAATCCAAATAAACAACATCAAAGATAAATTTAAAATTTTTAAAAAAGTGTTAAAAAAAATAATTCTCACATGTTGGTTGCCATGTAACTTTTTTTTTTTGAAAGTGATAGTACCACGTGTATATATTGAGAATAGAAGAGAATATACAAAGTATAGGAGGACCACTAACCCCAACAAAAGATCAACCCCCAACACCTGTACATCATAAAGACACTAAGGCAGTGTGAATGGCACTAATCTCCCAAAAAGCCAAAAATAGGAGACATCAAAAGATTTACATTTGACAACACAAGTGCTCACTCCTTGACTCTATCCCAAACAAAATGAGCCAACGCTTCCTTGGCACAGGACTCCCTCCTGAAGATACGGCGATTACGTTCCCCCTACACCTCCCATGGGTTGCGCGGAAGATAAGCCACCGCACAATCTTGTCTGCCTTGAGTAACCACTATCTACGCCTATCTCGGAGCAAAAAAGCAACATCACCGTAAGATGATGGGGTGTCCCGTCCTTCGAGCAATGTCTCTCCACAGTCCTTGAGTATAAAAGCAGCTTACAAAAAGACGATCCAAGACCTCATCCTCCACGCCACAAAGACAGCACTTGGGGCTCACATCAGGTAGAAATCGGATCATTCTGTCTCTTGTTGGAAGCCTTCCATGAGAGATCCTCCAAACCAAGATCTAAATCCTGGGAGGACTGAGCGTCCTCCACAATTCTTGGAAGAAGAAAAATCGCATACCTCTATCTGAGCAAACATCATAGGCTGATTTGACAGAAAAGATACCATCCTTCCCCCATCTCCAGATCCAACTATTCTCCTTATTTTGCAGATGCAAGGGAAAGATAAGAGCAAGCAATCTCTTAAACTTCTCCATCTCCTCCTGTTGGAAGTGCCTCCTGAAAGATGGGGTTCAGGCACCACCTGAGATCTAAAAATCACAAGCCTGAGCCACAAAACCACGAGGAGCGATCGACAAAGCAAAAAGGCTGGGGAACAACGACTCCAATGTGAAGTGGCCACACCACTTGTCTTTCTAGAAGAGGCATTTTTTACCATCTCCCAGCTTCACCCAGATCCCAGAAGTAAGAATGTCCCTGCAGGAAGAAATGACACGCCAGATGGGGGAGGTCTTGTGTCGGGGTGGGGCTTCCAGGTCCCAGAGTCTGGAAGAAGAGAAATACCGGCACCTAATGATCTCAGTCCACAGTCCAGCTTCCCTATTTCCCAGTCTCCAAAACCATTTTGCCAGAAGTGCTAACTTGAAATTATTGATATTCCTCAGGCCCAAACCTCTTTGCTTCTTAGGGAGGGTTATCCTTCCCCAAGCAATATCATGTCAACCCCTGCATCTGTCTCTTGATCCTTGCCAAAAAAAGCCTGCTCTGAATAGATTGAAGCTTTTTAGCCACTGAGCTAGGAATGCGAAATATGGAGAGGAAATAGGTGGGAAGACTGTCCAACACCGAAGTGCACAAAGTGAGGTGGCCACCATAAGGCAACAGTCTCGCCTTCCACCCCACAAGCTTGGACTCATACCACTAGATAACTGAGCACCGATCAATATAGTAAAGAGTCCCAGGGCACAGTGGAAGGCCCAAGTAAGAGAATGATAACTCCCCAATGGCACAATCCAAGATTATCGCTGCCCTTCATGGCAAGGAAACATGTTCACCCCCACAATGATGCTCTTACCAAAGTTAATCTTCAGCCTAGTGGCCTCTTGTAACAGCTCCAACAAAAGTCTCACCACCGCATGGGATTGGCCCCTATCTTCCAGGAAGATAATAGTATCATCAATATACTGAAGATGAGAGATGGAAGCCCTCCTTGCTCACTGAGAACCCCTTGACCAGACCAGCCACCTCTGCCTTCTGCCACACGCTGCTAACTACATTAGCCACAAACACAAAAAGCAGGGGAAAAGAGGGTACCCTTAGTGAAGGCCTCTATTGCCATGGAACCAATCTGTCAATTTTTCATTGATGAGAACTGCAAAGAAGCCGAAGATCCCCAAACCCTATACAATGCAGAACATCAAAGAGGCACTGCCAGCTAACCCTGTCATAGGCCTTCTCAAAATCTAGTTTGAGGACCATTCCTTTCTTTCTCTGTTGCTTTAAGGCAAAGATACACATGTGCCACTTAGAAGTTATCTAAAATATGCCTCCCTGTTGTGAAAGCTCCCTAAAACTGGCTCACTAGTCTGCCCTTCATAGTGATCAACCCTCTTGCTAAGACCTTGCTGATGATCTTGTAAGAACATTTGAGCAAACTGTTTGGCCGATAGTCTTTGAATTGAGCCCTTGCCTTCTTAGGAATCAACACCACAAATGGCTTGTTGATCCCCCCCCCTCCCACAAATGAGCTCTTCCTTCCTCAAACTCCTTCAGGGCAGCCAAAGGTCCTTTTTAATGATACTCCAACATGACTGATAGAACATAATTGGAAAACCATCCGACTTGGCCCTGTCACCTGCCAAATAGAGAACCGCCTGGTGGATTTCGTCCTCAGAAAAGGAAGAGAAATAGCCTCCCTCTCTATAGGGGGGAGGTTGGGTAGTAGGTCGGAAGCAAATCTCATCCTACAAGCGGCTTCCTCTAAGAACAAGTTGGAGAAGAAGACTGTCGCCTGCTCCCTGTTATCCACCTGTGTTGTGTAGCATTGGTCTCCCACCTTAATAGTGGAGATGGAATTAACCCTCCTTCCAGAAGCAATCCACTGGAATTAGGCGGTATTCCTGTCCCCCTTTTTAATCCATATGTCCTTGGATCTCTGTCTCCAATAGATCTCCTCCCTGGCAACACCTCATCAAATTGACCTCTCAAGAGTCCCTGGTTGCTCTATCTTCCTTATCCATATGACCTGCTTCCTCCAAAGAATCCAAAGCTGCAAGGTGTTCCTCCAAAGAATCCAAAGCGGCAAGGTGTTGAATAATCTTGTCCTTAGCCTCCCTTCCTGGAAGGACTTTGCCAGCCCCCAAGCTTGGAGACAATGAGCAGTGTGCTTCAGCTTCTTCACAAGAGTGCCCATAGCTGATGAACTGAACATTAGGCTCCTCCAAGTTTCAGTAACAGTCTCAATGTCAAGGTCCTTGAGCCAGACCTATTCAGACCTACTAGTCTGCCTCGAAGTCTTCAATCGGATAGGCTTGTAGTCCGAAGTAGATTTCACCAGACCCACTACTTGTACCTATGGGAACAAGTCCTCCCAATCAATGGAGACCAAGAACTTATCCAATCTGGAGCAAACGACCTTCACCCTCATGTTTGACTATGTGTAAGCCCCCTGCGACATGCCTAAGTTCACCAATGCAGCCTCCCGGATGAAATGGGTGAAGTCCTCCACCTCACCTGTTACATTACCGTCCCCTGTCCTCCATTAAAATTCCCTCCAATGCACCATGGTCGGCCTTAAGAAGAATGGACCTGAAGAAGCTCCTCCCACAAAGTAAAATCCCAACAATGACCCCTTCTAGATGCTTCTGAAGTATAGCGAGATAGCCCACCTCATAACAACCCTCTCATGAGACTCCTCCTCCACTTCATAGGAATTCCAGAGAACCAAAATCCCCCCACACCCATAGTTGTCAAGGCGGACGCCTAGGCGCCGCTTAAGCGCCAAGGCGCTTCCTTCCTTAGCTGCCTTAAAACACCTGGCCTTTCTAAGAGTAGAAAAGGCGCCGCTAAGGCGGCCAAGGCGCACGCCAGGGCGCCTGGGCGCGCCTAGACCCTTTAGGGTCCGCAATATCCCACTTAGACAACAGATTCAAGTCGGTTTTCAGGGTTGAGTCCAGCCCGATTCCAGAAACATCTTATTTACTTGAATATCATTTAAGTAAATGTTATAATTTGTTGTTTTCATTTACTTAAGATATTACATGTAAATAAAGAAGTACCCCCCCTTTGAATCCAATAAAAATATCAAAAAAATCATATCTCTTACAAAAAAAAAGTCAACTCTCCATCGAAGAAGAAAATTACGATTTCGATGATTTTAGCGAAATGCTAACTTTCTAATCTCTCATAATTTGACCTATCTAAAAATTTGATAATTCAAATAAACTATATGGAACACTAAAAATCCAAAGTCCGTTAAAAAAGTCAAACGTGCATATGACTTCTCCAAGGGAGCCGCTCTCCTACTAACAACACTTAGTCTGTTTGAGATCTCTCAGGATTTGCAACAAATAAACTATCATCACCCAAACACATGAGACTTGTCATTTTCTAGTTTCATATTATGGGATTATGTATGGACTCATTTAGTTTTTACTTGTTTTAAGTGTATTAAGATATTGCACTTCTTATTTTTATTTAACATATTTACATGTATGTGTATTCACTGGTTTGTTTTAAAAGTTGAAAATCAGTTTCTGATGATAGAATGATATTTGCACTTCTTGTTCTTATTTAGTGTGCTTATTTATTTGAAGATGTCAATTTAGATTTTTTTACGACTTTATGATATATATGTGAGTTTGTTTACTTGGAGTTTAATTTTTGTTGTTTTCATTGTCTTTATGTCTGTCATATTATGATATTTTTTATTGAATTTTCATCATTATATATATTTATAGATACTAAATATCATGTAAGAGGGACACTTGAAAACAACTCATACTTGGTTCCGTCCTAAACGCCTAGGCTCCGCTTAGGCGAGCGCCTAAGCGCTTAGGCGATCCGAGACCCCACCTACGCCTTGGTCACCTTGACGCCTTGACAACTATGCCCACACCTGCCCACTGCATGGGAACCCACTCCGTGGGAAGCCTTGTACCCCCCAATATCCATAATAAGAGACTGACATCACCCTCCCACTTTATTTCCTGCAAGTATAAAATGTCCACCTTGCACCTCCTAATGAACTCTCTCACCACCCTCCTCTTCTCTGCTCTCCTCTATTGTGCCAGGTTTTTTGTCTGGCTCCCCACAAAAAGAATAGAAAGAATGAATAGAAGAACTGAAAAAATACACAATATAATTGGAGAGGGGAGGGACCTCACCTTTGCCCAGGTCGCCTGGGCTTGGGCTGCCCTTGTCTGGCTAGCCTGCACCTCTTCTGCTGTCTCCTCTGCCCTGGTTGCTGCTAGCAGAAGAAAGGAAAAAGGGGGGTCGGGGTCCCTGTGCAGGGGACTCCCCTGCCCACCGCTGCTACCTCCCCCCTGCGCCGGCACCGCTGGCTCCTTGCGCCGGCGCCGCTGCTGGTTCCCTTGGCCACTGCCGCCGCCGCAGCCTGGCCCCTTTGCCACTGCCGCCGCTGCTTTCCCCCTCCTCAACCGCTGCTGCTGGCTCCTGCGCAACCGCCGCGCCGCTTGCTCCCTGCCCGCCGGCTATCTGTGCTGAGCACAGAAGGAGGAGGAGGGGAAGCCCGCCGCTACTTCCCCTTCTTCCTGTCTCGATCGTAGGAAGAGGAGAAGGGAGACGCGGTCTCTCCCTCCCTTTCCCTTCCTTCTCTCCCAGTCGATCACAGGGAAAGCCCAATTTTGGAAATTAAAAGGAAAAGTAAAAGAAATAAACGGACAGGGGGAGATGTGTAAAAAGGCAAACATAAATGACCGGGGAGGTCTTTAATTCACCGGGACGATTAATGACCGGACGGTGCAAATGATCGGGACAGTGTAAATGACCGGGACAGGTCTTCAATGACCGGGACGAGTCTTCAATGACCGGGACGGGTCTTCTCCACCCCCTATAAAGCACAGGGGCGCCCCAGGCCAGAGGGGGAATTTTTCGGAAGCTTCAACACACATAACAAGGCTCTGGGAACGCAAGCGGTCTGGGAAAAGGGTCTGCAAGGCAGCCCTAAAGAACATTGTGCAAGGCACAATTTGAATTTTCTCAAATCTTAAGCAAGGTCCGTTGGGCTTTCTTTATTGGCCAAACCTATTATTGGGCCTCAAATTGTTTATTGGGCCGAACTTGTATTTTTCATGCAAATGATTATGATGTTTCATTCTTAATGGGCCTAATGATGCTTAATTGGGCCGACATTTGACATATTCTCACGGTGATGTTTAATGGCCTATGGGCTAATTTATGCATTTAATCACACACTATACGAATAATTGCACGTAGTGTCACGTTTATTTTAACACTTCGCTACTTAGTTTCTTATCCAAACTAAGCAATTTTTCAATCACCTTAATAATATTTCAACCTTAATAAAATATTTCACAAACATTGTCATCCAATTTTCATAACATAAAATCAACAAACAAGTCATGTCCTCACATCATTTTGATCCACCTTAAGTAATCCCCATTTAAATCAACTAAATAAATAAAAATATTAATTTATCCATATAATCCTAATTTAAATAAATAAATAAGAAATGTTTAAATAAATGGAATCAATAATCTAAAATACCAAAAAATGAGAAAATGAATTTAAAAATCATAAAAATGAAATAAAATCAGAAAATTCAAA
This sequence comes from Colocasia esculenta, assembly GCA_014218235.1. Taxonomy (NCBI): domain Eukaryota; kingdom Viridiplantae; phylum Streptophyta; class Magnoliopsida; order Alismatales; family Araceae; genus Colocasia; species Colocasia esculenta. The sequence goes on along the minus strand of CM024758.1, from coordinate 60,394,566 downwards.
AAATGAACTGCATGTTTGCAACTGTGTTTCTTTCCATGTATAATTCATTTCATTCAGATGTGAGTCACGTTCTTTTATTTCAACGGTTTGTCTGATGGCTAATCAAGGGTATTCAGCCTTTGTGCTGATATAATTAACACTAACCGCAGTTAGTGGGGGAGGTCAATGAACTAAATAAGACCATGTCCATGTAATAAAATAAAAGTCAAATAAATCAAATTCAAATCCAAAGATAAATTAAAAATTTAAAGTGTTAAAAAAATATTCTCACAAAGATGGCGACTCCGCTGGGGACCTCCCTTCCCTTCATCTCTCCATCAGACAACACCCTAACAATAAGATGTACTCACATTTAATTTTTATGCAGGTCATAACTCTTTATGGCGGCTACTGTTCACACTCCGGGCGTGTTCTTCGACCTACTTGTGGTCCAGGACCACGTAAGGAACGCTACCTCACTACACCAACCAGGTTTGGAGATTTCCCCTCGGCGGTGGAGTCTCCATATTTCCTCGGCGTGATACCGCCGCAATACCAATTGCTGCCAGGGCTCACGAACCAAAACAAGCAAAAGAAGAGCTCAAGCTCAGGAGGCCAACTTGATACAATTGTTTGCAACCTATGCCATCAACTTTGTTGATACTCCAACTACTGGAAAGAACAGAAGGTACAAGTCTAGCAAGAAGCCCACAACATGTGGCATCTCAGGTTCTGGCAAGACCGTCCGAGTTGGCGATCTCCAGATCCGCCTGGACAGGAGTGAAACCCTAATAATACCGGAGCGGCCTGAAGCTACTATACCGATAAAGAACAGTTTTGGCATACTGCCTAAAGTGCGGCAAGACAAGCCAAGTTGCACAGTGAAAAACATGAAGAAGCAATGGACGAAACTGAAACCAAGACACAATCAATTTGACAAAGTTAGCTTCAAAAAATTCAAATTCAATGCTGAAAAGGATGAGATACATAGCCCGCCTCGCGTTAAACAGGTGTGGGTCACCACAGAAGAAGCTCAAGAGCTCCGAAGGATAAGGGCCCTGGAATCTCTCGTAGGGCGAAAAAATGCAAGAATGGTCATGAAGCAAGACCCGACAAACTGGCAAACCTTCGGGAGAAGAAGTGTCCCAGACAAACAAGGGCGTCTTCCCAAGAGTCTCGGACCAAAGAATGCACTCCTTCCTTATCTGTTGATCTACAAAGAGGATCTAAAAGGAAAGGGGTATATCAAGAAAGAAGACAAGCAAGCCCAGAGACAGGGCAAAATTTCAAGTTAGAAGAACACAAGAGGGGATGAAGACCTATAAGAAAGTCAGTTTTCCAACGCCTGGGTGCCACTGTACGCCCCAGGCAGAAGAAGAGAAGAATAGTACAAATCACTGAAGAAGGCATGCGGATATACACATGCTATGCCTCTAACATTAATTTGCCTACAATAGCTGACCAGGCGGAAACCTCGAATATGGAGCAACATCCCACGATATCTACTTGCAGAAGGGAGCAAGCCCGAGCCTGGCTTGACCGGGTAAATGTGGAGGTGGACTTACCACCTCAGAATGAAGGAGGCATGGGGGCTGCTGACATTGCCACCACATCAAATCACCCTCTGGATCAGAGTCGGTCTGCTGAAAACCCTAATATCAGGGTACCTCATTGCCAAATTTAGAAATGGTAATGCAAGAAAATTAGAAGCTAAAAGTCATGTTAGAAAGCCTTATGCAACAATTGGGAATGGCGGCGCCACTGCCACCACAACAATCACCACCAGTACAGCCTCCAGAACAGGCACAATAGATATTGTAACCTCAGAAACTTCAACAAGCAAGCCAGCCAGCATTGCCCACAACGGCACAGCCCTGGGAAATTTGCCGTCAAATATTCCATGCACAGAACCTCTGGCCGAACAACCAATTGAAAATCCAAATTCAAGCCATGGGGAAACTCAAGAAGTGCATGTCACAAAACAAGGCATGATGCACCATAATTAAATACTTCATTTGAAGGAACAATGGTCTCCCAGAGGCCATGATTGAACAAATAATTGAAGTAAAGATGGCTGAGCAGAACGAGGGGTCTGCCACCTATGACCTGTATAGGGTACCATATCCTGTACATCATCTCTTAAAAAAGCTCCCAGCAGAACACCCAAAGGTCCCTAAATTCTCAAAATTCAATGGGGATGGGTCCCCTCATAAACATATAGCTCATTACTGAGCATCATGGGAGAATTGACAATGGAAGAGTTATACCTTTTGAGGTACTTTTCAACATCACTTACTGGGTCAGCTTTCAATGGTATGCCCGATTGAAGCCCAACTCAATAGTTGGTTGGGAAGATATGCAAAGGAAATTCTTTGACGCTTTAGAGTGACAGAAAGAAGAGTCACTTTAGTACAACTCATATCCTTAAAAACAAATAAAAAGAGTCTGCTCTGGACTTCATCAAAAGATGGCGTGACATGAGCATGAAATGTGAACAACCACCGGCACATGAAGATGCAGTGAAACTATGCCAAAGAAGTCTGAAGCCAGAAATCAAGGAAGCTCTAGGGGCCAATGTCCGGACATTTGAACATCTCACAACACAGTGGCAGAGATAGAAAATTCTTTGTCGAAAATCCCACTGCTTCATATGGAAGGGGTAAATCTCCTAAAGACGAAAACACCAGGTCACGAGAAGTAAATACCGTGGACTTTTCGGCAGCCCTGAAGAAAGCCGGGGGCAAGGGAGATACCCCGCCTCTTCAAATTCAAAGAAAGAAGAAAGGAGATCAGCCCCACCCTAAGTGAGAGGCTCAACATCCCTTACTTATTATTAGGAGCACACCAGAGAGTTGTTGGACATATGTCTCCAAGAGAATCTCATGACACTCCCAGAGCCTAAGCGCCCAGAAGAAGCAGCAATGGTGGACAAACCCAATTATTGCCCATATCATCGCGTGCTGGGTCACACTCTAGAAAATTGTTATCTGTTCAAAAATCGAGTAGAAAAACTAATTCAAGCTGGAATTATGACATGGCTGAGCACTTGGTGAATCCACCAAAGCCACAACAACAACCAAAACTCACGTTTTCTGCCAACGTGGATCCATGTTATGGCCCAGGCTAGGTCCCAATGAAGGCCAACACAAATGGCGCAGGCTGGATAGCTAGATGAGCTGTTCAGAGTCGCTGCATATCACTCCCGAGGGAGGTAGTGGAAGGTGCTATTCGAGCAACTTCCGCCATGAGCAAAGAAGCTAGTTGGACCCTGGTGAATACAACAATTGGCCAGCCCCTAAAAAAAAAAAAACTCCAAAAGAAAGAACAAATAGAAAAAAACATACCTCGGTGGCGTCGCCCCACCTAAGGAAAAAGCAAAAGAAGCAATCCTTCAAGAATTGGTAGTCTTGAGAAGGAAAATCAAAAAATTAAAGAAGAACGAGAAGAGGAAGAATCTACTGTTGAAATAAATAAGTCAATGCCCGCAGTGGCAATAAAAGAGAAGCCATCTCAAACACCAATTAAGGAGGGGGCAAAAGGTTGGTACCCCTCAGAGCTGAACAACTTGCTCTAGAAAAAGAACAAGAGTCGGAAATAGGAGACAGTGTTGCATCCTCCTCCACCACGGACGTGCAAGGGTTTGGCAAAAATGATGCACCCTAAACAAGACAAACAAATGCAAAGAAATAATGGGGGCATCTCCAAAAAGAAAAGGAAAAATCATCGCCAACAAAGAAACAACAACATTAAAGCTCAGCATGCGTTGGAGGATCCTAAGCGAAGGCCATTATAGCTGCATAGGCCCATGTCAAGCTTAGAAACTAATGTCATCAGCCAGTGATAGAAGCTGGCATACTACTGCCATTGAATCATATACAAATGACAATCCCTCAGGAGGTCCACACATTGGAGCCTCTAAATTCTTTTTGGCTTGCCATGCTGAAGGATAGCCAATAGTGTTTTAAAAGGGAAGCATGTACCCAAACAACCTTCAGGTGATTTTGGCTAAAAGATGCCACTATTAATTGAATGAAATGGTTAAAGATCTGAAAGACATGCCAGAGCAAATAAAGGCTATATGTCAAAAGCAAAATATTCAAGTTCAAAGTCGAACGAAAGCCAAGCTACATCAAGCAATGTGGTACCCCTACCAATGTCAGGGGGCAACCGCCATTCCCCCACAACGACACAAGAGGTCCCGGATGGGACACGGGAAGGTCCCGCAGTCTGCTATGTTGCAAATATTGTCAACATAAACTTCCAATAATTGAAACAAGGATGGATGAGAATGATGCCTAGATGGACGAGGATCTCTCCACAAATGAAATAAGGTTGTTCAAAACCCCAAAGAAATTCAAGAAAAGGTTTATCCTTCCGAGAGCAAGAATGGAAGGTATCAACCTTACATAAACTGATAAAGAAGGAGCCACATTCATATGGGACGACGAATGTCTGAAAGCCCTTGACAAAATCAATATTTGCTCAATCCTCCTATGCTGGGGGCACCTATCGAGGGAAAGCCTTTAATTGTGGCATGTGTACATCACTGGGGTATTACTAGCTTTAAATAATAAAAAAAGAGAGATAAAAGAAGGAAAAAAAGGAAAAGAAGAGAGAGAAAAGGGGCAACGCATGGCAGAGTGCTTAGCAACCCATCCAGTGCCAGAAGACTCCCCCCTGAATACATAATTGATTGACGAGGAGGTGTCCCCGCTCAAGAAACTTATGAGCACAAGACAAACTCAAGTTGAATATTGGCAATTATATTTTGATGGGCTGCACGAGCTTCTCTCAAGGCTGATGGCACATCAACAAATATGGCGGGGCATGAATGTGTCTTCGTGACTCCAGAAAAAGGGATATTGCACTACTCATGTGCTCTAATGGAGTCCCTCACAAATAATGAAGCGGAATATGAAGCCCTCATAGTTGGCTTGAAAATCGTCCTAGAAATGGGCATAAATGTATGAAGTATTTGACGACTCATTGCTGGTCGTCAGACAAATGTTGGGCATTTTTGAAGTCCGAAAAGAAGAATTGAAAACTTATTTTGAGGCAGCCACAAGACTCAGCGACAAGTTCTACCACTTCAAAATAGAACATGTCAGAAGAAGTCAAAACTCTCAGGCTGATGCATTGGCTGAACTCGCATATGCCCTTAAACTTTCCGTGAAATGTGAACTGGGAATTACCATAAAAAAATAGAAGATTGTTTCCGAGCACTCTGAATCGCCGTGATGGTTTGACAACCTTTGAAGCAAATGCACTGGAAGAAAATGAAAGTCAAGAAAAAGATAATTGGCGTATTCCTATCATCAAATAAAAAATGGTTGGCTACTAGACAAAAGAGGGGAGCGAGGCAATTGCTGCGAAGAGCTCTTCCTACAAATTGATAAATGACACATTATATAAGTTCACACCTGAAAAGGACAAGTCGGTACTGCTGAGATGCCTCTCTCCGAAGAAGCCCAACTGGTCATGGTCATGCGGGAGGTACATGCAGGATTGTGTGGAGCCCACCAATCTGGCTCAAAAATGAAAATCAACATAAAAAGCAAAGGCTTCTATGGCCAACCATGTTTGCAGATTGCGAGCGGTTTGCTCGAACCTGCCCCCAATGCTAGGCTATGGCCCCGTGCCAAGAAAATGCCAAGCCAAACGTGCCAAAAAAAGTCAACTTCATCCAACAACGCCAACATGGCCATTTGCTGAATGGGGAATGGACATAGTGGGTCCCCTCCCAACATCATCCAAGGGATACAATACATACTGGCTGCCACCAGATTATTCTCAAGATGGGCTGAGGCCATACCGTTGAAAGAAACTACTGGAGAAGCGGTGGCTCGCTTTGTCCGACACCATATCTATATCGATTCGGGGTTCCAAGTCGAATCATATCTGATAATGACACTCCATTCAAAAAACCAGACAATATACAAATTGATAGCAAAATTCCATATTGAGTGGAGGACATCAACGATGTATTACCCTTAAGCCAACGGGTTAGCCGAAGCCTTCAACAAAACTTTATGCAAGCTCATGGTCAAATTGGTAAATGGCCGAAAGCGCGATTGGGACGAAAAGATGCATGAAGCTCTATGGGCCTATCGCACCATCTACAAAACTCCTACGGATATGTTCGCCCTTTTCCCTAGTCTATGGGACCGAAGCAGTCATCCCTGTTGAAATTGAGCTTCATCTTATATGGTAGCTCTCCACTACGGGCTCCCTACTGACGAGGGGAGTGAAATTGAAAAACAGCTTGAAGAGTTGTCAACTTTGGAAGAAAAAAACGTTGGTTGCATACCAACACCTTCAAAATTATCAAGCACGGATTTCCCGTACTTTTGACAAGCTAGTGAAAGAAAGAACTTTGAAAAGGGGAGATAGTCATGGTTAAGTAGAAAGATGTCATGGCTCTCGACCCAAAAGCAAATTCATAGCCAATTGGCTTGGCCATTTGTGGTCGACAAAGTGTTTGAAGGTGCCTACACGGTAGTCGACCAAAAAGGAAATGCGATATTTCCGCCTCTAATGGCAGACACATGAAACTGTACCACACTCCCGAGTGTGAGTACGTTCACACAATGTAACAGATGGAACCGGCTTTGGTACACACTGAAGATACAGAAGTGATCTCGTTGCAAGATCTTCCAAATGAATGAAAAAAAAAGAGAAAAGAAAAAAAAAAAAAAAAGAGAAAGAAAGAAAGGGGCTTAAAAGCAAGGTGCCCCGGCAGACTTGATTCATTGCTCTTTTAGGATAGATCAAGGGCAAAAAGGCCTAAAACCTGACTGAGGTGAAAACTCGAGAGGGCGCCTCAGGTAAAAATGGGAAACCCTGCTGCATGAAAACCCGAAAGGGCGTGCAGGTAAAAGAAAGAAGGGGCTAATTGTGGTGAAAACCTAAAAAGGGCCTCACAATTGGTATATCAAAATAAAAGAAAAAAGAAAAAGAAAAAAAAAAGAGGCTACTCTCTCGACCCTTCTTAGTGCGAGATGAGTTATCCCGCATTCTTTATAAAAGGAAAGACACAAGAGTTGTCAATGACGAAACAACCCCTAAGTTCATTCAAATGAATAATCAAATTCAGGGGCCACAACCGAGACAACAATGATTGTGTCTTTCCGCCCTTATAAGAAGTGTGGGAAACTCGAACTCTGCTCGAAGAAAGAGAGAGAAGGAGAACCCAAGCAAAAGAGAAAACCCCCATTAAAAAAAAAAAAGAAAGTCAAATCCCGAGCTTCTTTGGCTAACAAGTTGTCATGGCCAGTCAAAAAAAAAGCTCAAAATCCAGACCTCTTGGCTAACAAGCCGTCAAGGCCAGTCAAAAAGTTCAAAATCCAGACCTTCTTTGGCTAACAAGCCGTCCAGGCCAGTCAAAAAGTTCAAAATCCAGACCTCTTGGCTAACAAGCCGTCAAGGCCAGTCAAAAGTCAAAATCCATGTCTTTTGGCTAACAAGCCATCAAGGCCAGTCAAAAGTCAAATCCCGAGCTTCTTTGGCTAACAAGCGGTCAAGGCCAGTCAAAAAGCTCAAAATCCAGATCTCTTGGCTAACAAGCCGTCCATGCCAGTCAAAGTCGAAATCCATGTCTTTTGGCTAACAAGTCGTCAAGACCAGTTAAAAGTCAAATCACGAGCCCTAGAGGAGCCTCAATCCTCTAAACATATTTACGGCTCTCAGGAAGCCTCTAATTCCCTACCATACATAAATTCAAACTCTCAATCCATGGCTCTCAGGGAAGCCTCTAATTCCCTACCATATACAAATTCAGATTCTAATGGCTCTTGGGGAAGCATTTAATTTCCTACCGACTATAAACCCAAGTTTTTGGCCAACACACTGTCAAGGTCGGTCAACCCAATTAAAACCCAAGAAACAAATTCAAATTCCAACGGCTTTCAGGAAGCTTTTAATTCCCTACCGTACATAATCCAAACCCCAACCCTTGGCCACACAACCGTCAAGGTCGGCCAAGTTAGCCAAAATCCAAATCCAAATTCTCACGGCTCTCAGGGAAGCCTTTAATTCCCTACCATACACAAATTTAAATTCTTACGGCTCTCAGGGAACCTTTTAATTCCTTACAAAAAAAAAGAGAAAAAAGAGATAAAATAATAGGGGCTTACAAAGGAGTGTCCCCGACGGACTGGTCTATCACTTCATCATAGATCAAGGGCAAAAGGTCTAAAATCTGGCTGAGGTGAAAACCCGAAAGGGCGCTCAGGCAAAAATAGGTAAACCCCTCAAACGCGAAAACCTACAAAGCGTGTTGGAAAAAGCTAGAGGGTGCCAAGCTTGGCGAAAAAACCCCGAAAGGGCGCTAGGGTTGGTAATGTGAAGAAAAAAAAACCAATCAATCAATACATGGCCCTAGGGTAGCCTCAATCCTCTCACCCAAAATACGTGCCCGAGGGAGCCTCAATCCTCTCACCCAAATTCACGTGCTCGAGAGAGCCTCAATCCTTTTCACATCCATAACGTGCCCAAGGTAGCCCTCAATCCCTCAAACACCAAGGTTTGGCGCGCCGGATCGAGCCGGGCCGATCCCCCCGAATCGCATCGGATCAGGGAGGATCCGATGCGCGACTCGCCCGATGCGCCCGGATCCTTTCTTAGCAGGCGGATCGAGCCCGATGCGATGCGATCCGGCCCGGCACTGTCGCATCGGGCGCGATCCGCCCGACACCCTTAAAGGGTGTCGGCGATGCGCTGCGCATCGGGACTGAACAGTCCATTCGCAGCGCAGGAAACCGCAGGCCCCTTTCTCCCCCCCGTTTTTGCAGTTTTTTGAAGAGAAAAACCTAGATTTAGGTGCAAATCCACAGGAGGAGGCTTCCTAAGTGAATTTGTGTCCATTTGGAGGTGGATTTGGAAGCTTTGAAGCCTTGTTCTTCAAGTTTTTTGAAGGTTCTACAGGGTTTTCAAGGTAAGCAACCTTATTTCTTCTTTTTTTTTCTTTTTTCTTTCTTGGTGTATGGGTTAGATCTTGTTAGGAAATGATGTTGCAAGGGATTGATGTTCACTTGCAACCATTTCTCATCAAGATCTACAAGGTTTTCATGTAGATTTGATGATTTTCCCTAAAATATGATTTTCTGAAAAATAATTTGAAAAATCTTAAAAAAATTTAAACAATAAAAAATGATAGGAAGGTGTTCTATAAGTTCTATATCATGGTTAGAACTTGATTCTATAAGAAGTTTAGGTATAATTAATTAATGTTCATAAATAATTAATAATTATATTAAAATTTGAATAATAATTTTATAAATCTTAAAAAGTGTAAACAACCAAAAATTGATAGAAATGTGTTGTATAACTTGTACATGATTAGAAGTTGATTAAATAAGAAGTTGAGCAATAATTAATTTATATTCTTACATTAATAAGAAGTATTTTAAAATAAAATGTGAAATTACAGAAAATATATATGCATGTGTGAATGGATTTCTGTGATCATGTGTTCATGTATATTAAAAAATATCATATAACAATTAAGAAGTAAGAATACTTTCTTTTAGTGTTCAAATTCTGAAATTTAATTTAATTTACTGTTAATTTATTATTTATTTTTTGTCATTGTAGATGGCACCGAAAAGAGGTTCTGATGATATTGGGTGGCAGCATGGCATCATGTTGGAGAATAGGCACAACTTTAAGTGCAATTATTGTGGTTTTGTGGGACAAGGAGGTGGGGTCTCCCGTTTGAAGAAGCACCTTGCCGGTGGTCGACTAGCAGGGTACCATGACGTGCAGGGGTGTAAATCGGTGCCAAAAGAAGTCAAGAAGGCTATGAGTGAAACATTAAGCAAGTTCGAACTGAGACAGCAAGAAAGAAGGCAGATAAGGAGATAGCAGAGAGGATTATATCAGGAAGGCAAAGAGATGAAGATGATGATGATGAAGTTCAAATGTATGCAGAATATGTTCCTGATCCTGATGTGCAGGAAAGGCTAGCCAGAGCACATAGCAGGGCTGAGGCATGGGAAGCTGATCAAAGGGCAGGGCACAGAATGAGTTTTCAGGGAGCTCAGCATGAGGTTGGCAGTGGCAGTGGCAGTGGCTCAGCGGTAGGTGGCAGTGGCTCCCGTCGATTTTCAAATGTGGGAGATATTTCACTCGACCCCCTCCCACACAAGTACCAGAAGAAGGCAGGCATAGCAAGAGACCCACAGGTGTGCAAATTGAGGATGTGGACCCTTATGTGTATCCTAGGGAGCATGGCAAGCAGACTAGGATTGATGATTCATACAACCAGCAGGGGCCGAAATACAAGGTGGGGAGAGCAATTGCAAAGTGGTGGCACCATACAGGGTTACCATTTAATGCAGCGAACAGTCCCTATTATAAAACTGCAATACAGGAGGTTCAACGTGGAGGCCTACATGTGCAGCCTCCTACAGCTAGGGACTTGGCAGGGAAATATCTGCAGGAGGAAGTTGATGAGATAAAGTCTTACATAGAGGATTAAGAAGAAATGGGAGAAGTATGGTGTCACCATCATGTGTGATGGTTGGTCGGGCATCACCAGGAGCAGCCTCATCAACTTCCTAGTGTATTGTGATAGACAAGTCTTCTATCACAAATCAGTTGACGCATCCGAGCATGTACACAACTATGAATACATATTGGGTTTGATGCGAGAGGTGGTTGGGGAGATTGGGGAGCAATATATTGTGCAGGTGGTCACGGATAATGGAGCTGCGTACAAGAAAGCAGGGGAGGAGTTGATGAATATCTATCCTCATCTATACTGGACCCCATGTGCTGCCCACTGTGTTGATTTAATGCTTAAAGAAATTGGGACACTGCAACCTGTGAAAATGGTGGTGGATGCAGGACAGAAGATAACACGTTTCATCTACAATCATCATCTGGTGTTGGCGTGGATGAGAGAGTCCACTGGTGGAGAGTTGTTGAGGCCCGGTGTCACCCGCTTTGCAACAAATTTTGTGGCACTACAGAGTCTACTGAAGCACAAGGATGGATTGAAACGCATGTTCAGGGGTGATAAATGGTTGCAGAGTAATTTTGCTAGTACATCTGATGGAAAGGAGGTGGAAGGCATCGTCAACAGCTCCAATTTTTGGGATCGGGTCTTCAAGCTGGTACAGATCATTGAACCTCTATATGAGGTGTTGAGGGTGGTGGATGGGGATAGGAGACCATCTATAGGATTGGTATATGCAAAGCTTGAAGCCGCGAGGAAAAAGATCCGTGAAGTCTCACCTCGGCATGCACACTTGGTTTTGGATGTTGTTGACGATAGATGGGACCGGCAGATGAGTAGAGATCTCCATATGGCGGGTAAGGAAATAAATCATATTTCTGTAATAATCTATTATTTATTGTATTGATGATGGTATTTTATTCAATTGCAGCATACTATCTCCACCCGCATACCATTACGCACACGAGCTAGCATATGATGATGATTTGACGGCTGCCTTTGCAAGGGTGGTTGAGAGATTGTCAAGAAGTCCTGTGCTAGCGGCAGATGCCATTGATGAGGCAAGTATAGGATTATCAACTTCCATCCAAAGTTAAATCAAATACTTGAAGTTCATAGGAGTTGATGATAAATTTATGCTATGCAGATGAAGCGTTTTCGGGAAGCCACTGGGACCTTTGCTGAGCCATCTGCCATTGCTGGTCGGGAGCGTGTAGACGGCGGTAATATGCTTCCCATTTACATTTTTTATCATTGCAACTTGATGGTTGACATCTGATTGACATAATTGAATTTGGATGCAGCTGATTGGTGGTTCAACTTTGGGCATTCCGCGCCAACATTGAGGAAAATTGCAGTGAAGGTCTTATCGCAGACTTCCTCATCTAGTGGATGTGAGAGGAACTGGAGTACATTTGCATTGATACACACCAAAGTGCGGAATCGTCTCTCATATAGGCGTTTGGACCAATTGGTGTACGTCCACTATAATATGAGGCTGAGGGTCAAACATCTTACAGAAGATCCAAAGAAGCGTGGGGACGTAGAGTATGATCCAATTGATGTTGGATTTCTACGAGATGAAGAAGACCCAATGGTTGCATGGGTTGCACGAGCAACAACAGAGCGAGGGGAGTATGAGTTAGATGAGGAGGCAGACGACCCTGAAGATCCACCTCGCCCTAACACTTTCTTGGCAAGGGCAGTAGCAGAAGCAACAGCAGAGGAGGAGGGAGATCGTGGGAATGTGGGACAGCCATATTCCCCTCGTTATGAGATGGATCCAGAGCTGAGGTGGATCTTCTTGCGGACATACAAGTAGAGCATGTGACGCGTACTGCAGGTGGGAGAGTCATTTCTTTCTTTCATCTTACATGTTTTATCAGTTGCATTTATGCTAACTTCCTAATGTATAATGTTGGGGGTTATTGCAGGTAGAGGAGGAGGTAATGATGATGATGATGATTTTGATAGGTTGATGGAAGGCCTCCCCCGCACACAATCTAGAAGGAGAGGCTTATCTACCCAGGATGCGCCTCCCTCACAATCTACAAGGGCTCCCACATCATCTCAATTGGCAAAAGGAAGCAAATAGCAACAGAATCCCGCAGAAAAAAAACTGGTGCAACAGAGTCCCGGCCAAGTAAAGGAGTTGTTATACGAGAGCCACCTCCCGTCCCAGCACAAAAAAAGAAGGGTTGGTTTTCTGGTTGGGGATCCAAGAAAGGCAAGAAAGGTGCTACCGTTGTTGAAGATCCACTTGACATTGCCGATGCAGAGACTTTGGATCCAAATGCAGATGATGAGACACCGTCTCCATTGGATTCACCCCGATTGCCCAATAGTGCCTCCCATGATTCGATGACTACTGGTAGGCCATCATTTTGTATTAAAAATTACCTCAAAATGTATTTGTAATTTTGTATTTGTTCTAACTAATGTTCAAATGATATTGCCTTTGCAGGTGGTTCTTCAGATGCTGGTGGTGACGGTGGTGGTAACGGTGGAGGTGGTAACGATGGTCAGGGCGGAGGAGGAGGTGAGGGTGGTGAGGGAGGAGGAGGTGAGGGTGAGGAGGAGGTGAGGTGGTGAGGGAGGAGGTGGCATGGCATTCACAGAGGAGCAATTTTATGGGGGTGCAACACAGATAGTAGTCATGGTGCCCCAATGCGGTACAATAGAAGGCAAAGTTTAGACCTGGCAGTCAAGCAAGAGGTTCACCAGTGGATTCCCATAGCTATGACACTATGATATCAGACTTTGAGAGGATGAGTACACAAGAGTCTGTCGATCCTATGGCGGCCATAGCTATCACCCCGAATCCACTAGCACAGACTACTCTAGTGGGTACGGACCGTACAGTGGGTACACTGCCACAACAGGCTACCTTGGTCCATCTCCATATATGCATCCTCCTCCTGCATATTCTATTCCTATTCCAGTCCAAGTTTTTGTTCCTGAGGAGGATGTACAGATGGCACAACTGGGGGTAGTCCGTCCCGGCTGTCAAGTGTGGGACCATTATCTCAGTCAGTTTCGGCAGAGATACCATAGCATGATGACATGGGATGAGTTTCGTGGTTTTGTGTCAAGAACGAAAGGTCATCATCTTATTGGGGAGCTCCCCTCAGAGTCAGATGAGTCCGAATCCATGCCTAGCCAATCCCAATGGAATGCATATGATCCATATCAACAAGGGCATTGGGGATATTAGAGTAAGTCATTGTATTTTTATTGGAATTTAGAGTTTGATAGTTGTATTGACTTTGTGCAATGTAAATCTTTCAATTAATGAGTTCAATTTGTTTTCACTCTTCTAATGCTTTATTTCATTGAAAATAAATGTTTTTATACCAATTACATGATATAAATCTCATGGAATATGATGAAACATATGTACAAGAGGCCTAAACCACACAATCATTCAAAAAAAGGCCAGATTCAATGGAATCGGCCATAAAATGGTTCATAAATAAGGGTTCTGGCCGATTCCAAGCGGATCGAACCGGATCGGTTCGATCCGCCCAAATCGGATTGGATCAGGAAAATCCCGATCCGGTCCGAATCGGGGATGCGCCAAACCTTCTCTCCAACCCAAATTGCGCCGCCCGAGGAGCCTCAATCCTCTCACCAAATTACGTGCCCGAGGGAGCCTAATCCTTTCACCACCCAAATATTCGCTCGAGGGAGCCTTAATCCCTCACCCAATATGCGCCGAGGGAGCCTCAATCCTCTCACCCAAATCATGCCCGAGGGAGCCTCAATCTTTCACCAAATCATGGCTCGGGGAGCCTCAATCCTCTCACCTAAATATGCGCCCGAGGAAGCCTCAATCCTCTCACCCAATCACGTGCCCGAGGGAGTCTCAATCCTTTCACCGAAATCATGTGCCCGAGGGAGCCTCAATCCTTTCACCCAAAATACGTGTCCGAAGGAGTCTCAATCCTCTCAACGCAAATCACGTGCCCGAGGAAGCCTCAATCCTCTCACCCAAAATATGTGCCCGAGAAGTCTCAATCCTCTCACCCAAATTACGTGTCCGAGAGCCTCAAATCTCCTCATCAAAATTATGGCCCTAGAGAAGCCTTAATTCTCTAACACAAGCATGGTATGGCCCCAGGGAGCCCTAATCCTCTAAATGAAATGGTTCACACGGCTTTTGGGGAGCCTTAAAACCCTTATTATCAATAAAGATCACATGTTGATGGTGAAACTTAGAAGCACAATGTATATAGCAAATAAGTTCTCATCCCAAGACAGGCCCTTGGGATAGCCTAAAAAGAAGAAGTCAAAATGAATGGATAGCATGTACTGATGCTAAAAACATATTTCTCAGCAAGCCTATGCTCTGGTGTCGCCTGCCCTCAGAAGGTCAACCTGTGCAAAAGATGGTTACAACAGCTCTGTCATGCATAAGCGAGGTCGTCAACTCACGCCAATTCATGGCCTGCACGATTCTGTAGAAGTTATAGCAACCTCTGCTTGCAAAACAGCAGCTGGGTCTCTAAATTGGTCCAACTCTGCAAGTCAAAAACAACCGAAGATCAGATTTGTAGCTTATCAAAGAAAAATTGCAGCAAAGTCACAATTCTTAATGCATAAGAGAAATTTTGGCATTGTTGTCATGAGATGATGGCATGGTACTGCAAGTCCAAAAGAATGGAAAGCTTACTGCAAGTATGTCACAAGCTGTGATATATCAAGTCTAAAAGATAACACCTTCACCATGGATCTTGACAAAGTCAAAATGGCTGAAATGCATTGGCAGGATAATGAAATAGACCCTCGAAGGGCAACATGTGTTAAAGTACAACATTTAAGAAAATGCACGCGACAGCCGCCCCGTGATATGGCAGTGGCCCTCTGCCGCATGGGGGGCATTTGTTGTGCCAGGTTTTGTCTGGCTCCCCACAGAAAAGAACAGAAAAACGAATAGAAGAACTGAAAAAAATACACAATATAATTGGAGAGGGGGGGACCTCACCTTGGCCCAGACTGCCTGGGCTTGGGCTGCCCTTGTCTGGGCTAGCCTGCACCTCTTCTGTCGTCTCCTCTGCCCTGGTTGCTGCTAGCAGAAGAAAGGAAAAAAGGGGGGTCCCTGAGCAGGGGACTCCCCTGCCCACCGCTGCTACCTCCCCCCTGCGACGCCGTCGCTGGCTCCCTGCGCCGCTGCTGGGCCCCTTGGCCACTGCAGCCTGGCCCTTTGGCCACTGCCGCCGCTGCTTTCCCTCCTCACCGCTGCTGCTGGGCTCCCTGCGCAACCGCCGCGCCGCTTGCTCCCTGCCCGCTGCTGCTATCTGTGCTGAGCACAGAAGGAAAGGAGGGAGGGGAAGCCCGCCGCTACTTCCCCTTCTTCCTGTCTCGATCGCAGGAAGAGGAGGAGGGAGACGGCGGTCTCTCCCTCCCTTCCCTTCCTTCTCTCCCAGCCGATCACAGGGAAAGCCCAATTTTGGAAATTAAAAGGAAAAGTAGAAAGAAATAAAATGGACAGGGGGAGATGTGTAAAAAGGCCAAACATAAATGACCGGGGAGGGTCTTTAATTGACCGGGACGATGTAAATGATCGGGATGGTGCAAATGACCAGGACGACATAAATGACCGGGATGGGTCTTCAAATGACGGGACGAGTCTTCAAATGACCGGACGGGGTCTTCTCCACCCCCTATAAAAGCACAGGGGCGCCCCAGGCCAGAATGGGGCTTTTTCGAAGCTTCAACACAGAGCAAGGCTCTGGGACTGCAAGGCGGTCTGGGAAAAGGGTCTGCAAGGCAGCCCTAAAGAACATTGTGCAAGGCACAATTTGAATTTTCTCAAATCTTAAGCAAGGTCCATTGGCTTTCTTTATTGGCCAAACTTATTATTGGGCCTCAAATTGCTTTTGGGCCGAACTTGTATTTTTCATGCAAATGATTATGATGTTTCATTCTTAATGGGCCTAATGATGCTTAATTGGGTCGGCATTTGACATATTCTCACGTGTGATGTTTAATGGGCTATTGGGCTAATTTTATGCATTTAATCACGCACTATATGAATATTGCACGTAGTGTCACGTTTATTTTAAACACTTCGCTACTTGGTTTCTTAACCAAAACTAACTAATTTTTCAATCAACCTTAATAAAATATTTCACAAACATTGTCATCTAATTTTCAATAACATAAAATCAACAAACAAGTCATGTCTCACATCATTTTTGATCCACCTTAAGTTAATCCCTATTTAAATCAACTAAATAATGAAAATATTAATTTAATCCATATAATCCTAATTTAAATAAATAAATAACGAAATGTTTAAATAATGGAATCAATAATTCTAAAATACCAAAAAATGAGAAAATGAATTTAAAAATCAATAGAAATGAAATAAATATCAGAAAATTCCAAAAAAATGAACTGCATGTTTGCAACTGTGTTTCTTTCCATGTATAATTCATTTCATTCAGATGTGAGTCACGTTCTTTTATTTCAACGGGTTTGTCTGATGGCTAATCAAAGATATTCAGCCTTTGTGTTGATATAATTAACACTAACCGCAGTAAGGGGGAGGTCAATGAACTAAATAAGACCATGTCCATGTAAATAAATAAAAGTCAAATAATCAAATTTAAATCCAAAGATAAATTAAAAATTTTAAAGTGTTAAAAAAATATTCTCACACCCTCCTAACCTCCTCACATTCCATGATAGAATCCTTATTGATGGCTAGAAGAGGACCTCTCCTCCTCTCGCCCTCATCACATTGCCTACTCGCTCTAGCCCGAGATACGCCCCTCCTCTAATGCTAGCACTCCAACACCTGAATATATTTATGAATGCTCCCTTGAGATCCTTCTCAGCCCTCTCAAACGGCAACCCCACCAAGTCTGCCACCTCATTCGACTACTCCATGGCGAGAGCTTCAACCTCTTTCAGTATCTTCCTCATCTCAGCACTCACCATACAACTCCCATATACTTCGGCCTCCTCTTGAAGACCCAGCTCTTCTCCCATCAGCATCATCGTCCCCTCATCAGGTTCCTCCTCTGGAACTCTTCTCCCCTGGAAGCAAGCTGGGGATGATCCCTGCCTGTCTATGTGTAGAAGGTCGGCCCCTACCTCAACATTGGTAGGGGATCTATATGGGCCGACAACTACAGCATCACTCTCACTGAACTCGGGCCTCCATCTTCTTCCATGAGAGGCAAGTCATCCACAGTATGCAGAGCCCTGGGCCCCAATATGTCACTGGCATGGACAGTAATAGGGCTTGTGGAGATCTCCTGGCCCAACTGCAAAACCTCCGAGGGTGAAGAGGAGGGACAACTCCCTCCTGAAGTTGTCGGCCCCGCGGCGAGGAGTGCCCCCTCTGGGAGGCTAAGAAGGCCGGCAGAAGGCTCCCCCATCCATCGGCGGCCCGATGAGGGCCAAACACACCTCAATGTGGGCTCCTGCCCACTTGCAATCGTGACTCCTAGGGGTGGGAACCTTCCTTCCAGAACGCTCAGGGTGCCAGTGGGGGGCTCCTTTGGTCGATGACGATCGCACGACAAAGAATGGGTCATCCGCTGCAAGAGCCCCTTTCTAGCGGTGCGCACCTGGCACCATCGGGCGAGGAAGAAGAACAATAGCGGGCATTCTCGGGCCCAGGAGCCTACCATTGAGGGGATTGAGTAAGTCACAGGTTGTGCAAGCAGACCTGGCGACCCCGCCATTCGGGATCCGGACTTCCTTCAGAGCTTCGGCTGGTTTAAATGTCGACTACCTCACTGCGGGTCAGACTGGTTCATGTGGGTTAAGGGATGATTCGAGATTCAAAATTTGAATTGCTACCCCAGCCGATGGCCGTACTTCTTCCTCCTCGCGACACGGAGCCTGATGCCCTAGCCCTTCTGCCGTTCAATGCTAATCATGGCCTCGGTCCTTCAGCTAGACTCGAACGGCTAGCGGTTCATCCTCCATCATGAAGGAGATCACTACCAGAATGTCCCCACAAAGATGGCACCAATATGTCCATCACCAGCGAAGTCCTTAAGGAAAGGGGAATGAACACCGGAGCTTCCTTCACCATAACCCCAAAGGCCCTCACCAGGAATGAGATCACGTCTACATCACAAAACTGTAGGGGGACCCCCTCAAGAATGATCCTGCACGAGCAGACCCCTGGGATTGGGAATGTCCCACACCGCTTCGACTATTGTCCGAGCCGGAGAAGAGACCCTCCAACCACTAGCACCCCTGACACCTCAAGGTCATACACCAATTCCTCCTGAGAGCTGACCACTAGGAAATCATCTGGGGACGTTTGATATAAACCTCCCAGGGCTTCCCGGACATCTCAAACAACCTCTGTTTAATCTTTGCAACCTGAAGTTTACTTTCCTCCATGGACACCCAAAGATTTCTGTGCAGGCGGTCTCCCTTCTCCCTCAAGCTCTCTCCCAGCACAACCCCTGCTTCCACTAACTGCTTCGTCCCACGATGACTCCCTACCTCCTGGGAGCAGACTTGAGCACCTCTACATACGATCTACACCGGTAGGAGATTGCCTGTTGAGAGGGGGAGGTTGCCGCGGCTGGACAGACCCGGTTGATGTCCCCTCCTTCCACAGCGGAAATAGGTGGGAGGGAGGCCGCTCGGAGAGTCTTTCCGGCGAGGCCCGCCACCACGCAAGGGGCCACGGTTGGCCCCGATGGAACCCCATCCCCAGAGCTTCTCACACTAGAACGCTCTAGAGAGAGAATCGATATGTTGCACATCCTCCTAACATGTTTTATGGGTTTCCACTTTTTTGTTAACTCTTTCCACCAATTGGTACCATGCTGCACAAGAAATTCGTCGTCTTCCACAATTCCATCCACAAACAGGGTCGTGCTGGTCTGCAGGAGTTCTCTTCCTCTTCTCGTTGTGTAGGGGCCAGGGGTTGTGCAGGGCCAGGGAAGTACACAGCCAGGGCCAGGAGTTCGCGCAAGTGCCTGTTCTGTGCCGCCATACAAGAGGACAAGAGAAGGTAGCAACACTGCAGCAGCCAGGGGCCCAGCAGGCTGCCCAACGGCCTAGTAGGCTGCATAGGTTCCCATTCTTTCATTTTACTTTTTTTCTCATTTTCTTTTTCTTTTAATTCCTCCGTCTCCTCTAGTCTTCTATTTATGCCACTACGCCACTATGGTACTCTGTTTTCTTTGTTTTTTTGGTTCCAACTTCTACTTTTCTGTGATCTCTCTCTCTCTCTCTCTCCCTCTTTCTCTTTGTTTTTTTGTTCAAACTTCCAACATCTACTCTTGTATCTACAGTAGTCTATTAATCTGTTTTTCCTTTTTCTTTTGTTTTTTGGTTCCCACGTCTAGTCTTCTATCAATCTTTTTATTTATTGTTTTTTGACTTATATCTTTAGATATGATAGGCATATACCCTCAACACTAACCAACAAAAAGAATCATGTATAAAAAATGAAAAAAATCATGAAAAAATAACCGACTTGGACTTGAGGCACCCGACTTGCCGACTAATTGGTCCGGCTAGTCAATGGGGGGTCATCTGACTTGAACGATTAATCCTATTTAAAATATTGGATATACCTAATTAATATTGTAAGAGATAGGATCGGCCCCTTTATAGCCTTTCTCCTTTCTCCCTTTAATCCTTCTATAGTATGTACATGCTAGGAATAGGAAATTTGGCCGTTAGCTTTGCCCTCCTTTGGGCAATTGTACTTGTATAAAACTATAAATACCTAGTAATACAATAGAGAAGCCAAGCTCTCCAATTTTCACTCTTCTGTGTTTGTAATATGGTATCAGAGCAATTTACCCATTGATTGTTTCTCCGTATGTAGACACTTGTCCCTATCCTTGTTGTGTCCCATACCAGTTGGTTTGGTGCCAGGGAGGTGCTGTGGTTCAGTCCCATATTGAAAATTCATGAGTTTTACCTCTCTATATATAATGGATTCCCTCAACTCAAGGTCTAAGTTTTGGGTTGGAGTTCGGGCTTTTAACATGGTATCAGAGCTTTTGTACTCTTGATTGTCACTGCCACCTTCTGCTGCACATCGCCGCACTGTCATCTTCCCACGGCCTCTTGCTGCCCTCGCCACTGCGAGCTACTGCATCGCCGCTGCCACATGCTGCTCCTTTGCCACCACTGCATGCTGCTTCTTCGCCAGCTGCTGCATGCTGCTCCTTCGCTGCCCATGGAAGGCAGGATCGGATTGGCCCAGGAATCGGCCAGGCCGATCCCGATCCAAATTGGGTCAATTCCCGATCCAAATTGTCCAGAATCGGCTGGATCAGCCTGGATTGGCCATGACCAATCCAATCCAGAATTGGCTGATCCCGATCCGGATCATCCAATTCTGCCTTCCATGTCGCTGCCACCATGCCCTGTTGCTTTGCTGCTGCCACACGCTGCTGCTTCTTGCTGCTGCTGCTGTGTAGCTTCCGAGCTCGCTTCTGCGACCTCCAGTCACTGTCGCACTTGCAACCTCCCTGAGCACGGCCACAGCTGCTGCTGCGTGCTGTTGCTTCCTGTCCCTGCTGCATTGCGGCCGGGCTTACCTCCGTGACCCACCGGTCGCAAGTGCACGGTCGCTCGTGTGCTTGCGACCTCCCTGCATGCGGCCAGGGCTGCCTCCCTTCCCCCCTCCTTTGGCTTGGGCGAAGAAGACAGGATCTTGTATCCTGTTTAGGCAGATCGGATCTGGGATAAACAGATCTTGATTGGTCCATTGTTTCACCATTTTTGCAGCTTTATTTTGCGGTCTATTGTGCCCTACTGATGTCAACCTAGTATCAGCATCCACTACAGCATATCTTATATCAGTCTGGGGTTTTTTCAACGCTCCATTTGCATCTGCACAGTCAATTTCGTCATTCGGCATCTCCTTAAGTGATTGTGAAATATGTTGTGTCAATAAGCGAAGGAATGGGTTTGATTTCTAAATAATCATGGAGCACCAAACTGCTATTAGAAAGAAAGTGTGCTTGTGAAGTTTACACTAGAATTAGGTATTACTCTTCTAGTAATCAATAGGAATGTCAGCCGATAGTGACTGACTGATGTTAAGAATCGATAATAGAATTTCCCTCTTATTTCGGTACAATGTGTCCATTTTGCTTATATCTGTGTTATAGAGTACTTGGGTCATTATATGCTTGCGTGCATCTTGCATGACCTCAAAAGGATCAGACATCTGATGCATTTCTTTCGGTCCTTTGCATTTTAACGGTGTTTAACTATTACTTGGAACTGTTTGACGTTTCCAATTTTTGTGCAAGCTATCCTTTTTATGTGGGAAGTGGTTGATACTACAATCCATTAACATCAAAACAAAAGGAGGATGTACGGGTATGTACATATGAGATATGGTTGAAGGGAATATCCCACTAAGGGTTGGATGCATGGGCCACTGAAAGGGAGTTTTCATCAGAGTAGGAAGTAGAAGCCCTTATCCTCATTTCTACATCTATGTCTTGTGTTAATTTTCTTCTAGATTTAGGAAAGTCATAGTTATTTGGTCATTATACTGGTGTGGTCTTAGATCTTAATTTAATAATGTCAATCTACAGGCAATTTTGTTTATGTCATACTTCCCAGTCACTCTCCTTGGTTCTCATTCCTAATTTCTTCCATGATGAGGATTCCATTAGAGCCTGTTCTTGTGAGGGGACAACAATTGAAAATGGTTGCTAATACCCTATAGGCCAGGTGCAAAGGAGGAATCTGCCTGAGAGCTTCATGTCTGGTTGGTTAGTTGGCATGGTAATGGCTTACCAAGACAAGTAGCTGGTCTGAGAGGATGATCAGCCACACTAGGAGTGAGACATGACTTGGACTTCTATGGGAGGCACCAATGTG
This sequence comes from Colocasia esculenta, assembly GCA_014218235.1. Taxonomy (NCBI): domain Eukaryota; kingdom Viridiplantae; phylum Streptophyta; class Magnoliopsida; order Alismatales; family Araceae; genus Colocasia; species Colocasia esculenta. Next base: position 60,372,293 of record CM024758.1, on the reverse strand, counting down.
GAGCCTTTTGCAATGGGCAAAATCCTGATAGACTATGCTGTGTTGCGGTAAAAGGCCCATGAGTCAAGAGCTTCTGCTCCTGGAGAAGATGAAATGATGGTAACTGAGGAACATCCATAAGTAGCTTGGTCCATCTTTATTTCATTTCATAATCATCAACTAATTCTGTGCCAGCAGCCGTGGTAAGACACAGGTTGAAGCGTTTCATAATAATTGGGTGTAAAACAGTTGGCTTTTCAAGTCTTTTGTCGATTCCTAGGGTTCAGACTTAGACAGGTGGTGGAAGCTGTGAAACTGGAATATGTTAAAGGCAGAGGGAATTTCTAGTAGAGCAGTGAAATGCATTAGATTGGGAACAATTGAAAAAGCATTCTGCTGGGCTGACACTGACACAGAGACAACAGCTAGGGGAGCGAATGGCTACATAACCCAGCGGTCCTAGCCGTGAACAATGGATACTTGAAACTCTGCAGATTGACCTGTACAGTACTGAGCTAATGTGTTAAGTATCTGAGCTGGGGATTACATTCAGAAGAATGAAATTCAAAGGAACTTAACAAGGGTTGGCACAAGTGGAGCATGTGGTGTAATTTGAAGCAAAGTGAAGAACCAAGATATTTGACCATATGATGAATACTTACTAATAAAGATGTCTCAAATCCTTCCCAAGGTTTGCCGTGCCACGGGACTCGGCCGTGCTGAGCTACCACTGGTATGATATAACAGTACAGTAAGATGCCAGCACCTTTTTTTTTTTTTTTAAACTTTTTGTGTTTAAACTGATCTTTTTGGGGTAGCTTTGTTTCAGATTTGTTCAATAATGTTAACCTGTGTAATGAACATATAAACATCACCATCGAGTCATTGAGGTGTAGAAAATACAAAGAAATGCATGATTTTAAATTTTTTAAGTATCTCATGACATGAAATGCACATATAAACATCACACCATTCAATTGAGGTGATAGAAAATGCCAAAAATGCATGATTCTAAACTACGTTAGCATCACATTGACTTGAAATGAACATATAAACATCTCATTGAGCCATTTATGTCATGGAAGGCAAAATCGGCTGATCCGGATCGGTGTTGGCTGATTTTGGATCTGATCGGCCATGGCAGATCCGGTTGATTCTGGTCAAATCTGGCTGATTTGAATTGGGAATCGGCCTGATTCGGATAGGGATTGACCCTGGCCAATTTTTGGGCCAATCTGATCCTACCTTCCATGATTTAGGTGATATGAGATGTGGACAAATGCATGATTGTGTGATTGTACAAGCATCTCATTGGGATGGAATGACACATCTAAATTGTAAAAACATCACATTGAGATTTAATGAAAGTAGTTTACATTTCACATAAATAAAAATGTTAAGGATGATTCCATCTAATGTTTTTCATTCATTTGAACATCGTCAATTCTTACAAAGCAAATGGAATGCTCATGTTACCCAATACATTTTGCTTCTCTGAATGGTTTTGCCTTCGTTACCAATTCTTCTCCTAGCCATCTGTATGGAAAATTAGAAATTAGAACCATCTTATTTAACATACAAATATAAACATTTAACAAGAAATGAATTATCTTACCTAGTCATCATCTTGAGTGTATATGTCCACTTAACCTTCGTAGTATGGAATATAACCCTCATCTCCAAATAATCTAATATTATATGTGCTCTCGACAAACTCCAGATAATCAGTGTAAGACGTAGTTTTATATGTCTTACGGTACATGCATTGATATTCTCTATATTTTTTTGTTCCTTGGCACATTATTATAGGCCCATGTGGTGAAATTATTGGAACCTACATATACGAATCACCATAGCCAAATTGGTCTCCATAGCCACCATAGCCTATATACCCATATTGTTGTGCATATGGATCTAGTTGACTATGCCTCGAATAGAAGGTATGGTCTTCACTGGTCGTACCAGACGCTATGTCTTCCTGTGTGCTCAATCTCTCAAAATTGGAGACAACACCTTGGTAGCTGCTACTATCTAATGGAGATGTCCTTCGTCCTATATTATCTGCTTTATACCATCTCTGTGACATAGTTGGTGTGTCGTGATCTTTGTCGTCTTGGGTAACATGTGTAAAGTCATCCTCACTTGTAAAGTGCATGCCCCCACCTCCACCAACCCCACCACCACCACTCTTCCTGCCACCGTTGCCGCTACCTCCACTAGATGGAGAAGAAGGATCTGAAGAGTCATCTATCTTTCAGATGGCTTAGATGGCGAAAGAGTCACATCATCCTCATCAACTATCTCTATATCTATAATGTCTAGTGGATCGTCTGGCACTGTCTACTTTTGTCGCTTGAAGCCAAAAATAGTTGTCTTCCACTTAGATTTTTTTGGTGGTGCTTCTTGGCTAGCATCTTTCTTTCGTTGTTGTTTTGCATTAGCTGGCCATCCTCGAGATGCCTGCGAGAGAAGTGTGGCATTAGAAACAACATAAACTGAAACGACACTATTGTGAGATTAGCATTTATCACTTGGATAGCAGATGAGGCACGTTGGGACCCAGAAGTAAGGAGTCAAGGTGCTATAGGCTGAGGACCTGTCGACCGTGACAGAGGGGGAGTAGCTGGCTAAATCAATCTCTTTAGATCTACATTGTCAGCCTCATTGTGAGTTCGGGATACAGGCCCACGATCATGCCTAGTAGTGTGACCTATAACAATGTCATCATCTAAGTCCACCTCATCATCATCTCGAACCAACGTGCTCGGAGTCACATCTTCAGCAGCCTTGACATCACCCCTTGTCTCCTACCTCTTAATAACTGAAGTTAAGATTGTGCTTGGCTGAGGTGGTTCTCTTGGGTCGTCGGCATCCTCATCAAGCTTAGCCTCACCCCATTTTGTAGTGGTCTTTGAAACCCATGCCACTATGATATCTTCATCATCTTTGAGGTAAGACATGTCTATGAGATCATAGTCGCCCTCCCTTTCTAGCATCTATCTACATATGTTTCAATCTAAGCCTCATATTGTAATAGAACAAAGACCAATTTGTCCAATCTTTATGACTCAATTTGTTCCTCAACTTGGTGTCGATTGGGGCGAAAGTATTCCAATTCCTCTCGTAACCACTAAAAGATGATGTCTACGATGAGACTTTAATTGCAATCTCTCTTAGCGTAAGTGCACTTCTGCCATAATTAAGCCACCACTTTCCTATAAGTTACAGAGATAGAGGGAATGTTAGAATAATGTAACTTAATGCTACACAATTGATCTTGCATAAGACATGTCTTTGGATATTTGGGTCAAGCTTGGGTCGTACTGCAATAGCCGAAGCATCACCAAATGAGCCAACTTCTTTTGAAAAATACATCAAAGAAATGATGGCACTAGTGAAAACAATAGAATATGAACATCATTAACCTTGAAATTTTGTGAACATATGTACCTCATTCAAAAGTTTTGTAGGTTAAACATACCTTTGTGACATCCTACCCACAATCGATGTCACAACAGTTAGCAAACCATCTGTATAAGCAAGTTCATGCTCGTATTGGTATGTAGGATGTAGATAATATGCTGCATGAAATTGATATGGACATCATTATATTAACATTAAGAGGGGATAAACAAAATAGTTGATATTCGATTACATGCCATGTGCTAGTCTTTATTTGGCGGTGTCACTTGTCCTCGACAATGTCGATGAACATTTGTGCATGCTTCATTGGGGCAGCTAAAATCTTTGCTTTTGCAGCCTCCAATTTGCATACACCAATCCCATTGTTTGTGTTCTGTCGCCATCCACAACTCTCAACACTTCATAGTGGCTCGATCATCTAAACGATCTTGGAGACCCTGTACCAAAAGTTGGAGCTGTTAACTAACCTCTCAACCTCCTGGCCATTGCTTGATGTAGCAAATTGTGAGTTCAACCACTGATCACTTCTAAACATCTGCTTCAAACCATCTCTACACTTCAAGAGACTATCCAAGATAATGTAATTTGTGGCAAACCATGTAATGTCCAGCCTCAATATATCAACCACATAAATCACGCATTTACCCGTAGCACAAGGGTGTGAATATGGATATATCGTGTAATATTCTGTGTTGTCTCTACGACTTGCTTAACCTAGTACATCACCACAAGTTGTTGTTAAAGTCATTGTTAATGTAAAGTAGTTGTATAATAAAGGAATATTGAAAGGGTGATATTTTATCAGGTGAAGTTGATCAATATCTTTTAACATTAAATCTGCACATGGATATGACTTCATCAATTCTTCTTCTACCTTATAATTTGATCCATTGTCAGTTATCACGTACATAAAAAAGTCGGCCCCAATCTCTACCACCATATGCTCCATCAGCTATAAAATGTACTGGTGGTTATGAATATTCTTTGAAGCATCTACAGACTTATGATAAAAGACCTGACGATCGCAGTAGACAAGGAAGTTGATGAAGTTGCTTTTTGTTTTGTCTGGCCATCAATCACACATAAACGTAAGACCATACTTCTGCCATTTTTACTTGAAGGAGGCAATGTCACTTTTCAATTTTTCAACCTCTGCATCTAGATAATACACCAACAATTACCTTTGCAGTAGGAGGTTTATATGCTTTCTAAGATTTTGCGCCTCTTGCATCATTGTTATGTAATAAGGGCTGTTTGTAGCATTGAATGCTATCCCGCTGTGATGCCAAAAAATTTAGAAACAACCATTTCTAACTGCCATTTTACTTTGCTAGGAGTCTTCAATTCTTATTTGCTTGCCATGCTCCCTATCAAATGCATAGGGATCAATCTCTTGCACATTTGCACCATTATTCCTTTTTCTTTGTGGTTGGGAGGATGATGTGGAACAACACGTGGACTACGCTAATCAACTAACTACGACAAGTTAATGATGCGATCAGCAACAAGCAAGGAGAATTAGCAGAATTAGGCCAACTAAACACGTGAAGTAACAAGAAAACAACTACGCCGATATGAAGTAGCCCACAAAGTCGTCCCTCGTAGAGGGAAACGTGGGACCGTGGTAGCTAGGAAGCAACCAACAACTTGGGTAGTCAAAATCACAATCAAGGTCCAAATAGTGCCTCCTGGAAATAGGTTCTCGCACTCTCAAGCCGGCAGTGAGGCACGTCACGGGCTAGACGTCTTATCTCTCAAGTCGGCGGCAAATGCTAGAAAATCAAGTAAAGGATTAGAGTGTAGAGCACGTACCTCCATGCTGTGGGGAAGAATCTGGTTGTGTTACGAATATCGAGCGAGTACAAAAAATTAATTAAATAGTACAACTCGAGGTTATAGATGCCCACTCCACGCAGGGAGGTAAAAGGCAACAAAATGATCTCGAGATGCGTCCACGGGTGATACTTGAAGTCCGTGTGCATCATGAAACGAACCCATGAAACAAATCGGTCGAGGAAGATGCAACTCGAGGTGCTAACGGGAAGACGACTGCTACTGTGGCCCAGAAGTCAAACTAGGCCATCCACGGACGTGTAAGTATGTTGGATCACTGACATGTGTTGGGTGTACTCACGACACTCGCGCAGGCCTACGGCTGTGTGCGTGCAGAACACACCGGGTCACTCATGGGCATGCGTAGGCAGGCACGCGCGAAGCGCACAAGGGTTGTTCCGGACGTCAACTGATGTCAGCACGTGCCCTGGCATGGGCGACGATGCTGCCTGCTGCCAACGGCTTCTCCCCCTCCCCCCCCCCCCCCCTCTTCTAGTTTCTATCTCGTTCGTGGCTGTTCCTCTAGCATTTGCGGAAGAGAGAAACAAGGAGGGAGGAGAAAAACAGTAGCAAGAAGGAGAGGGAGAGACGTGGGAAAGAAGATGTCGGGGGAGAGACAGAGTGAAGAGAGACGTGAGCAGAGGGAGAGAGCAGCGGCGAAGGGAGATTGCATTGGGGAAGAGGAAGCGGCGGACACGATGAGCAGGAGGACCAAGGGCAACGGCGGTGCCTTCTTGGCATGGGCATCGCGCCCAACCCTACATGGGAGCAATCCCTTTGAAGGAGGTGAAACAATAGCGACCTCGAAATTTCAGCAAAAATAGATCAAACTTTCATTCAATAATCCCAAAATAGAGCATTATAACTGTTTATATAGACTTGGGCTATTCCCAGTCATAATAGGAACTCAAACTACTTTCCAAATCCTAATAAAACACCTAATGGCAATCATACTTGAACTGGAAGAAAATAAAATAAATTTCGTAACAAAAAAATATGAAAATAGGAAAGATAAATGGGCCCCAATCAGAATGAAACTTGAGTCTACGGACTTGTCGTCACGGATTCTACACCATGGGCTCGTCATCCAACCAAATAGATGCCTGCTTGGCGTGCTGTGCTCCTCGACGTCAGTAGACGTACTTCGAGTTGAAGCGGACTTGGGCTTGTGTGTCCTCACTAGAGGAGGATGAGTGGCGAGGAGGATCGGTATAGTAATGGTGCAAGTCTTGCAATCCGGAAGCAGGTCTCGATACCCTTGATTCATTGTAGGGAGGTGGTTCTAAATCACCTCTGGCCATGTCTTGACCCTACTCTCGCATAGAGGCCGCTGTAAGTCCTTCTCATATGGGTCTCGTGCCGTGATATGGACACTAGGTGCTTGAGAGGGAAACTCTTCATCATGGTTTGCGAAATCAGATTGAATCGGTTTGATTCATCTGAATCAGGGGAAGATCAATTCCCGATTTGCTCGATTCACCCGATTCACATGTCAATATATATATGACATACGTATAAATATATATGTATATAATTATACATAAATAAGTATATTAGGACATACAAATATATGTATATGTGTTTTCATACTATTATGTATGTATATATACATACATGCGAATCGGTCCGATTCGGACTGATTCAGGGCGAATAAGGAATTTCCCGATTCCGATTTGATGAACCTTACTCTTCATCATCTTTGGGTTCTTCTTGGTCACCTCCTATACTAGTCTGGCTTTGCATCATCTTCTCTACCCTAGTTTGTCTTTAGTGTTGGGCCATCACAATTCTAACCTCATATGAGACGCTTGGACAGCCAACCACCTTGCTGTACCCTACACCCTTGCTTCCTACCAATTACTTCTTCGATTGGGAGACATCTCCCCCATGAAGTTGCATGCTACAATAGGGCTGTTCAAACTATGGTCCAAACCGAAAAACCGAACCGAATCGGCCGGTTCGGTTCGGTTCGGTTTGGAGGATCACACAGTTCAGTTCGGTTTCAGGTTTGGAAACCGAAATGAACCGAATATATATATATATATAATTAATTAATAATACATTTGTACAGCAAAAACGGTTGTAGCGCAGTGGTTGTTAGCGCTGGCACGACCTCCATGCGGAGGTCGTGAGATCGAATCTCGCTTTAAGCGTTCGTTTTCTACATATTTTGAACTTAATATATGTATATAATTAATTAATCCTACATATATACATGAAGGCGCTTGTAGCGCAGTGGTTGGCACCTACGACATTCTTCTCCACACGGAGGTCGTGAGATCAAATCTCGCGGCCGCCGTGTGAAACCCATTTTTTTTGCCATAATTCGGTTTGTTCGGTTCACTGTACCAACTCGGGTCGGTTCGGTTTCCTTGAAAATAGGGGTGAACCGAACCGAACCGACTCGTTGTACACCCCTATGCTACAATAGTTGCATTGAAACCAATGCTATTGCTCTCCAACATCCTTCCGTGTTACCACCCAACATCGTCACTGTGACAAGGCCGATGAGGCATCTGTAATGACATATTATTCAAATGACATTATATCATTGAAATTCATTCACATATATCATTGAAATTAATTCACATACATTATAAGCACGACATAAATTCTAAATATGAAATTTGAATAAGAATATTCGTGCAATGTCATTGATGGAAATTTTCAAGGCAACGTCAATATTTCTTAATTTCCGTGTCATTACATACCTACTTCATTCAATCTTCAAATTAATATTATAATAATATAGTATAATTTTTAATGATTACATATTCCAAAAAATCAGTGATGCAATCTTATACATGAAAATGATAGATCTATGTATAAACAATGTTTCTACATCATCATAACAATTTTATTATATATTAAAAATAAAAAATATATTATTAAGTTCGGATTTATTCCACATGAACTCTAGATCTAGCCTAAAATGCTATGGATCTAAAGTTTTACTTCATGCAAATGGTTTATAACCACATGCAATGAAATTTGGAAACATGATCCTGCTCTAAAACACCCAAAAAATTAAGAAATCAAGATAGATCTAGGGTTAGAAACATACTTTCAAGAAGCTTGAAGAAGGTGAAATCACTCTAAATCTGAGGCTAAGGATGGAGATGATGGAGATCTCTATGTAAATCTACAAAAAGAATGACTCTAACAACTAAAAATCTGAAAAATAAGAAGGGACGAAGAAGAGAGGAAGAAGAAAGGGAACCCTTACCTGCGCCAGGACTTCTCTCGTGTTGCTTGGGATGGGGAAAGGGAGTTTGGGGGAGGGGGGGGATCATTAAAGAGGATCTAACCGGACTGCTGTAGGTCCAGTCGGATCAGGTCTGTAGCGTTCTGATCCGGATCGGACTATATCGCCGCAGGTCGGAAGACCCGGGTGTGCCAGGGCCACCGCTCTGATGCTGCCACCAACCGTGATCCTTCCTAGTCCGAATCCCTGTCTGATTCTGCACTATATCTCCAACCTTGGTACTAAATTGGCATTGTAGTTTTCAATTTTCAGTCATATTGTGTCGTGTCAACTGTCAAGGAGAATGTCTGTGTATAAGTTTTGCCCCGACATATTCAAGAACATCAATAATTTCAATTTGCTGTAGTCTTGTTTTTTCTTCCAAATAATTTGCTTGTATGACTGCTTTATTTCCAGTTTGATTTTGAAGCATCATCTTTCCTTGTTCGGGAAAAGACGTGAGATTTTATATCTATCTTTCCCCAGGTTCAGCAGGATGTGGAAATCGATGCTGGAGTGTCACCATTCCCAGTACATTACGATCTCATTAGCTTATCATATGAAGAACTCAATGGCAACATCACAAAGTGAATCCTACAAGCAGGCGCTACTCCACCTCCAGAATGAGATTGAATTCTTCAGGTCCAGCTTTGCAAATTGGATCGACAGCCAAAAGGCATATGTAGAAGCTCTGAATACATGGCTTCAGAACTGCATCCAGTTACCTCAGGAACGCTCGAGGGGAAGAAGGGCAGCAGGGTTCTCACCTCGCCGAGCCCTTGCACCTCCTATTTTTGTTCTCTGCCGTGATTGGCTTGCTGCAATTAAGTCCTTGCCATCTGAGGAGCTTTCTGATGCCATGGGAACCCTGCTATCAGATTTGCATGGTTGCCTCGACAGACAGGTAGAAGAGAGCCAGAAAGAAGTAAGCACCAAGGAACTTGAGAATGAGGAACAACTACCCAGAAAGGAAGCAGAGAACCACGAAAAGGCTTCAAGCTTGGGTGTTTTACAACCAAATTTGACAAGAGTGTTCAATTCGCTCTCGAAATTTTCCGAGGCATCCCTTAGAGTGTACGAGGATATTAAACAGGGAAGTGAGGCAGCTCGCGTTGCCTATGCCAATGGGAGGATGAGGTTTTTGATGTGATTAACTGCATTGCTGTGCTCTTTGCAGAGGATGAAATTAAATGGAATACAAGAGTTCTTAAGTTTAGAGATGGTGTGAGGTCTCATAACTAGGTGATCTTCCTCGAGTATCCATCCCCATTTCCGTTTCCTCCTTAGATGGAACTCGGAAGTTCTACCATTTTTTGTTTATTTACACTTATTTATGTGTATAATATTGATGTCTGGATCCCTCTCTCTTTTTCTCTCTCTCACCCCCACCCCCGAATCCTTTTGTTTTGGTTTCCTTCTTGTATGGTTTTGTTAGTTCGTTAATGCTAGGGTGTTCTCAAGAAGTGACACTTTATATTGAAATTAAGATGGAATGATAAGGGAGTAAGAACTAGTTAGGATGTTCCTTATAAGCAATGTGCTACGGTGGCGTTCGATTGCAATGTCAAATAAGCAAGGTTTTTGTCTGGGGTTGGACGAATACATATAAAGAAGTTAGTCCAAAAGTATAAGATCGTCGAACTATTTGAAATATAAGAATTTTAACAGGCAAGGGTTTAGAGTTGATTAAGTTAATGAGGGATGGTATAACATGTCTACAAAAAATTTGGTGGAAAAGATTTAAAAGCTAAAGATATTGATGATTATAAAATTTGGTATGCATGAACTAGTGACTCTAGAAATGGTGTGGTTATAATAATAGATAAAGATTTACAAGATAAAGTTGTAGAAGTTAATAGATTGTGCGATAGACTTATTTTGATAAAATTTATTTTAGGTGAGGTTACTTTGAATGTAGTTAGGACATATACTCCACAAGTGGGTTTAGAAGAGGGCGTTAAAAAGTAATTTTGGGAGGCTATTGATAGATTGATCGAAAATATCTTTAGTGAAGAGACAATTTTTGTTGGTGGGAATCTTAATGGCCATGGGGGTAAAAATAATACAAGATATGACACGATTCATGGAGGATTTGGTTTTGGCGAGAGAAATGACATGAGTACTATTATTCTTGATTTTGCTATGGTCTATGATCTAGTAATTGCTAATATCTTTTTTAAGAAGAGAGAAGAACACCTAATAACATACAAGAGTGAAACACATAAGACTTAAATTGATTATTTTTTTAGTAAAAAAGTTGATAGAGCTTTGTGTAAAGATTATAAAGTTATCTTTGATAAGAGTTTAGCCCCCCAAAATAAGTTACTAATTATGAATGTCCTTAGCCCAAAATTTAAAAGAAAAATCATCATAATTAATTGTTCTAAGATTAAGTGGTGAAGTTTGAAAAGTAAAAATTTAGAAACATTTAAAAATTATCTAGTAAAAAAGTATTTAGAATTGAGATCAAGATGTTAATATAAAGTGGAATAATGTTACAAATTATATAAAGAATGTAGCAAAATAACTCTTAAGTGAATCTAAAGGCAAAAAGAATGTAGAAAGAGAGACTTGGTGGTGGATTGAGGAAATTCAAAATTACCATTAGAGTTAAAAGAGATTGTTTTAAGATTTGCCAAACCAACAAAAATAATCAAAGTTTAGTTAAAGATCTAGAGGTTAAAGAGAATGGTATAGCTATTTTCATAAATTACTTAATGGAGATTACTTTAAGGATGTCCCTTTAGAAAAGAACCAAGAGTCCACACACCATTAAGTTGAACAAAATTTGATAAATATTAGTATTTCAGAAATATTAAGATGTTGGAAGTGGGTGTTGCTTTAAGAAAAATAAAATTTGGCAAGCCCCTAGGATCGGATAACACACCGATTGAAGTATGGAAAGACTTATGAGACATCAATATTAAGTGGTTAATTAAACTTTTCAATAAAATTTGGAATGAACAGAGAATGCCAGAAGAATGGAGAAAAATTATTGTGGTTCCTTTCTATAAAAACAAAGAGGATATTCAAAGTTGCAATAATTATCGTGAAATTAAGCTTATGAGTCACACAATGAAACTTTGGGAAAGATCAAATGTGATATATGACTGATGTATCAGAAAATCAATTTGGTTTTATGCAAAGTAGATCTACTATAGAAGCTAATTTCTTATTAGGACAGTTAATAGAGAAGTATAAAGAGATGAGAAAAGATTCATATATGGTTTTTCTTGATTTGGAGAAGATATATGATTGAGTACCGAGAGATTTGATTTGGTGGACATTATAAAGAATGAAGTCTCCCAAGGATATGTTGACTTGATTTAGGATATATACGAGGGTGCTACTACTAGTATGAGAACTATTACAGGAGAGACTTGTGATTTTCTGTTACTATAGGTTTGCATCAAAGTTTTGCTTTAAGTCCGTATCTCTTTGCTCTGGTTATAGATGAGGTAACAAAGCAATTGCATGATGATATCCCTTTTGACCAGGTTCCAAGCTCGGGGGGGGGGGGGGAATGGATTGCTTAAAATGTATCTTGAAATTTTTTTGATAAAAATAACTTCAAACAGAAAAACACTAAACGCAGGTGTTAGAGTTAGTGAGCAGCGGAATAAGATAAAATCAATCACACAGAAATACACAAGGATTTTATCCTGGTTCGGACCTCCTATCACCAGGAGTCCTACGTCCAGTCTCCAAGAAATTACTTGGGATTTCACTAACCAAGGGTATAATCCCCCTTATGGACACTAACACATCTAGCACCCGCTGACCTTCTCTTCAACCCCGAAGAGGCAATACACCCACCTGTAGCAACAGGTCTTACCTTTAACAAGGGAACAAACACCTACCCATAGCACGTCTTCTCTTCTCATAAGAAGAGGCACACTCTAAAAGAAGAGTTGAAGGGATGACCCCTAGATCAAGCTTATACAAAAAGCTTTGCTTGATCTGAGGCACGAGCTGAGAGTAAGAAGAATAGAGACTTTGATGCTATCCGCTCAGAACAACTGGCTCTCAAAGAAAAGAAGTGAGGGCTTCAAGAGAGCTTGGAGTAGATGTACTTGGAGTGAAGGTGCACTGCTCTCAATGGTGGTGGTGAAGGCTTGTGTGTATCCGTATGCATGTCTCTTTTTTTGTTCTTCACATCCATCGTCCTCTTATAACCATTTCTACTTTCTTCAAATGAGACCATTGAGATATTCGTTGTCTCTCATTTCTTGATACTCATTTCCATGCAGTCACAGCAGATCTTACGTTAGAGGAGTGTTTGACCACCAGAAACCTACAGACTTGGATAGAGATACAGAGAGGCAGAGAGAGATTATATGAATATCTCCTGTGTCAGTAATCGTAGCACGTCCAATGTTGTAGTCATGTGTGACTACCAGAAACCTGCAGGCATTAAATGCTAAGAGATGTCTTTAGTCAACAGACAAAAGATGTTATTCAGAGTAGATACGTCCATTTTGTCACCATTTAAAGCTATAGACAACATGTAAGGCCCTCGAATTCCGTCGCATAAATTGTGTTTGTATGTGTGTATGTTGTGCTTGTGTATGTATATACATATTTACGTACGTATTGATTAGTATAATTACGTGTGCATATTTTATATCAAATATAAATAATGTATGTATTGCATGGTGATAGTATGGTCATAATACCGTTACATATTTGCATGTATATATGCATGGTATGCTTGGTTTTCTGAATATTTTAGAGTTCTGGCCGAAGGCCATCTTGGCGTCAACCCCAGGCCGTTTAGGAGGTGTCAGCGTCCAGACATGGACGCCAACACTAATCCTGGCGTCCAGCGATATGGACGCCAATCTCTCTAGCCTGCATGCGCAGCAGAGCTGCAAGCTTCTGAAACAAGAAAGCCCAGCCATTGGGGGTTCTCCCCAACGGCTCTGAGGGCTGTCATATCACCCAAGGAGTGGGTGAGGGGTCTCTCCTTAAGTTTAAAACTGGAGCTCCCTTCCCCCAGCCTCTTTTCACCCTTGCAAGAGGAGAAAAAGAGAAAGAAAAACCCTAGAGAGAAACTGTGAGAAAACCCCACTTAGCACCCAAAAATCCGACCCCCTGGAGCTTGATCCGGCGTTCCACTGCTTCAAGGAGGTTGCTGGACCGACGAGGAAGGCTTCCCGACCTCGGCTTGCTGTGGATCTCGCTCAAGAACCCGGAGGAAGAAGATCTAGGAGGGAGTTCTGCACTTCTTGGGACAGCCCAAGGAGAGCTTCACCGAGCCCTAGATCCTTTGGAGGAATTTTTAAAAGGCAAGTGACCTATCCATGATGTTCCCGTATGTGTCTAGTCGTTTCTATTTTTATGGATTTTTCCTCGAGTCCTAGACCCTCCCATTCACCAAATCTTGAGAGGTCGGGTCTGTGTTTCTGCACAGACCTGCATCGACGGCAGGTCCCTGGACGCCGATATTATGCTTGGCGTCCATCGGCCATGCCGTTGACCCTGAGTCAGCGGCCAGAGACTGCCGCCAAGTTCCTCTGGACAGAACAGTGAACTGTTCTGCCCTTCCTTTACATTAATTTCGGTATGGTTTCCGTGATGAGGATATATGGTAACCTATACTCTATGTATATAGTCAATTTTGGTGTGTGGATGAATGTGGTGTGTGATGGTGAAGTAGGAAATATGGTATCCCTTAAACTTGTGAGCATGACTTGTTGAAAATCTTGCAAATCCATGTTTCATGATTAGGATTAGTATGAATGCCTTGGTTTTGTCTGATCATGAAGATTAGGGGTCAGTATATGTGTATGCAATTTTGATAAATTATCCATGCTTGTATAAATTGCCAATAAACCCGGTTCGGTAAGTAAAAAGACATACAAGAAAGATTGTGATGATTAATCTATAGATGTATGATTTAGGGAAATCTTGTATTCTCAAATCATGCGTATGTTAGTAGCCTCTGTTTAAACAGTAAGTGGCAAATTGCAAGATGTGTTAAACTCCATGTTAACTTAAGTTGTGAATGACATGCAAAAAAAAATAGGTATTTGATTTTCTGTAAATTATATTTAGCTCAGAAAAATCTGAAAATTTGAGTGTATGATCTTGAACCCGAAAACAGCATGTGGTTAAAATTTCAGGTCATTGGATCAGTAAATAAGAAAGTTATGTATTTTCATGTAAAATGTGATAATCTACGTATATATCGTAATGTGGTTAGTTATTGTCTAAACCCAACTTGATTAGTGAAAATTCCTGTGTGTTAAACTCCTGAAATCTGTAGTACCATGTTAGGAAAAACAGAGATATTCATGTGAGTGAGAAGTGAATGAGATGAAAAGTGTGAAGTGTAAAACCATGTGTAAAGTAAATGTGTAAATGTGTAACTGTGCCAATGTGACACTGCTTCCGTAGAGGGCAGTGGAGCTGTATCAGGGAAAGTCCCCTTGAGAAAGTTCAATGTGTAAGTGACCTTAAGGGCATTAGAGGAAATCCTGGAAGTGGACAAGTACCACTGGTTAGGGTGGAGACTTGTTCTCCCGGTCTGCGCAGTCCAAGAGTCGCCATTGGAATGCCTAGATGGCGTCTATGTGTAATGTGATGTGTATATGTCCTTCTTTGGTGGTTTGGACTATGTGTCACGGCACCTAAAATGTGTAATGTGAAATGTGTAATGTATATGTGTCCATGTGTAAATGTGTAAGTGACAATGTGAATGTGTATGTGTAAAGAACCATGTGAAAGAGGAAACTTGTGTAAAGAAAATGTGAAACTAAAGATGTGAAAATATGTTATTGAAAACCATGTGAGACAAATCTGAAATCATGTGAAATCAGTGAATTTATGTTATTATCATCATGTTATTATGTGCAAAATGTCTAGAATCCATGTTAGGGATAATTGGTGAAACGGGTACAAGATAGCATGATTGTTTGATCACATGATATGTTTTATGCAATATTGTAGCTTTCATGTATAGGTTTACAGCCGTTAAACCATGTGAAATCAGCAACCTAAAGCATGTCAAAAAGGGTTATGTATGTACTTAAGGACATGTGAAATCCATGCTAGTTGTGTTCCCCTTTCATGCATGCACAATGTTCATGTTGGTAGCTCTCATGTTTAGGTTCTTTAAAGACAAATTTCATGAGTAAATGGAATAGAGAGCATGTGATAGGTAAATTTTATCCTTAGAAATCTGAAAGCATGATCCATGTATAAAGTTGTAAACTTTCATGATAGGTTTAAACTTTAGAATGACTAGCATGTCATGTGTTGCAAATGTTGAATGTGCACGTAGAAACCACTAGGACTTGTACGTGTATATTATGAGTAGTGTTGCTTGCTGAGTCCTTGGACTCATTCCTTGCTTCGGCGTACAGGTATAGTTGGTGACACGGCATCGTTGGAGGAGACGGTGGAGACGGACTCCGAGCGTGGAAACTAGCTGGGAGTTTCTTTGAGATTTGTGTATTTCATAAGTATGTAATTTGAACATTGTATTAGAGTATTATGAAAAGGATGTATAAGTGTGGACACTATGTATTTTATTTCAGCAATTTAAATTATGTGAACTTTAGTTCCTATTGTTATTTGTAAACTTCATGTATGTTAAATGTGGATGATGAATGAATGGAGACAATGGTTTTTTACTTCCGTTACTTGTTGTATATTCGCGTGTATCTCAGCTGTATGTATCGTTTGGGTAAATGTCCCACTGTGAGGACTCTTGCTATACCGACGTGGGTTGGTATAACCGTACCGGTATAATGAGGCCGTCACACAACATATCATAAAAATTGTAAACAGTACAAGATGATGTTCATGGGAACTGTAACCGTTTACAGACCATTCGTAAGAGGATAACCTTGAGAAGTTTTATCATAAGAAGGATATGTAACATATAGTGGGAAATTTGAAATTCACATCTTTAACAATAATTTGAAAAATATTACGTGCCAAGATTTAATCATAACACAGATATAATTAAATTTCAATCATAATCAGTTTGATTACTGTAAAGATGCTTATTTTATAAAGATGATCAAGGTATTAACAATAATTTATCTGAAATGGAAATAGATGCTAATCAGTGTTTAAGTCACAGTCGATGTTAAAGGAGTAATCGATGTGATATTAAAACAACAATCGATGTGTCACTTCGAGATACAACGCAATTGGTCGAAGTGGAACTTCGGATATGACGAAGTGTAACTTCGTATATGATGAAGTGGAACTTCGTATAAAATAGTTCATAACGTTGTCAGTTGAAGTGAAACTTGACGAAGTTAGCTTCAGATATGACGAAGTGAACTTTGTATAAAATAGTTCATAACACTATCGATCGAAGTTAGCTTCAGATATGACGAAGTGAACTTTAGATATGATGAAATTTAAAGCTATAGAAGATGAAACTTGAGTTCGATTGAAATTTTTAAAAGATTATCAATGATGAAAAAATATGAACTTATGAATGAAACTATGAATGACAACAAAAGCTTACAAGCAATTGAAAAGAAAACTTGGAATAGTTACAATGGTGATCCTTGAAGTATTAATTATTTTCTTTGAGTCTTCTATTGACAGACTTAGCCAAAAAGATATTAGGTAAGAACACATGATTTAGATAGGAATAAAAATATTCTGATAGGTTTTGTTATCATCAAAAATATATAATCATGGAGATAAATGAGTTAACAATCTCCCCCTTTTTGGTGATGACAAAACTAACCGAAATCATAATGCTCAAATTGGTGTGATGATGTTTATTCAGAGTATGTATGTATTTCAGAGTAATTCTTCCGCTTTTTGTCAATGACCAAAAAGAAAGAGCTACAGAATAGGAATGATGAAAGAGGAAAGGTGTGGGAAAAGATAAATGAAGTCTCCCCCTTAGTACAAGTCAAGGCTCCCCCTTAGCTCAAACCAATGTAAAGAGATAAAGGAGTGAAATGTAGGAAAGAAGGAGTAGACCATGAAAATGACCCATAAAAAGAATAGTAAGAGTGGTGGTTAAAGATTGGATCAAATTAAAGAGAGTAGATGTTGCAATAGAATGATGATACAAGTCAACATGTATGAAGGATGTGTCAACCTGAGTGAAGAATGTGTCGGCACAATCATGGAGTACAAGAAATTTTCAACAAAGATTAGGAATCATGCATTTCCAAGGTACTCTGAAGGATTATTTTGTTGGGTTATGATTTGTATGATGATTGACTTGATGTTTAAATGCTTAAATGTTTTTGATAATGACATAATTGATGTTGAGAAGACAAGATAAAATGACATAACACTATGACCATATATGCTTTCACAGTATCTTACTTGGAGTTTCTTTATGTAGGTGAGAATGAGAGTACAAGTCAAGCAGCAAAACTCAAGCACAAAAAGAACTGGAAAAACACAAGAAACACTCAGCTGTCAATAGGCCTAAAGCCATCTGTCGATAGCCAGTGAAGACAGTGAGCAGACAAGCTTATGGAAAACAAGAAAAATCAGTAGCTGTCGATAGACAAGGTTCATCTGTCGACAGACCAGTTCAGACTGTCGACAGCAAGAAGTCGCCTGTCGACAGCCCAACCTCCCAGCCAGAAACATGGTTCCAGAAGCCAGAAATGTTGCAGTATCTATCGACAGCCAGAAGGCATCTGTCGACAACCGCATGTTAAGTCACAACATGTGACAGACATGTGATCTATGTTAGGGTGTCCTCTTCTCTCACGAATCTCAAGACTTTGACACTACTATATATAGATCTTATGGACATATTTTTGAA
Source organism: Colocasia esculenta (assembly GCA_014218235.1). Classification (NCBI taxonomy): domain Eukaryota; kingdom Viridiplantae; phylum Streptophyta; class Magnoliopsida; order Alismatales; family Araceae; genus Colocasia; species Colocasia esculenta. The sequence continues at coordinate 60,354,051 of CM024758.1, read as the reverse complement.
GCAAGAAGCCTCCACACCAAACCCTAAGAAAAGAACAAGAAGAAGAAGGTTTCCTACTCCTCTGTTTCAGGTCTCCAGGCCATTCAAAGAGAGATTCATCTCAGACGAGGAGTTGAAGCAGATTCGTCTTCAAACTTCAAGCTTTGTCATCATCTGATCTTCATCGACGTGAAGCTACAAGTTCATCTATACGAACAGCCTGAAGAGTTCACCTATTGGATCTGTTCTTCAACTCTGAACTCTTCCTTCACTTTATCTTTCCCTTACTTGTATGTGTGTTATTGATTTGAGCATTCCTTGTGCTCAACCCAAGTGTGTGTGATTGATCTGAGAGCGTGTTTGTCTCAGACATCGTGTGTGTGTTGGTGTTTGGGTCGAACTTTCTTGATAAGCAGTTTACCGTGTGTGTGGACGGTGGACGTAGGATACACAAGTTGTGTAGTCCGAACCACCTTAAATCCTCGTGTCCTGTGGTTTGCATGATCTGACGTTAGATGTATGCTAGGCACGATCACTTGTTCACACACTCGTCATACTGCTAATCTTTTAAACGCACCCTACACACACATCGAAGTTCAAATTTGATCCACATCAGTTTATATCTTCCTAAAGTCAGTCATAATCTTAAAAAGAAGGTCAATTTGGTAGTATCTATTCAGCCCCCCCTTCTAGATTACTGCTTTGGGTAATTCCGCACACCTTTCAATTGGTATCAGAGCAAGATTTCTTCGATTTACAGCTTTAATAGCTTGATCCAACGATCAGGAGAGATTCTGCTTAATGGAAATTAACAAAGGTTTTATGGCTAAAGGACACTCAGTGTCTAGGCCTCCCTTCTTTGACGGACTGACTATACGTACTGGAAAAACCGAATGCGGGTGTTTCTGAGAGCTCAAGACTATGAGCTATGGAAGATCGTAAGCAAGGGACCCTATGAGTTGCCTGCTGATGAAGACACCTGGACAAGGGAATAGATTCACAAGGGAACCTTGAACTGGAGCGCGTTGAACATGATGCAATGTGCTGTGCATCCGAAGGAATTTTGAAGAGTCTCCACATGCAAATTCGCAAAGGAAATGTGGGACAAATTGGAGCTGATATATGAAGGTACGTCTGAGGTAAGGGAAACTAAGGCTAGCATGCTTGTGTCTGAATATGAAATGTTTAAAATGAAAAATGATGAAACAATTTCAGACATGTTTGCTAGATTCATGATTATAATCAATGGTTTGAAAGGTCTTAAGAAAGAGTACAGTGAGAGTGACTTAGTAAGGAAGATACTTCGGTCTCTTCCATCTTCTTGGCATACTAAGGCCACTGTCATTGAGGACTCTAAAGACCTGTCCACAATGAAATTGGATGAATTGATAGGATCCCTGATGACCTATGAAATTAATCTAAAAAGAAAAGAATCTGAGGTCAATCCAAGAAAATCCATTGCATTGAAAGTCTCTAACAAAGCCTCATCAAGTTCCAAGAAAGAGATTCAACAAGAAAATGATGAAATTGAAACGTCTAGTGAAAGTGAGAATGATGAGATGGCTATGCTCACTAGACAATTTAAGAAATTCCTCAAGTTCAAAAAAAAGGGGTCAAGTAATTTCAAAACTCCTCCAAAAAGAGATGTTTCAAATAAATTCAATACAAACAAGAAAACTGACATGATTGTTTGCTATGAGTGCAAGAGACAGGGGCACATGAGAGATGAATGCCCAGAGCTAAGAAAGAAGCTGAAAAAGGACAAGTCTACATACAAGAAACCCAGAGCCATGATGGCAACCTGGAGTGATGAAGATGAAGATGAAAATGCTCAAGACAGTTCTGATGATGAAGAAATCCAGTGCTTGATGGCAAGGAGTGAAGACTCCAATGAGGTAAACTCTTCCTTTGAAAGCTACATAGTTGAAGAATGGGAAGAAGCATATACCTTGCTATTTGAAAAGTTCTGTGAATACAAATATGAAAACAAAGCACTGAAAAAGAAAATCACCACTCTTGTTCATACACTACAAGAATAATACAGTTTAGCTACGGAATTTAGCTACAGAAATCTTTATAGCTAATCCGTAGCTAATTTGCTGCTGATTAGCGACGGATAACATGTCGTCGCAAAATTGATAAATTAGCTACAGATTTGTGATGGAAATACTCTGTCGCTAATCCGTAGCTACTTAGCTACGACTCAACTACTGAATCATTCCATAGCTCGATCCGTAGCTAATTAGCTACGGATCTGCTACGAAACATTCCATAGCTAAAGTTGTAGCTAATTAATAACTACGGATCAACGACCAATCATTCCATAGCTAAATCCATAAATGTATACGTATAAGTATATTGTAGTAGTGTAAGTATATATGTGTGTTAGTATATACAATGTATAAGTGTATACTTACAAAATATATATATATATATATAGTTTATAAGTATACACATGTATGTATATATATTATGTATAATTTATATATAATATATAAGTATATACATGTATATAATTATATAAATGTATATACATAATATATATTTATTTATGTATATGTAAGTATATACGTTAAAGTATATATGTAGTAGTGTGAGTATATATGTGCATAAATATATACAATGTATAAATATATACTTACAGGTATATCCATGTATGTATATATTTATATAAATGTACATAGAAGTATATATTATAAGTATAACACACACACACACACTATAGCACAAACAATGATGAGCAACTTGCAATCCTAACTAAAGAGATAGAGTTACTGAAAATTGAAAAGGAAAGTCACTATGTTGAAATGGATTGCATGAAAGAAAAACTTCAAGAGAATGAAAAGGAAAAACAAATTCTAAATAAATCTATTGAAACTCTTCAAAATGAGAATCAAGAGATTCAGAAAAAGATGGAAGAGGTTCAAAAAGAACTAAAAGGAAAGAATACAGATCTGTCAAGATTTGTCAAAGGAAAAGAAAATCTTGATGCTGTTTTGAGAGTCAAGTCAAACATAACAAGGCATGGGCTTGGATTTCAAACTGAAAATCAAAAGAAACTTGGAGAAAAATTGATCACATCCTTTGTTCAACACAGTCCAAGTGTAAGTAAACAAGTTCAAGCTAAAAGTAAAGATCTGAAAAATAAACAAAAGATTTAACTGCTCAACAAGCAATGGTACCTATCGACAGGCACTCAAGACAGAAATTGAACCGTCGACAGGTCTGGAAATCAGTTGAAAAACCAAAACCATCCAAGCAACAAAAAAGTCAAAAGCATTCACAAGTTCAATACAACAGTAAAAGAACTGCTAAAATTCAAACTCCATCATGCAACTGCTATAAGAAACTTGGCCATACTGAACGACAATGCTGGAATAAACTGAATATGTTGAAATGCAAACAATTGTGGATTCCAAAGCATTTACTTTCTGGCATGAATGAAAGAATGGGACCCAAAGTAATTTGGGTACAAAAACTTCTTTCTGATTTATCTATGCAGGAATGCCTAGCAGTCCAAAATCAAAACAAGTGGTACTTGGACAGTGGCTGCTCAAGGCACATGACGGCGATAAAAGAAAATTCTGTTTGCTGGTTGAAAAAGATGGAGGTCAAGTTGTGTTTGGAGGTAACAATAAGGGCCAAATAATTGGCACAGGTAAGGTAGGTAAGAATGCCTCTAACTCTATAGAAAATGTGTTGTTAGTTGATGGTCTTAATCACAATCTTTTGAGCATTAGTCAACTGTGTGATAAAGGCCATAAAGTTATTTTTGATTTAGATGCATGCCAAATCATTGATAAGAATTCTGGAAGTGTCAAATTTTCTGGAAAAGAGTAAATAACATCTATCTAGTTGATCTAGATGAACCAGAAAATAAAAACTTGTGTCTTGTTGCAAATAGACAGGATGAACTGTCTTTATGGCATCGTAGGCTAGGCCATGCAAGCTTCAATGTTCCGAACAAGATCATGAGAATGAAACTGGTAAGTGGACTTTCTGAAATTATTTTAATAAAAGTAAGCTTTTGTGATGCATGTGCACATGGAAAACAAACTAGAAAGTCTTTCAAATCTAATGCACCCATAATCACTTCAAAACCTTTTGAACTGTTGCACATGGACCTTTTTGGACCTACAAGAACACTTAGTCTCAATGGTAAATGTTTTGGGTTTGTCATTGTAGATGATTTCTCTAGGTTCACTTGGGTTAAATTTTTAGCTCATAAAAATGAAGTTTCGAAAAATTTTGAAGAGTTCTTTAACAAAATTGAGCATGGGAACATAAACAAAATATGCTCAATCCGTACTGATCATGGGGGAGAGTTTGACAATAATTTATTTTCTGACTTCTGCAGGAACCAAGGTATTGATCATAAATTTTCCTCTCCAAGGACTCCAGAACAAAATGGAGTAGTGGAGAGAAAGAACAGAACCTTGGTGGAAATGGCTCGCACACTTCTGGTTGAAAGTTAACTCTCAAGGAGTTTTTGGGCAGAAGCTATGACACATCATGTTACATCGTGAATAGAGCCATGGTAAGACTTGTAATGAAGAAAACCCCATATGAGCTCTTGAAAGGTAAGAAACCCAATATTGGGTATTTCAGAATCTTTGGCTCCGAAGTCTTTATTCACAATAATGACAAAGTTGATTTAAATAAATTTGAAGCTAAAAGTGATCCAGGTATTTTCCTAGGTTACTCTGAACACTCTAGAGCCTATAGAGTGTTCAATAATAAAAATAAGACTGTGGAAGAGACTCCACATGTTGTCTTCAATGAGTCTCATGCAAAAACTAACAATTCAAATGCTTGCAGGTATGATGATGCAGAAGGAAACATACTTGAAGAACAAGTTGAGAAGCATCTGTCGACAGACCAAAAAGAGGCTGTCGACAGACCTGCAGAAGACCATCAAAATGATCAAATTTCTCAAGAACAACATCCTCAAGAACCACATCCTCAAGATCAAATTCAACAAGGCCAGTCCACAATAACAAATGTCAGATACTCAAAAGATCATCCACTTGAGAATGTCATTGGAAATGTAAATGATAGAGTTCACACTAGGTCACACTTTAGAAACATTGTTGAACAAGATCATTTAACATTTATCTCTCAAGTGGAACCTAAAAATATTGAAGAAGCTCTAAAAGAAAATTCTTGGATAGATGCCATGCATGAAGAACTTGGCCAATTTCAAAGGAATAATGTATGGAGCTTAGTTCCTAGAACCCCTGAAATCTCAGTAATTGGAACAAGATGGGTGTTTAGGAATAAGCTAAATGTAGAGGGAAAAGTGGTAAGAAACAAAGCTAGATTGGTTGCAAAAGGATATAATCAAGAATTTGGGGTAGACTTTAAAGAATCCTTTGCACCAGTAGCTAGGCTTGAGGCAGTTAGAATCTTGTTAGCATATGCATGTTCTAACAAATTCAAACTTTTTCAAATGGATGGCAAAACTGCCTTCTTAAATGGTTACATTAAAGAAGAGGTTTATGTATCTCAGCCACCTAGTTTTGAAGCTCCTGACAAACCTAACCATGTTTATAAATTGCACAAAACTCTTTATGGTTTGAAACAGGCACCAAAAGCTTGCTACTCTAGAGGTAAAGTAGACCAAACTCTCTTTACCAAATGTGTTCACAATCATATAATTGTTGTTCAAGTTTATGTGGATGACATTATTTTTGGTTTCACTAACTCCTCACTGTGTGAAGAATTCTCAAAACACATGCACAGTGAATTTGAGATGAGTTTAATGGGGGAGCTACAATTCTTTCGTGGCTTGCAGGTCAAGCAATATGAAGATAGCTTCTTCATCAATCAAGAGAAATATGTCAAGGAGCTACTGAAGATTTCAGTTCGAACAAGCCAAACCAACATCTACACCAATGAGCACAAGTGTAAAACTGGAAAGTGATGAAAAAGGTAAAATGGTAGATGCAAAGCAATACAGAGGTATGATTAGGCCGGATATTCAGTTTAGTGTTTGCCTTTGTGCTAGATATCAATCTAGTCCAAGGGAAAACCATTTGATTGCAGTTATGATTGCAGTTAAACGGATTTTTAGATATCTCTCAGGAACATTTGATTTGGGTTTGTGGTATCTAGCTGGTTGCAATTTTGATCTAATTTCATATTCTGATGCTGATTATACTGGTTGCAAAATTTATAGAAAAAGCACTAGTGGGTATTGTCAATTCCTAGGGGGTTGCATGATTTCGTGGGCATCCAAGAAGCAACACTCAGTTGCACTCTCCACTGCAGAGGCAGAATATGTTGCTGCAGGGAGTTGTGTAGCTCAAGTGTTGTGGATCAAAAGTCAATTGTGTGATTACAACATTGACATTGGATGCACACCCATCTTATGTGACAACACTAGTGCTATCAATCTTTCAAAGAACCCAATTCAACATTCTAGGACTAAACACATTGAGATAAGACACCATTTTTTGAGAGATGAAGTTGCCAACAAAAACCTTGAACTTAATTTTATTCCAACTAAAAAACAAGTGGCTGACATATTCACAAAACCCTTGGAAGAAGATAGATTCACATCCTTGAGAAGGGAACTTGGTCTTTGCAAAATTCATTGAATATCAGGTTTATACTAATTTTGTGCAAATTGGTTGCTATGAACATGTTTGAATTGCTTGCATGATGTTTTACATCATGCACACATTATGGGGGAGTAGGTCAAAGTGTTTTTGAGTGAGATACTTGAGGGACACTTTTTCATAATCATCTTGACATCATATCCCATCCAGCTAGTCCAAATGTCCCTTGATCAAAAGCCTCAACTCTATTTTTTTTGTAGCTGTCGACAGCCATGAAGTCAGCTATCGACAGATCATCTCTTCCAGAACCGAATTCTTGCTGTTTCATAGTAGCTGTCTCATAGTAGCTGTCGACAGACACCCTTCAGCTGTTGACAGATGACACATTTATGTGATTTCTCCTCCATTGTCCACACTTTCAATGAGTTTGTTCATTATTCTTTTAAAAGGGGAGAATTGGGCATTTATACTTAATTAGAACCTTTCACACTCATATAGTAGCAAAGACATTGGCTTCATCACAATGATTTTGAAATAATATTCTGTGTATGAGTCTAGGTTGTATCATCTAGAACACATTGAACAAATCTAATGGTCTTAACACAACTCAATTGAATAACTTCTTTATGGATGCTCATATTTCTGAAATGGTTTGACAAGTAAGAAGATTCTTGGATTTAATGTTCTTCATTGGCTTTTGACCTTAAACATTTCTTGAACTTGATTCTTCAATTAAAAAAAAAGGAGAAAATCTACCTATTTCTAAATCCTTGAAAAATAAAAAAAAGGGGGCAAAGGCAAAGCAATGATAGGTCACATATTGAGTAACCGGGGACATTGGCATCACAATGTCTGTCTTCGCATAAAAAAGTCCAACTGTCATCTCTGCAAAATGGTATGATGGTTACTTACACTGCGTAACTGGGGTACGAACATCACAAATGTCTACCTTCACGTCAAAAGGTGAATGTAAACTTAATTACCGCTTATCCCACAACAATATGAAAATTCATGCCAAACTGAAATAGAGTGAAGCCTCCATAGTTTTAATCAAGATCAAGGTTTTGTTTCTTGTCAAATGCTATTTGAATATTAATTTCAATCATCAACTAAACATCACACCACCAAGAAATAAGTAGCTCTACAACGAATTTATTCAATGGGTTATCTTATGTTCATAGGTTTTTGTAAGGTGTCTTCTACATGCTACAACTTAAGATTCCCGGAGTATTATCTCACGACCATTGTAGAAAATTGAAATGTCTTAATACTAGTGTGTATGACACTTTGTAATGAGTGTATACCAGTTATCATCCTTAAAATTTCATTTGAACACTCATTCTGCACTTCTTTCTGTCAAATTCCTGGTCTGGCACAATTCTTCACAGCAGCTGTCGACAGATGTAATGCGCCTGTCGACAGACGAAATTCTGAACCGTCCAAAAGTTCAACCGTTCACTTTTTATCCGGTTCTTGTGGGCCCTTTTCATTTGAAATGGGTTTGAAAAAGCCCTAAAGGATGGCCCACGACCCTTCACCCCTTCACCTTCCTCAAAGGGTGCTTCCTTCCTTTTTTAACCCCAACCCCTCCTTTCTTCCAACGCATCCTCTCCAACCCTTCTTTCTGTTCTTGCTCCTTCTTCTTCCTTCTCCTCTTTCTCTAGGTTCATCTGCTATCTGCTATTCACCTCCCTCTGCCTCTCATTCACCATGGCTACACGGCGAAAGATCGTTGCTTCTCGTTAGCGCTACACTTCGCCCGAAGCCAGGGACAGTTCTAGGGCTCCGACAGAGCACAAAAGCAAGCATCGGGCTGATCGCAACCCCGAACTCGTCATTCCCCCGAATCTGCAACTCACCAAGGTTCAAGGCATTTTCAAGAAGTTCGTCCAGCCTCGATATGTAGATTTTCCTTCGCTGGAGGACATGTTCGAGGGCATGGAGACCCTCTTTGATACTCAGGGCTGGACTCTCTTCCTCAAGTCCCAAAAGCAGTACTCCCCAACTGCCGTGACTGAGTTCTTAAACAATCTGGGGATGACAGCAGATGGGGATCTCTACACTTCTGTCAAAGGTACATCTTTCCAAGTCACCACCAACCTTCTAAGCCGTACCTTACAGATTCCCAACTCAGGGGCTGACATTCTTCTCACCCATCTTAATGCCTCTGAGTATTTCACTCTCATCACCCAACAACCATATGACTCCACTAAGGAGTTTGTTAAACTCAATGCCAACACTTTCCCCCCACTCCACAGAATGATTCACCACATTTTCACTACCCTCATCGCTCCTAAAGATGGAAGTCGGGAACTTGTCACCGAGGTCCACAAGTGCCTGTTCCACTTCTTCCTCAAAGGCCAGTAGATCAACCTGCCCAACCTCATGCTTGATCTCATCAAGCAATGCTTCCAAAATCCCAAGAGGTCAATGCCCTATGCCTGTCCAATTACCTCCCTCCTGTCCTTCATTGGAATCCAAATTACTACGGGTGAGACTGTCACCCTCAAGACCCAAAATGCTTATGATATTACCACTGCCCACTGGATGGGCTACAAGATGGTTGATGGGAGAGTCACCCAGACTCTCAAAGGACATGAGCCGAAGCAGAGGAAGATACTGACGACGATGAAGACAATGAAGAGGCACAACATGAGGACCCAATGGATGTCCAGGGTGGTGATGAAGCTTTTTCTACTGAACAAGTTCCATAGCCTACTCCTTAAGACCTCCAGGACTTTATGGCAGATCAAATGGCTCAACTGACCCAACACTTTAATGCCAGATTTGATCAGCTCACTATGCATGTCAACACCCGGATGGATGCACTTGCGGATACTCAAGCACATATTCAGTAGCAGATTACCCAACTCTCTACTGACATTCATGGTCTCCGTCATCCCACTTCTCCTGGGAATGATGATGTTTATAGTGTCTAGGATGTTGTTCAACATTTCCTAGTATGGAGTTATGGGTTGGTAGTCATGTCTCTTTTGAATTTCCCTTTTTGAAATGTAATGGTTGTTCATGTACTGTGTGAACTTCAAGTTATATCAATGAAATCACAATTTTTTCTATTCTATGAGTTTGTGCATGACTTATCTTTTTGAATGTTGTCAAAAAGGGGGAGAACATCAATTGTGTTTTTGTCATCATCAAAAAGGGGGAGAATGTTGGGTTATGATTTGTATGATGATTGACTTGATGTTTAAATGTTTAAATGTTTTTGATAATGACATAATTGATGTTGAGAAGACATGATAAAATGACATAACACTATGACCATATATGCTTTCATGGTATCTTACTTGGAGTTTCTTTTATGTAGGTGAGAATGAGAGTACAAGTCAAGCAGTAAAACTCAAGCACAAAAAGAACTGGAAAACACATGAAGCACTCAGCTGTCGATAGGCCCAAAGCCGTCTGTCGACAGCCAGTGAGAAGATAAGCTTCTGGAAACCAAGAAAAATTAGTAGCTGTCGACAGACAAGGTTCATCTGTCGACAGACCAGTTCAGACTGTTGACAGCAAGAAGTCGCCTGTCGATAGCCCAACCTCCCAGCCAGAAACATGGTTCTGGAAGCCAGAAATGCTGCAGTATCTGTCGACAGCCAGAAGGCATCTGTCGACAGCCGCATGTTAAGTCACAACATGTGACAGACATGTGATCTATGTTAGGGTGTCCTCTTCTCTCATGAATCGGAAGACTTGGACACTACTATATATAGATCTTATGGACATATTTTTGAAGCAAGAAGCCTCCACACCAAACCCTAAGAAAAGAACAAGAAGAAGAAGGTTTCCCTGCTCCTCTGCTTCAAGTCTCCAGGCCGTTCAAAGAGAGATCCATCTCAGACGAGGAGTTGAAGCAGATTCGTCCTCAAACTTCAAGCTTTGTCATCATTCGATCTTCATCGACGTGAAGCTACAAGTTCATCTAGATGAACAGCCTAAAGAGTTCACCTATTGGATCTGTTCTTCAACTCTGAACACTTCCTTCACTTTATCTTTCCCTTACTTGTGTGTGTGTTGTTGGTTTGAGCATTCCTTGCGCTCAACCCAAGTGTGTGTGATTGATCTGAGAGCGTGTTTGTCTCAGACATCGTGTGTGTTGGTGTTTGGGTCGAACTTGCTTGATAAGCAGTTTACCGTGTGTGTGTGTGGACGGTGGACGTAGGATACACAAGTTGTGTAGTCCGAACCACCTTAATGTTAAGTGTAGAATGATTATCTAGAGGGGGGGGGGGGGGGTGAATAGAGTGTAACGGCCCCGACGCCCGGACCCTCGGCTCCCACCAAGAATCCGAACATCGGTACCACCGCCCACGGGTCCGGAGACCCGGAAGGGCTAACAGATCGGTCTAACAAGATATGTAATAGATATAAATAACAAAAAATGCACTAAAATGTAAGACAGGTGAGGGAAAAGAGTCCAACACTGTCACGCCCCAACGCGGAATATCGGAGCGCAAAGGCAGTTGCAAGAAAAGGTATAGAGCACATACTAGACATCAAACCATTGCACATTGAATAATACTAAATCAAATCTTTCTCATTAATAACTTTTCAAATGTCTAGTTACAACCACTAATATCAGAGCCAATCTATAGGCCCAATTACATTTCAATAAAAGGAAATAACTAACTACAACTCTAAGATAACATAATGACTCGAGGGTACTCCTGGCTTCACTCTTGGTCATTCCCTTCCTCGTGAGTGTATGTGTCATCCTCGGTCTCACCTGAGAACACAACATCAAATAACGTAGGGTGAGCGATAACGCCCAGTAGGACTTAAATCTCAGGCTCAAGCAGGCTTTAAATAATTAATGCATTTAATGGCAGAGTATCTAAAGATAGCAGGTACAAGAGAGTCAAATATAGCAAGAGATAGCACAATAGCACGAGAGCGAGTATAGTTTCCAAAGTAGCACAAGTATCGAGTATAACACGAATAGCAGGATGGCCATAGCACAACTAGCACAAGTATAGTAATAGCACGACGAGTATAGCACTTGTTTGTCATTCTAGACATCGAGAGAGTATAGCACGTTTTGTGTTTTTGATTGTCATATAGATAGTCGAGGTAGATAGCACTTGAGTGTAATGCCAAACACTCTGATCATTTAACTCCCATGGGCACTAGCACTTTCGGGCGCACATCCCAGGACCAGATCGGGCCCTTTATATATTGCCAGGCATTGGTCATATTGTTTATCTTTAGACAATCAGTCAATGGCCAATATAGAGTACCAAGAAGTAGATGAGAGCACTAGATGAATAGACGAGAAAGCAGAGTGAACGTGAATAGACGAGCAAGTAGAGTACAGATGAGAGGTAGTGGTCATTGCACGTAATGTGACGAGTAAACAGGCGATAGTAACAGTTGCACAACACGCGCACGTCGTATTGGCAGTCAGGTGGAATTCACGATCTTCCCACTGGCCATGTTATGCACAAGTCCAGAGGTTCGACGTGATTCAAGGTAAGAGCGAACTTCTAATAGCCGTTTGGATCATATTGATCCCTAAAGGGTATCATAGGAGTTAGGGTACAACCGGCTCGTCGACCATGTGGGAATCCATGATCAGAGGAGACTTACGGAGGCCTTGTGCAAGAGTTCACTAGTCCGGCGAAAGGAATATCCGACGGAGAGTTCACCACAAGCCAAGTAAAGTGTGTATATAAAAACAGGTGCTCGACGTTCTAGAGGAATTCTAGAACAGTGGAGCGTCAATGTCGGTATATAAACAACGCAAGAAACGAATACATGTCCTTTAAAAATATAGGGCAATTATATGCTTTATTTCAATAAATTACCAGATACATTATGAGATATTTTCTACAAGATTTCAGCCATATAGGATGGTTCATGTGTGTGTAAGTGCAAGAGAAATCATAGGTAGAAATAAGTCGTGAAGATGTATTAAAAATTATTCAATATTGCTCCATTTTTAGGCAAGGTTTTTAGTGGGGGTATAACTGTAAAAAGGCGTAAGGATTATTTAGAAAGTGACAGAAATATTTTTATGGGTTTTTCACCAAAATTCCTGTGAAGGCGACATAGGGTTGTAAGGATCGCGACAGGTGCCAGGCAGAAAGCGACAGGAGCATGTAAGGGTCGCGACATGGCTTGCAGATCGGGTTCTGAGAACGCGACGGCTCACCTGTCGCCTTCTTGATTGCGACAGGTAGGCTGTCGCAATCGGAGCCCAGAAAACGACATATCGAGGCGTCGCCTTCTGGTTGTCTGCGCCTGACTCTGACAGGAGTCAGACCAGACATTGGATTGCGGACCAGGGATATCAATTTTTGATACAGGGTCGTTCAGAAAATCATAACTAAATATATATGCGATGAAAAATCATGAAATCAGTGGCAAATGAAACTAGACATGCGAGAGTACTTCCAGTAAATAGGGATTCGAGAGAGAGCATGGTTTGAACATGGTTTGAGAACGAACAAGAATGAGTAACATAGAACACGACACAGGGAGCAAGATGGATTTACTTCCAATAACATGCTCACAGAAATTAGGGCTTTCGGGGTCAAAAGATCCCTAGCAAGATCAAGTATTTACAATAAAAATTTCATAGCATGGGATCAAGTATACAAGGAGATATGGATTTAACATGATGTCTCGGGGTTATCATGTTTGCAGAACTTCAAAAATTAAGAACAAAAGATAGGATGGATGGATAAATATGAAACTTGGGGGTTTCGTTCAAGAGGGTAGGAAGAACCTACAGACGAAATTTCAGAATTTTAGCTTGTGAGAATGCCTACCTTTGAATTTATTTGTCTTCTAGGGTTGAAACTCCCAAAAACGAGGAAGAAGCTTCAAGAACACCTTCTTCCCACGAGATCCTCTCCTCCTTGACCTCTTCCCCACGTCCAGCAACCTTTGGCAACGAGCTAGGGTCGGCCAAGAGGGTTTATGAGGTGTATTTATTCATGCATGAATTCCTATTCCTATTTCTACTCTAATTCCTCTAAATTCCGAGATTTCCTAACTCTAACCTTCCTTCCTTGCTTTCCAATCCCTATTTAGACTGGGATGAGATCTAAATTCGTGCTAAATCAGATAGGGTAGGTTTAGGAATCCTATTATGACTCAAACTAGCTATTTAATGTATTAAATAACTCTTTTCCATTTAAGTAATATTTTAGTTACGAATTTAGGGTATTTTCTTATTATTCCTTTTTTATAAATTTCTTATTTTGGCCCACTAATTTCTAATGGGTCCATTAATAAAGTCCATTACTTGTTTTCATTTAATGGGTTTTGTTTAATTCCATTTTTGTGAATCTTCCATTATTTAATTTTCTTTTATTGATTTTTTAATAATTCAATTTATATAAATCCAGGTTGCTACATCCTCCCCCTCTTAAAAGAATTTGGTCCCCAAATTCATGTGACCTTATAGGAGAGAATGACTTACCGAATAGGTTAGGGTAGTTTCGTCTGATAACTCCTTCTGGTTCCCACGTGGCTTCTTCCACTCCACTATTATTCCAGAGGACTTTAACCACGTGGATGGGATGATTTCTGAGTTGTTGCACCTTCCGGTCCAATATCTTGATCGGCTTCTCCTCATACGTCATGTCCTTGTTTAACACCAGATCATCATGGCGAATGACATGTGTAGGATCGTACACATACTTTCTAAGCATGGAGACATGGAAGACATTGTGCACACTTGCCAAATTTGGCGGCAAGGCCAGTCTGTAAGCAACTTCACCAATCCTTTCAAGTACTTCGAAAGGACCAATGAATCTTGGACTAAGTTTTCCTTTCACTCTAAATCTTTGAATACCACGGGTAGGAGATACCTTTAATAGCACATGATCTCCTATTTGAAATTCCAGATCCCATCTTCTCTTATCAGCATAGCTCTTCTGTCTAGACTGAGCAATTTGAGTCGATCTCGTATCAGCTGTATATCCCGGGTTGTACTTTGTACCATGTCAGGTCCTAACCATTGTTGTTCTCCCACTTCATTCCAGCATACAGGAGATCTACAATTCTTGCCATAAAGTGCTTCAAATGGTGCCATTTTAATACTTGCCTGATAACTGTTGTTATAGGCGAACTCAATCAAGGGTAAGTGTTCATTCCAATGACCTTTGAAATCGATAATGCAGGCTCTTAACATGTCTTCTACAATTTGATTTGTCCTCTCAGTTTGTCCATCAGTCTGCGGGTGAAAGGCAGTACTAAAATTAAGCTTCGTACCAAGGGCAGTTTGCAGACCTTTCCAAAAATGAGAGGTGAACCTTGGATCTCGATCTGAGATAATAGACGACGGAATACCATGCAACCGCACGATCTCCTTGACATATAATGCAGCTAGCACCTCCACAGACCATGTACTCTTTATGGGTAGAAAGTGCGCAGATTTGGTCAACCGGTCAACGATGACCCATATGGCGTCAAATCCACCACGAGTTCTAGGTAAACCCATGATGAAGTCCATGCCAATGCTTTCCCATTTCCACTCTGGAATATCTAGCGGTCTAAGTACACCGGCAGGGCGCAGGTGTTCCGCTTTACTTGCTGACATGTGAGGCAATGAGCTACATGCTCGGCTACTTCCCTCTTCATATTCGGCCACCAAAATGTTCTTTTCATGTCTTGATACATTTTGGTACCTCCCGGATGAATAGTGTACTTAGTTTGATGAGCCTCATCCATTAGTTTCCTTTTTAGGGCTTCGTTGTCTGGGACACAAGTTCTTCCTTGGAATACTAACCTTCCATCTTCAGTCATGGCAAAATCCGGTCTGTCCGCTAAGCTTTCCTTGACACGAACCAAGAATGGATCGTTGTCCTGTTGCATCTTGATTTCCTCCAGCAGATCGGATTGAATCTTGAGATTGGCAATCAAAACATGATCATCCCTATGTTCAATATTTAAGTCTAGCCCGCGAATTGTTCAAGTAATTGCATCTCGCCAAGGACTAGACTTGAGATAGATGCCATTGGCTTTCTACTAAGAGCATCAGCCACAGCGTTTCCCTTACCTGGATGGTACTGGATGTTGAAATTGAAGTCCTTTAGATATTCCAACCATCTTCTCTGCCTCATGTTGAGTTCTTTCTGGGAGAATAGGTACTTTAGACTTTTATGATCCGAGTAGACCGTGAATTGCTTGCCATATAGATAGTGTCTCCAAATCTTCAAGGCGAAGACCACAGCAGCCAGCTCGAGATCATGTACAGGGTAGTTGACTTCATGTGTCTTCAGTTGTCTTGAAGAATAGGCGATGACCTTCTCCTTTTGCATGAGTACACATCCTAGCCCGATACCTGAGGCATCGGTGTAGACAGAGAAACCTTCTCCCTCTATTGGCAGAGCGAGAACCGGTGCTGAGGTAAGACAATTCTTGAGAGTTTGGAAACTCTTCTCACACTCTTTACTCCAGGAGTAGGGATTCTCCTTTCGTGTCAGACGCGTGAGTGGTACGGCGATCCTAGAGAAGTCCTTTATGAACCGCCTGTAGTATCCAGTCAGTTCTAAGAAGCTTCTGATTTCTGTGACATTGGTTGGTCTCTCCCAGTTGAGTACAGCTTCGACTTTGGAAGGATCAACAGAGATGCCGTCCTTTGATATGACATGGCCCAAGAAAGATACTTCTTCGAGCCAGAATTCACACTTGCTTAATTTTGCATGTAGTTTGTTGTCTCGTAAGACTTGTAGTGCGGTCCTCAAGTGTTCTTCATGATCTTCCTTGGTCTTTGAATATATGAGGATATCATCGATGAAGACGACCACAAATTTGTCAAGGTATGGCCGATATATGCTGTTCATGAGTTGCATAAAGGCTGCAGGAGCATTGGTTAGACCAAAAGGCATAACAACAAATTCGTAATGTCCATACCTGCTCTGAAGGCCGTTTTGAAGATATCGTCATCCTTGATCCTCATTGATGGTAACCAGATCGAAGGTCGATCTTGGAGAAATATTGCGCTCCAGAAATTTGGTCGAATAGTTCGTCGATCCTAGGCAATGGATATTTGTTCTTGATGGTAAGCTAATTGAGTTGTCGATAGTCGATGCACAGCCTCATCGACCCATCCTTCTTCTTGACGAATAGCACAGGTGCTCCCCAAGGGGAGGTACTTGGTCTGATGAACCCCTTCTCTAGTAGCTCCATCAGTTGTGCTTTCAGTTCTTTCAATTCGGCAGGCGACATCCGGTACGGTTGACGCGATACCGGTGCAGCTCCAGGAGTCAACTCAATGGCGAAGTTGACGTCACGTTCAGGAGGAACTCCGGGTAAGTCTTCAGGGAATACATCTGGGTAGTCCTGGACTATGTGGATGTCTTCTATTTTTGAACCCTTCTTTTCGACTATGACGGCCGCAAGGAAAGCAAAACATCCTTTCCTTATCATGTTATGGGCTTTTAAGGCGGAGACTAGAGACATCCGCTTCTTATGTCTAATCCCAGTGAATGCTAATTTAGGAAAGTCACTAAATGTTACCCTTCCTTTCTTGCAATCGACGCTTGCCCCATATGTGGACAACCAGTCGGCTCCCAATATGACATCATACCCTTCCATGGACATACATACCAGGTCGGCCTTTAGGTTATGGTCTCCGATCATTACATCGGTAGATGGAAAGTATTGGTTTAGTTTCTCCTTCTCCCCAAGGGTGTTGTGACAGAGAATTCACCACCCATGGTTGTAGATTTTGCAGTCAGGGGTCAGCAAAGTGTTGAGATATGAATGAATGAGTAGCTCCAGTATCAAATAACACAAATGCTGGCAAAGAAAAGACTTGCAGGGTACCTTCTACCACGCCACTTCCTCGATGTTTTCTTCATTGTGCAGGGCTTGCAGCCTGCCCTGTTTCTTAGGCATAGCAGTGCACTTCTCATTTTCTTTCAGCATCGGGTACTCGGGTATGCGATGCTCGCGACTTCCACAGCGCAGACACGCTCCGGCTTTTCTCCAGCATCATCAGCGGTGTGACCAGGTTTGTCACAGTGTTTGCAGTGACTTTTTGTTGGTGTGTTGTGGGGATGAAGACCTTGGGTTCCTATCTTGGCTGGATCCCTCAGTTGGGTAGAAAGGACGCTTTTTGCCGTTGGTCGGCTTAGCAGATGCTGGTCCCGAGGTCATTTCGTTCTTTACAAACTTCCCCTTGATACGGTCAGTGAAGTCCGTAGCGTCTTCCAGTAGCTGGGCCTTCTTAACCATCTCGGCATAAGTTTGTATGTCGAGTGGCGCTAGTTGAGTAATGTACTGAGGCTTTAGGCCATTTAGAAAGCGCTTAGCCTCATTTCTTAGTGTTGATCAGATGTACTGCATAGCATGCCAGTCTAGAAACTGGGCTTCGTATTCTGCTACCGTCAGCCTGCTGTTTAAGAGCAGCGAATTCAGCAGCTTTCTTTTCCTGTACTCGTTCAGAGAAGTACTTAGCATTATAGACTTCCTAAATTCAGCCCAAGTAAATTGGCCGTTCTCCTTTGTGGCTTCCACGGACTCCCACCATGCGCGAGCACCTTCTCCAATTGGAAAGTCGCTAATAGGAGTTTGTCTCCGTCCGCACATTGCATTACACGGAAGATCCTTTCCGTTTCCTTTAGCCAGTGCTCCGCTTCGTCTGGATCGTAGACCCACTGAACCTAGGCGGGTTCAGACCCCTGAAATTGCGATGCAGCTCGCCTGCACCTGGTGGTTGTTCCCTCCGCGTTACACCGCCGCCTGCTGGGTGGCTTGTATTATGGCACGAGTCAGTTCTGGAGGGACTGTTGCATGCCTCTCATCTGGGCACGTTCCGCAGTCATTGTAGCGTTTAGTTCCTACAAATAGTTTGATAGTTATAATGCTGATTACAAGTTTAATTTGTGCGTGTGTGAGTTTATTAGCTGATTACCCATGGTTCTACCCACATCTCTCATAGGTAGGATTACTGACTCTTAGTCGAGGTGGTCAACCTAGATCACCCTATACTTAGAAAACCTAGGCTCTGATACCACAAACTGTCGCGCTCGATATTCCGCGTTGGGGCGTGACACTACTACAGTCCTAAAGTAAGTAAAGTACAAGTGCTGAAATAAAAGGGAAAGAACAAGTCCCTTAGGGGCATGCCCCGAGGGTGAAGTACACAAGTTGGGGAACATTGCTCATTGGGGACGCCGTCTACTACAGCCCCGTCTCCTCAGTCCGCCATGGAGGGAACTGTTGTGAAGTTTCACATGTAAAAGAGGGCATGAGCTTCACGAAGAAGCCCAGTAGGGACTACCAATCTCCCACTGGTTCTAACAGCAGAAAAGAACTAAGTGCAGTAATTAAATAAGCAATAAATTCTATTCTACTAAACAGAGTCAAGTGCGGAAGCGTGAAGGAAACTACACGGTCGTCGGTCTAGCCTACACGTCGGGACCAGAAAACCCGTGTAAAACACGGCACAGAAGAACCCCAAGGCTGTAAACTCAGACAGTAAGGACTGCCTGGACAGTAACACTAGCTACAGAACACTATACTAGTCAACCAGTCAGGTGCGCCATGCGCCTTACCCTCGACCGACAGTCCATGTCTAGCACCTCCCGTCGGAGTGAGACACGGAACTAAAGTAAACACAACGCCGTAGTCTGGCCAGACTACAGTCCCACGCCTGACCCCTCTAAAGGCTCGGAACCACGTAGAGTGAGGAAGTGAGAAAGGACTAGCTGGTCTGCACCGAAAGAGCGCCACAACTACCTCGGCGACCCAGACCCAGCTAAGAGAGCTCTACAAATGACTCGATGCTGCTGTCCCCACCATTTTCCCCTCCGCTCCAAGTCCGTGACTCGAGCACGCCCACTGCCTGGAGAACTCCCTAAACAGGCGCGCGGGGATGGGGGTCCCAGGTAACGATAACAACCTGTCTCGTGAACAAGCCCTCAAGTGCCTAGCAATGGGCGAAGAGACTAGAGTAGCACTGCACTAGGAACAGCACAGGTGCCAAGAAAACCGAGTCACAGCAGAAGCGGAACGTCAAAACTTGTCGCCAGTCCCTCTCGGTCAGAGAGGCGACGCAGCGCTACGTCACGATCAGAACGCGACGATCCTACCTATCGTGAAAAGAAACCAGAAGGCGACCCTTCGACCCGTCGCGATAAGAACGCTCAGGCTTAAGGCGTCACAAAAAACCCGGGTCTTCTGAACGCGACACGTACCCCGTCGCGATCCTATCGCGACGGAGGCGGACGTCGCGTTCGATAAACCCCGAACTCCTGAACGCCGCACACGTACCCCGTCGCGTTTGCTAATGCGACGGGTGCTGGGGCGCGTTCAGAGAGAACGCGACGCGACGATACGTCGTGACCAGGTCGCGACTGGGAAGCCCGTCGCGACCTCAGCCGAGTGCTCAAACAGAGCAACTCCCAACACCCCAAATGCCACAAAACTGAACAAGAACAGGGAGGGGAGCATGGAAACGAGGGAAACACATCCATTGACATGCAAACCACCCAAGGAAACCCTCATGCATGCAAGGAATTCAAGCTACACTTAAGACCTCACATATGAAACATGAAACCCTCAATACAACCCACCCATCTCAAGTATGATCCAAGCATCACAAACCAACCACATGAATCATAAGACAATACGCACATCCTAAGCAAGGATTCTAGGCTTGGAGAAGGGGGTTTGGCCCTAGCATGGTAGAACTAGGGGGAGGGTTTGGGGTCCCTACCTCAATACGAAGATCCACCCGATTAGGGCCTTCTCGTAGGCTTGCACCCCTCCACCTCCGAGCTCCAACTCTCCAAGAGCCACCGTCCACGAGCCGAGCACGCCCTTTACAAGCCGATGGATAGAAACCAAGGTGCATGCCACAGAGAAGGGGGAAGGAGAAGGTAGTGAGAGGGAGAAGCACAGATTTCACACCCACCACACACTCAAACATGCACTTACCTTCACCAAACACCACACACACCCCAAGCCTTCCCAAGCTCCCCACGGAGCAGCCAAGCCACAAGAATCGCCAGATAGGAAAGAACACAGCAAACACAGGCAAAAAGGGGTTCTATTCTCTGCCAGAGCAACTTAAACACAGATGATAAGAATGCGACGGACCTGGTCGTCACGTTACCAACGTTAACGCGACAGCCACCTACGTCGCGATCTGGAAAAGCTTGCGACCCTGACGGTCAAAGCCACCACGTGGCATGCATGCAACGCTGACATCTGATCACGACGGACCAGTATGTCGCGTTCAAGCATGCATGACGACATGTGTCTCCACCGTTCAGACAACTAAAAGACAAAACAACAGTATGCTGTCAGAGCCCTGTCGCGACAGGGGCAGCCGACGCGTTCTCATTCAAAATGCGACGGTCACCTACGTCGCCTTCAGAAGGCGACGGGTCGACATGCCGCGATCACAGCCGAGAGAGCTGACCCTCAAAGGGGACAGGGATGTTACATAGAGAATCTTCAAAATTATATGCCAATTTGAAACTAGAATCAGTGAAATTTGAAAACAGATTAAGTGAATGACTCACAAACAGAGAAACACAAACCACACAAGAGAGAGAGCAGAAATTTTAAGGTGGTTGGCTCCAATGAGGAGACCTACGTCCACCCCTCACCAAATCAGTGAGGCTCCACTATGAGGACAACTGTGTGAGACTCTCACAACTGCTGATTCCAGCTTCCACAAATCCGCTAACTCACAGCTTGAACAACCCGCTGATTCACAGCTTCAAATCTTATGATCCAATCACAACAAGTGAAGGATCAACTTAGTCCACTTCACAAAGAAGCAGATGACTAACAAAAGTCAAATTTGAAGAAATTGAAAAGTATTGAAGTAAGTAGACAGATGTCTGAAGAAGTTTAGAGGCAATCAAACTCTTAGCACAAAAGCTAGTTCTGATTTGAGAACTCTCTAGCTTCAATTCAAACTTCTCCTCAGACGAATTCTTCTTCTGATTGCAGCACAAGGATCCCACGTCTCTGAGTCGAAGAAGAATTCTGATCCTCTGTTCTCAGTGTTCAACAACAATTCTTCAAAGTCGCAAATTGGCTTGATCCAGCAGCACCTTCTTTCGATTTGATGCAATGCTGAAATCGCCTGTTCTTCTTGAACACAAATATCAGCCCTCCTCAGTTCTTCGCGCTCTCTGATCTCACTTTTTCAAACTGTGCGCGATGCCTTCCAACTGAGATGCTTCACCTCTTTTGATCTGATCCCAGGAATCTTCTGCAGTGGGTCCCTTAACAGATTCCCAAAAAGTGTAGAGAATCTTTTTGCCACCAAAGGATGGCATCTCCCAGAAACAAGTGACGTGTACCCGAAGTCCTAACGGATGGGCCTAGGGTCACGTGTCCAATACTTATGCGCTGGTGGATGCTCTGTTGAAAGATTCTAAGTATTGAAGTGTCGACACATCCACAATGCAGTGTTGACACCACACATACCTGAAGAACAACATGCGGCCCAAAAATATTCCCATTGAAGTCGACTATTAATCCTTTCAGAGTCGACTTACCATCATAACACTGACATTCTGTCCAACACTGTGAAATAGTGTCAACCTAAGACCTTCATAGCGTCGACCTTATCCCCTCTAATAGTGTCAACCTATCCTCTTTAGAGTCGACCTGACAGACATGTAGAGTCGACCTATTTGGAAAGAGTTGACCTCATCTGCACTTCTCTTCAAAAAGCTGACTGAAGGCCTGAATAGCGTCGACCTTATCCATATTTAGTGTCGACCTCTCTGATTCCTTCACTTCGTGCAACATAGGAAATCCACTAGTGTTGACCTTATCTCCGAGTAGTGTCGACCTTATCTGGTTATATATCCTCAGCGCTCACGAAAGTACCATTAGTGTCGACCTTTTTCTTGAGCAGTGTTGACCTTAAAGATAGTACTGAATTCTTCACTTGATTCAAATGAGTTATTCCTGTGATACAAATGCCAAGTGTCAGATGTTTATGGCTTTTTACTTAATTTATGACATCATCAAAACCAGGGACACAACAATCTCCCCCTTTTTGATGATGGCATCATTTAATCATAGAAGTTTGGACTTTTGAATATATTCATAAACAGGAAACATTAGTCCACTCAACCATTCACAGAAGTAAACAAGCCATCCACACAAGTAAAACATACAATCACACAGATCCATTGCAATTGAACATACTTTGATGATTTCATTCCACATAACAAGGATTTTACAAAGATCACCAATCATCAAAGAACAAAAAGACAAGTAACATAGTTATATCCAACTATAAACCACCATAAAAAAACATCCAACAAACATCTATGCACATCTCTCCCTTTGACATAATAAAAAAGAAGAAATCATGAAGAAGTTTGAGGTGGCTGTGGAGGGGAACAACTTGTTCTCAATTCGGATAGTCGGAAGTGGATATCACTGTAGTGGTCCCAAAGAAAGTAATCTATTGTATTGAACTTGAGACTCAGAAATTCTTTCAAGTTTGCAAACTGATTATCTATCACCACTGGCACATTATCCACTCTATGAGGCATGGTTGGTGCAACTGCTGATGAAGTAGCTTGATTACTGTCTGCAGACTCATTGATGTCATGCAACTTCCAAACCTGATTAAATTATCTCTCACTAGTTGAAGTTTTTGAGAGATATCTTCATGATAGCCTCTCAGAATGTTCATTCTTTGAGACATCTGTTGAATTGTCTGAACTAAACCAGGAATGCCATTAATCTTATCGCCTCCTCGTTGCAATAATTCTTCAATGGACTGGACTTTGTCATCATATATCTCTGCTTGTGTATAAGAAGCTTTATAAACACATACCCAATTGTCTTCACCAACTGATCAGATCTGACAGCTGTAAATCTGTAAATTTGTTCTTGCCTGTCAACATTTTCATTAAGCCTCTGCTCAATACTCTCCATCCGACTGTCAAACTGCAAAGCTTGTTGATCAATTTTGGTGTGCAGTTGAGCAAGAGAGTTGTTTACAGTAGAGAATTGATCTTGAAAAAAGTTGAGAAGCCCAGATGGGATTTGAGCTTCTGCTGAAGATGAGGAGGAATATCATGCACAGATGGAAATGTCTAGAAAGGAGGAAGATGAGGGGTGAGATGTGAGCAGGATCTAATCCTAGATCATCAACTGTATGGATATGAATAGGAGAGGGAATATGCAGATTCTCTTCCAACTGAATATTCTCATGGACAACATCTCCTGAATTCTCTGCTCTTCGTCATCTTGCTGAGCTGGTCCATACCAAATTCTCATCAAAATTTTCCTGGGGTGCCAAATTAAGCTTCATAAATTTCTCAATGTGAGCCAAGTCGTATGTGTGAAACTTGACTATTTTCTGAACTTTGGTAGCACCCAGGGGATATTCAACTGCTGAAATATTGAGGACAAGTGAGCTGCATATGGCAGACTCTTTCTCAACTCCGGCCTGGTTACCTCATGAAGCAATGACAGATGATGGTTGCCAGATTGACTTTTCTCTTTTAATCATGCAAAAAATCAGAAATCTCTGCAAGCTAGTAACTCTTTGCCTCCCTCCTCCTTGAGGAGTTAGAATTGTAGTGCACCAATGATGCAACAGTCGATTCACAGGAGGAAATCTGTTTGCATTCATGTGAAACCTTTGTCTGATTAATATTGTTGATATCATTTGGCAGACCAGTTATACTGAGTATGCTTCATGTGCACAGAACTGAAAATTCCGAGGGTTATGACCCTCATTTGGTATATTCAGCAACTAACTCACAATGGCATTTGTGAGTATAATAGGAACTCCCCTTACACTGGACTCTAGAGAATGCTTTTTACTGATCAAATTTCTAAAAAATTCTTGGACCAAAATAGGATAATATATCCTATGCTCACTTACAAAGCTTGTCCAGCCCTAGAATTTTAGCATATCTAGAAGTTCTGGCAGAGTGGTGATCATACCTTCATCATGAACTTTGATGATTCTGGGATGCAGGATGGGCTTGTTCCCAGTTATCATTCTTTTCACTTTTGAAGAGGGAAACTTTGCCTCTTCATCATCAGACTCATCATCTCCGGATTCTGACTCTTCTTCTTCATTAGAGTTTTGTTTTGGCACCTCAAAACTGGCTTCCTTGTCAAGTTCCTCTTGATCTTCAGCAGTGTCCTGAATAGCAACCTCATCACTGTTGTTCTTTTCCTCTCCATCATTTTGAGTACTCACATTGTCATCCTCAACAGTAACTGCTCATAGTTGACTTCTTCAGATTGCTCTGCTTCACTGACACTAGGGTTTTGAGATTGAGATGACTGCTTGTCTTGAACTTTCTGTCCGCTAGAACCATTATTGGAACCCTGAGGATTAGGGCTTCCATCAGGAGACATTTGCGGATGCACATCTTGTGGAATCTGTTGACTGGTCTCGTCCTCATCTGAACTGCTCAAATCAACGAACTCCTGTTTCTTCTTACCCTTTGACAAGGTCTTTTCTTTTGCTGTGCGGGGATGTGAAAACCTCTGGCTTGAAAAGGACGGGACTGCGGGCTTCTTCTCTCAAATTTCAATACCTTTTGCAGGATCATTACGCGCCTTTGTGTGCCGTTCTGGTACTGAAGGTTCAACCTCCTTCCTCTTTCCTCCACGCTAGGGTTGCATCTTCGGAGCCATAAGCAGATGGATAGAGTATCGGAGAAGGAAGAAGTTGCAGTTGCAGAAAGAGGGTTTTCGGAGAAGGTTTGAGAGGGATGAAGGCAAATGTTCAAAATAGCTTTTAGAGTCGAGTTTATCAAAGAGACGTGACGCTTGATGCGTCGACCTGCCCTAGGAAATACATAGAGCCTGCGGAGCAATGGAGCATATCGTGTTCCAACGAGAAAAGATAGAAAAGCGTCGACTCTAATGTGAAGAGTGTTGTATCTAAGGAATTGAGATCAAGGCAGAACTTAAAAAAAATTAAAATGGGAGCAATTCACCATGATTCTCTAAACTTCTTGAAAATCTTGAGAGTGTTAACAACATTTATACTTCTTTCTCTCATCTTCTCTTTATTAGTGAGATTAATGGTTTGAAAATTATAAACATTAGCTTAATCATTTAAAACATTGAAATATTCATAAGAGTAAACAACAGATGAGGAAATAATCCTTCAAATAGAGAAATTGCATCATTATGCAACCACTTACTCAAGACATGTAAAAAGGTGATCTTGGAAAGATAACAGGACAAACCAAGATACATTGAATTGAAAAATTTCTAGCTTGATTTTTTCAAAACTTTTGAATACTTTCATCATCATTTTTTTAATTGTAACAAATGAACAATCTGATTTCCCTGTCTTTTTCATGCAAGAGCCCATGCTTTGCACACACCAGAGCTCCTGATTACTTGAATAGGGTAATCTTCTTGTTTCAGGGAAAGTGTGCATCTTTTCATGTGAGGATACATGTGATTAGACACTAGAATCCCCAGTTACTCAGACTACACATGCAAAAAATTTTAATACCCTGAACAGAATTGACTAGCTCATCATGACATACAAAAAATCTACTGATTTTACCAGTGATTTGCAGTTTCTCAGAGCATAGTCATTGTTCTGCCATTTTGAAGACTTTAAATGTCAAAGGTTTATTAGAAACTTACTAAATCAGGAGATTTTTCAAACAAAGTATCTCAGATGCTCTAAAAATCTGACAAAAAAAACCAAGTACATGAAGATATTTCAGAGATTAATAAAAGGCAATTCTCACTTGATGAATTAATTTCTGCACTATTATTTAACCTTTTGAACTTTTCAGAGCCTTTTAAAGGTTAAACTAGACATTGATAATTCGCAAACCACAATCTTTATTTCAAAAACAGAGGAGTTTAAAATAAATAAATGAATTTAACTCCCCCTGAGACTTTGCCTAAAAATTTAGATTTCATAATGAAATTTCTCCCTTCAAAAATGACTTTTTGAAACAAGAAGGAAAGAGAATAAAACTCCCCCTCAACAATTGCATATAAGACCCTTGGTACTTGGCGGAGACATATACTCACACATGATGAAAGATTTCAGACAAGCTTAACTTGTCCTTCTTCAAGTCACCATTTGATATACCAAAAGGCTAATGCAATGTGTGAATCATAGTTTATTTGCTGAAACAGGAAGAAGTTTATTTACAAGAAAAAGTGAAGATGTATAGATTGAAAAGAATGGCAAAGAGCTTGGAGTAAAAAGAATAGTGTCGACTCTCTTGCCAAAAGAGTCGACCTAAGTCTGAGCAGTCAACACAGAAGACTGAGAGGTTTCTTCTTCACAAATTGCACAAGAACTGAGCACATTCCATCCAACTCTTTTGACCAACTGAATCACTGAGCATAAGCTTTCAACCAATTTTCATCCCAATATTTTGACAGAAATCTTCAAAAGGTTTTATCAACCAGCAACAAGAATTTTATTACACCACAAACAATCATATAAGCAAGCATTCACAACAATTTTCAAAACAATCAATCATGAATCAAGCAAGCAAAGACCAAGTTCTCTCCTTAAACAAGAATATCTTTCATTGCACAAAGGTTTAGTGAAGATATCAACAATTTGTTTTGAAGTCTCAACAAAGTGCAATTCAAAAGAATTTTTGCTCACTTCATCTCTTAAAAAGTGATGCCTGATTTCTATGTGCTTTGTCCTAGAGTGCTGGATTGGATTTATAGCCAAACTAATTGCACTAGTGTTACACAACACATTGAGACAACTCCAAGATCTACTTGGTAGTCTTGGAGTTGATGTTTAATCCAAAGCACTTGAGTGCCACAACTCCCTGCAGCAAATATTCTGCTTCTGCAGTAGAGAGAGTAACTGAGTGTTGTTTCTTGGAGGCCCAAGAGACTAAACACCCTCCCAAAAATTGGCAATAGCCACTAGTACTCTTTCTGTCCAACTTACATCCAGCATAATCCACATCTGAGTAAGATATCAAGTTAAACTCACTAGATGCAAGATACCACAATCCCTGCTCATGAGTTCTTGAAAGGTATCTGAAGATTCTTTTTGCAGCACTCATGTGGGATTCTCTAGGACTAGCCTGAAACCTAGCACACATGCACACAGAGAATTGAATGTCTGGTCTAGATGCTGTTAAATAGAGCAAGGATCTGATCATACCTCTGTAAATTTTGAATCTACAAGGTTACCTTTCAGATCAGCATCCAAACTTACAGTGGTGCTCATTGGAGTAGCCTGGCTTTGGTATTCTATATCTTATATTTTTCAGCAAATCATGAATGTATTTTGACTGATTTATAAAAGTCCCTTCCTTTGTTTGAACAATCTGCAATCCAAGAAAGAATTTCAGTTCTCCCATTAAACTCATTTTGAATTCATTTGTCATCAATTCAGCAAATTCCTTACACAATGATGATTTTGTTGATCCAAATATAATGTCATCAACATAAATTTGGACCAGCAAGATATCCTTACCTTGAACTTTTGTGAAGAGTGTTTGATCAACCTTACCTCTTGTATACCCTTTACCTGTAAGGAAAGAGCTCAACCGATCATACCATGCTCGGGGAGCTTGCTTCAAGCCATATAGAGCTTTGTCCAATTTAAACACATGATTAGGAAGGTTAGGCATTCAAAACCAGGAGGTTGTTCACACATAAACTTCCTCCTTAATCAGTCCATTCAAAAATGCACTCTAACATCCATTTGCTGCAGTTTAATACCATTAGCACATGCAAAAGAAAGTAAAATTCGAATTGCTTCAAGTCTAGCTACTGGAGCAAAAGACTCTTCAAAATCAATTCCAAATTGACAAGCCTAGCTTGTTTCTAATTACCTTACATCTTCACTAGTTTGTTTCTAAAAACCCATTTAGTTCCAATAACTCCTTGAGAAGAAGGTTTTGGAACCAAATGCCAAACTCTATCCTTTCAAACTGGTTTAACTCTTCTTGCATAGCATTAATCCAGAACACATCTTTTAGGGCATCCTCAATGTCTTAGGTTCATCTTGTGAGACAAGAACCATTTGATCAAGTTCAAAAATAGCCTTAAATGAGATCTAGTCCTAGGAGGGTCAAGTAAATTACCAATGATACTTTCCTGAGGATGATCTCTTAGCATTCTTATATTCAGCTGATCTCTTTCTCTGTCTGCATTTACTGGCTCCTGTACATCACAGCCATCTGAATTTTTCTTTGTTGCTGATTCCTTTTCTTCTTGGTCTTTAGCGTCCTCTCCTTCCAGAAACTCTCCATCTTCTTTTTCTCTGCACAAATCAGCATCAAATTCATCAAATGTGATATGAGGGGATTCTTCAACAATTGATCTTTTACATTAAAGACTCTATAAGCTTGAATGATCGGAATAGCCAAGAAAAATCCCAAATCACTCTTAGGCTCAAATTTATCCAAGTCATATTTATTGTTGATCAAAATGAAACATTTAGCACCAAACACCTTAAAGTGAGCAATGGAAGGTTTCTTACCTTTCAGTAACTCATAAGGAGTCTTTTGCTAAGAGGCCTTACCATTGCACGATTTATGATGTAACAAGAGGTGTTTACTGCCTCTGCCCAGAATTTTCTTGGCAGTCCACTCTCAACCAGCATTGTTTTGCCATTCCACAAGAGTTCGATTTCTTTTTTCTACAACTCCGTTCTGTTCAGGAGTCTTGGTGATGAAAACTTGTGGGAAATCCCTTCTTCCTGCAAAGATTTCAAAGTCAGTGTTTTCAAATTCACCACCATGATCAGACATGATTGAAATTATTTTAAACTTTCCTTCCTGAACAATTTTCTATAAAACTCATGAAATTCTATGAAAGCATCACTCTTGTGAGCAAGAAAGAAAACCCAAGTAAATCTGGAAAAGTCATCAACAAGAACATACCCAAACCTTTTTCCATTTATACTATTTATCCTTGTGGGTCCGAACAAATCCATATGGATGAGTTCAAAAGGTTTAGAGGACTGCCTTTCAGATCTACTTTTAAAGATTTTCTTGTTTGCTTACCTTGTGTGCATGCTTCACAAATTTTCAGATTTTTGTTTGAAGGAAATTTCAGGTAAGCCTTAAACCATGTTAAATTTACCAATT
Source organism: Colocasia esculenta (assembly GCA_014218235.1). Lineage (NCBI taxonomy): Eukaryota > Viridiplantae > Streptophyta > Magnoliopsida > Alismatales > Araceae > Colocasia > Colocasia esculenta. The sequence goes on along the minus strand of CM024758.1, from coordinate 60,324,476 downwards.
TATGTAGCATGTTGTAGCTAGCATGACCTAGTGTACGATGCCACAAGCAAGCAAGATCACTTTATTAGCAGTCAAGCATAAGTTGTGTTTTCAAGTTCATCAAGATCAACCATGTATACATTATTATTCTTTTTTCAGAGAATTTCACACATTATGAATTTGGTTCAAAAATAGTACAACCAAGAGAGTCAAAGATTACCTTGTGACCCTTGTCACACAATGGCTTATACTCAGAAGATTGTACTCTAATCCTTCCACCAGAAGAACACCATCAATTGAGTTGGAAAGATTTCTGCCTACCTTACCTAAACCAACAATCTTACCTTGTTATTTCCTCCAAAAGTAACATGCCAGCCTTCTTTTCCAGACAGAAGATAAAATTTGTCTTTATCTCCAGTCATATGTCTTGAACAACCACTATCTAGGTACCACATGTTGTTCTTGGCTGTAAGACATACCTGCACACACAATCAAAGAAAATTCTTTGGAACCCAAGTACATTTGGGTCCCTCCATACCACCAAGATCAAGAACATAAGAAAGCAAATTCTTTGGAATCCAAATTTGTTTCTTCACTATGAAGTTGCTTTTTTCTTAAATTAGGTTGGTTTTTATTTTCATGCTGTTCTCATGGTCTTTTGAAACATTTTCATTCATGAATTTTCTAACAGTCTTTTTATCAACATTTCCATAATAAGACCAGAACCTGGTTTGATTCCTAAACCCTTTAGGAAATCTTGTTCTGTCAAATCCAGCAAAATCATAGACTTGTGTCGACACTCTGAAGGGATAGTGTTGACCTACATGATTCCATTCTGACCTGTTTTGAGTGTTTGTGTGAGTAGGTCTTGGCCTGCTATATGCCCACCTAGTGTGAGACCAACCCCTTGATGGTGTTGGCCTATCATAAGTCCATTTTCTCAACTTTTGTGACTCTGTATATGATTGTGTCGACCTATCATAGTCATAGCGTCGACCTTTCCAGACAGATGATTTCAGATTTTTGTTCCTCTGAAACATTGATTCATTTCCAGCATTTGTTTTATTCTTTTTATTCAATTTTTCATTGCAATAAGTTTTTGCTATTTCTCCATTTTTAGATTCTTGTTCATTTTTCCCATTCACTTGTCTGTTGACGTGGAAGCTTCTGAAATTTTTGAAGAGGTGAATGTGATGGTTTTCAGTCCTATCTCTTTCTTCTTTGAGGGATTAAATCCCAACCCCTCTTTGTTGAAGATTACTTTTGTTCCTAGTAAAGCTTCAAGGTTGTTTTTACCACTTATAAATCTTTCCAAAGCTTCCTATCTTTTGTTGCTTCTTTTTGCAGAACTTCAAGTTCCTTTTTCATTTCAACATTGACACTGTTTAAGGCAACATTCTTCTCAACTGTAAGAGCTATTTCATTGATACTTTCAACATTTGGATTTTCAGTTATTTTACAATTCTTTTAGAGCATTAACTTCTTGAATGAGTTCTTTTTCTTTCTCTTCTGTTGAAGTGTCTTGAATAAGATGATTTATTTTTCTTTTGAGCATTTATTTTCCTTTTATGTTCATCATATTAATCTAACAGTTCAAAGTAAACATGCTCCCAGTCATCCAAGGTGAAATCTTTGAAAGGAAAACTTACCTCTTCTTTTCTCTGGCCATCAAACACACCTTTGATTGCGCATCTTCAGCGTCGAAACTTTCTTTTCTTCATCTTCTTTTTCACTCCAAGTTCCAACCATGGCCTTCTGTTTGTTTTTGATCCATCTTGGTTGTGTTTTCTTCTGAATTTCAGGACATTCAGACTTCACATGTCCTGGTTTCCTGCTATTATAACAAACAATTCTATCAGATTTCTTATTTGTATTCATTTTGGGTTTGAAAAATTGTGTGATTGAGATTTCTTTTTAGAAAACCCTTACCTTCTTTTCTCAGGATTTTTTTGAACTTTCTGGTTATCAAAGCAAACTCATCTGAATCACCTTCAGATGTAGATGATTCACTTTCTTCAGTAGCCTCTTTTGTACTAGGACTTGCTTTGAGGGCAAGAGGCTTCTTCTTCTTCACATCTTCTTCATTTCTTTTCAATCCCAACTCATAGGTCATTAAAGAACCTATCAATTCATCTACAGTGGTTGTGGATAAATTCTAGACTCTTCAATTACTGTAGCTTAGTGTGCCATATGGGTGTCAGGGATCTAAGAATTTTTCTAACCAGTTCTTTCTCAGTGTAGACTTTACCTAAGTTCTTTAATCCATTTGTCAACAAGGTTAGCCTACCATACATTTCCTAAATGGTTTCATCATGCTTCATCTTAAAAGCCTCATATTCAGAAACTAACATATAGCTTTAGTTTTTTTACCTCAGATGTTCCTTCGTAAATTACCATGAGGCGATTCCAGATCTCTTTTGCGCTTGAGCATGATGACACTCGAGAACTCAATTGGATGTAGTGAACACTGCATTATGTTCATCGCACTCTAGTTGGCATTTGATTTCTTGATTTCTTCCGGAGTCCACTTCTTTCTCATCCTCGGACAGCTCATAAGGTCATTGCTCACCACCTTCCATATCTGATGGTCCGTGCTCGCAAGAAAACCTGCATACGAGTTTTCCAGTATGCATAATTAGTACCATCGAATAAGGTGGTCTGTCTACAGAGTGACCCTCAACAATATAACCCTAGATTCCATAATACACAATCTCTCCTGGTTGTGAAACCAAATAAATTGGAGAACCAGGCTCTGATACCACGTGTTAAGTGTAGAATGATTTTCTAGAGGGGGGGGGGGGGTGAATAGAGAATCTTCAAAATTATATGCCAATTTGAAAACTAGAATCAGTGAAATTTGAAAATAGATTAAGTGAATGACTCACAACACAGAGAAACACAAACCACACAAGAGAGAGCAGACATTTTAAGGTGGTTTGGCTCCAATGAGGAGACCTACGTCCACCCCTCACCAAATCAGTGAGGCTCCACTACGAGGACAACTGTGTGAGACTCTCACACAACTGCTGATTCACAGCTTCCACAAATCCGCTGACTCACAGCTTGAACAACCCGCTGATTCACAGCTTCAAATCTTATGATCCAATCACAACAAGTGAAGGATCAACTTAGTCCACTTCACAAAGAAGCAGACGGCTAACCAAAGTCAAATTTGAAGAAATTGAAAAGTATTGAAGTAGATAGATGTCTGAAGAAGTTTAGAGGTAATCAAACTCTTAGCACAAAAGCTAGTTATGATTTGAGAACTCTCTAGCTTCAATTCAAACTTCTCCTCAGACGAATTCTTCTTCTGATTGCAGCACAAGGATCCCACGTCTCTGAGTCGAAGAAGAATTCCGATCCTCTATTCTCAATGTTCAGCAACAATTCTTCGAAGTTGCAAATTGGCTTGATCCAGCAGCACCTTCTTTCGATTTGACGCAATGCTGAAATCGCCTGTTCTTCCTGAACACAGATATCAGCCCTCCTCAGTTCTTCGCGCTCTCTGATCTCACTTTTTCAAACTGTGCACGATGCCTTCCAACTGGGACGCTTCACCTCTTTTGATCTGATCCCAGGAATCTTCTGCAGTGGGCCCCATAACAGATTCCCAAAAAGTTGAGAGAATCTTTTTGCCGCCAAAGGATGGCATCTTCCAGAAACAAGTGACGTGTACCCGAAGTCCTAACGAACGGGCCTAGGGTCACGTGTCCAATATTTATGCGCTGGCGGATGCTCTGTTGAAAGATTCTAAGTATTGAAGTGTCGACACATCCACAATGCAGTGTCGACACACACACATACCTGAAGAACAGCTTGCAGCCCTGAAATAATCCCATTTGAGTCGACTATTAATCATTTCAGAGTCACCTTAATCATAACACTGACATTCTGTCCAACATTGTGAAATAGTGTCAACCTAAGACTCATAGCGTCAACCTTATCCCCTCTAATAGAGTCAAACCTATCCTCCTTTAGAGTCAAAACTGACAGACATGTAGAGTCGACCTTATTTGGAAAAAGAGTCGACCTCATCTGCACTTCTCTTCAAAAAAGCTGACTGAAGGCCTGAATAGCGTCGAGCTGATCCATATTTGTGCGACCTTCTTCTGATTCCTTCATTCAGTGCAACATAGGAAAGCCACTAGTGTTGACCTTATCTCCGAGTAGTGTCGACCTTATCTGGTTATATCTCCTCAGCGCATCACTAAAAGTACCATTAGTGTCGACCTATTCTTGAGCAGTGTCGACCTAAAGACAGTACTGAATTCTTCACTTGATTCAAATGAGTTATCCTGTGATACAAATGCCAAGTGTCAGATGTTTATGGCTTTTTACTTAATTTATGACATCATCAAAACCAGGGACACAACACTTAAATCCTCGTGTCCTGTGGTTTGCATGATCTGACGTTAGATGTATGCTAAGCACGATCGCTTGTTCACACACTCGTCATACTGCTAATCTTCTAAACGCACCCTACACACACATCGAAGTTCAAATTTGATCCACATCAGTTTATATCTTCCTAAAGTCAATCATAATCTTAAAAAGAAGGTCAATTTGTTTTATTTGGTCGTAATCTATTCAACCCCCCTTCTAGATTACTACTTTGGGTAATTCTGCACACTTTTCATATTTTTCTTTAGTTATTACAGAGACACATCTTTTAAAAATTACACATGCCCAGCTCTCTTCGAAGAGAGGTAAATCTCTCTTCAAGTAGGACTTTTGTAAAGATGTCTGCCAACTGATTTTCAGTTTCTACAAATGAAATGTTAATATTACCATTTGCTACATGATCTCTAATGAAATGATACTTAATCTCAATATGTTTGGTTCTTGAATGTTGTACTGGATTTTTTGTGAGATTGATTGCACTGGTGTTGTCACATAACAAGGGTGCAGATTTGATGTTTAGTCCATAATCCTCAAGTTGTTGTTTGATCTATAATAGTTGAGTGCAACAACTCCCAACAGCAACATATTCAGCTTCAGTTGTTGACAAGGCCATAGAGTTTTACTTTCTTGAGGACCAAGAGATCATACACCCTGCAAGAAACTGACAGGAACCACTGATGCTTTTTCTATCTACATTGCATCTAGCATAATTAGTATCAGTATATCCAATTAAGTTTATCTTACATGATCTTGGATACCATAGACCTAATTCACATGTATGTGCTAAATATCTAAAAATCCTTTTGACTGAAATTAAATGAGATTCTTTGGGATCTGCTTGATACCTAGCACACATGCATACACTAAATAAAATGTCTGGTCGAGTAGCAGTTAAGTATAGTAGAGAATCGATCATACCTCTGTAAGATTTCTAATCTACTTTCTTATCTTGAGGATCACTGTCTAACCTGGTAGAAATGCTCACACGAGTGGTTAGATACTCTGCTTGTTCAAAACCAAACTTCTTCAGCAAATCCTTGATGTACTTGGTTGAGTGATGTGGGTTCCCTCCTCGTCTTGTTTGATTTGGAGTCTAAGGATGTAAGTCAATTCCTCCATCAAACTCATCTTGAATTCTCCCTGTATTAATTCTTCAAAGTACTTGCAAAATATTCATCAGTAGCTTCGAAAATGATGTAATTAAAATAAATTTGCACAATTAAGGTGTTTTGAGAGAATGATTAATAAAACATAGTGCTATCTACTTTGCCTCTTATGAAGCCATATTTTAAAGAAATGCACTTAGTCTTTCATACCAAGCTCTAGGTGCTTGTTCAGACCATATATTGCCTTATACAATTTGAAAACATGATTAGGATGGTCTATGTCTTCAAAACCAGAAGGTTGTTCAACATAGACTTCCTCTTTTATAAAAACATTTAAAAAACAGATTTTACATCCATTTGAAATAATTTTAAATCAAATGCAGATGCATATGCTAGTAAAATCCGAATAGCCTCAAGGCTAGCTACTGGTGCATAGGTTTCATCAAAATCTATGCCATTCTTTTGGGAATAGCCTTGAGCTAGTAGTCTAGCCTTGTTTCTAGTAATGACACATGCTTCATCTATTTTGTTTCTGAACACCCATTTGGTGCCAATAATAGGATGATCTGATGGCCTAGGCACAAGAGACCAAACTTGGTTTCTCTTGAACTAAATCAGTTCATCTTGTATGGCTAAAATCCAAGATTCAACAGTTAGTGCCTCATTGACTATCTTGGGCTCAATTTGAGAAACAAAATCAAAATAATCACAAGGAATAGCATTACCTCTGGTTCTTACCCCTACACTTGGATCTCCAATGATGTTTTCTTTTGGATGATCCTTATGATGTCTCCACTCCTTAGGAAGATCATCATGAATGGGATCTTTTTGATGCAGTTCTTCTAAGGATGGATCCTCATTTTTCTTAAGAGAAACATCATGCATTTTCTTGGCTAGATCTTCAATACATTCATCATCATTAACAATTTTCTTTCTCAAGGAAGGGTTAGATTTATCAAATATAATATGTGTTGTTTACTCAATTAGTAAAGTTCTTTTATTGAAAACTCTATATCCGTAGGTTTAGAAGTGTAGCCAAGAAATATACCTTCATCGGATTTTACATCCAACATATCCAGCTTAGACTTACCATTGTTGTGAATGAAGCATTTGCATTTGAAGGCTTGATGTGGCTGACATTGGGCTTCTTTTCTTTGTACAACTCATATGCAGTCTTTTTCAGAAATGGCCTGATCATTACTCTGTTGACCATGTAGCATACAGTGCTAATTGCTTCTGCCCAAAAGTATATTGGCAAGTTGTATTCAGACAACATGGTTTTGCCATATCCAATAATGTTCCGTTCTTCCTTTCAGCAACTCCATTTTGTTGAAGTGTCCTTGGTGCTGAAAAGTTATGTTCAATACCTGGATCTTCACAGAACCTTACAAATTATCTGTTCTGAAATTCTTCTCCATGATCTGACCTTAATCCAATTATATTGTACTTCTGATCCTTCTAGACTAACTTGCTAAACTTTACAAAAGCCTCAAATGTTTCATCTTTATGTTCTAAGAATGACACCCATGTGAACCTAGAGAAATCATCAACTATTACAAACCCATACTTCTTTCTTCCCAAGATTGTTGTAGACATTGGTCCAAATAAATCTATATGAATTAACTCCAAAGGCTTGGTGGTGGTGACAATAGTTTTTGATTTGAAAGAGTTCTTTGTATGTTTTTCTTTAACACATGGTTCACAGACTTTATCACTGTGTATGTTGATTCTTAGCAATCCTTCTACTAGATCATACTTGATTAAGTTTCTGATGACATCCAAACTTGCACGACCCATCTTCTATGCCATAATTCAACATTTGTGGTTTGGTTGCTGCTAGACATATATCTTGATTCCTCATATCTTCGAGATGTAGGACATATAAATTCTTCTCCCTATGCCCTTTAAAAACCACTTCTCCATTCTTGATGATTTGACATTTTGATTCTATGAATTTCACTTGATGTCCTTTGTTATAGAGCTGGCTCATGCTTATCAAGTTGTGCTTCAGTCCATTGACATAGAGCACTTCTTCTATTAAATCATTGTTCTTGTTGCCTACTGTTCCACATCTAATAACAGTCCCCTTGCCATTGTCTCCATAGGTAACTGATCCTTCTTTAGACTTGATTGACTTGAATAAGCTTTATCACCTGTCATGTGTCTAGAGCATCCATTGTCCAGGTACCACTGGATGCTTTTAGACTTACCTACAATCAAATAAGTGAGTTTTAGGTACCAAATTCTTTGGGGTTCTGAGTGGTTAGTTTCGACAGTTGACTTTTTAGTATCCATTTAATGTTTTGTTGGGCAGATATTCTTTGTATGACTAAGTTTATTACAATGAGTACAACAAGTAATATTATTTAATGTTTTACTTACCTTTTTTTTTGGGCAAAATAAGTGCAACAGGATCAGCACTAGTCGAGTGCATTCACCCCAGCAGGGAGAAATGGTACCACTCCCCCAAGCGATAACCTGCTACAAATTTTTTTAATGATTGAAGAAACCTTACAAAGTCTGTGGGGTATACCCCTGGAAGAGTAACAATTGTTCAGAAGAGGAGAAATAAACAAAGGAATAAACAGCAAGAGAGAGGGCCATACCCCCAATCAGACCAGTCTAATATTCAAAAGACCTATCTATCTAAAACAACCGACCCTTTACAAGAATGTGGGAAGCTTTGGACTCCCCTAAAGACCTGATTAGAGTTGGAGACAACCGCATGATTTGCTAGCTGATCCGCCACCATGTTCGCTTCACGGTAAACATGAGAGAAGGATCTTATATTGGCACCCAACATGTTTCTAACCTCTCGCCACCACCTATAAGTTTGCCAAGACGTACACCTATTCTGGTGCAAGGAGTTAATAAGCAATAAGGAGTCCGACTGAATGTGAGAGAGCCGAACACCTAAAAAGATTGCAAGCCGAATTCCATCACATAAAGCACGAGTTTCCGCAATAAGACTATTCCCCACACCATAAAAGTGAGCAAAGGCAGCAAGCACAATACCATTTCTGTCCCGGATACAACCACCACCTCCACAATACCCTGGATTCCCTTTAGAGGCCCCATCTACATTTAAATAATAGCTCTCATCAGGAGGGATCCAACGGATTAATTTGATCTGTTTGGCAGAGAATTGAGGGTTAAAGCCATATGTATGAAGCACCTGCTGATCCACCGAAGTTGGAGCATTTTTGAAGGAGGTTTTACTGAGGGAAAAGGAAATATGCAGCTTAATACTGTTAATAATATCACCAGCCCAGACTTTTTTCTCCTCATACCTAGCAGCACATCTACTTTTCCACAACTCCCATATCATGATCATGGAACCATAAAGGGATATAAATCCCATGGGGGATCGGATGTTACAATGTTTAACAATGTTCCAAGTCCTAGCTGTAATGTGACCATGAAGATGGATCTTATTACTTACGAGAGGAAGGAACCAGCACCAAAGCTGAACTGCAATGTCACTGTTGATGAAAACATGGTCAAGGTCTTCAAGCTAAGGAGAAGAATAGCAGTGGCATCTGGAGACCATTGGAACTCCACAATCCGAAATCCTACTGTCAATAGGTATAGCACCATTCTAGATTTTCCAAGTAAACAAAGAACTTCTAGGATTATAGGAAGGCTGCCAAATCTTCAACCAATCAGTACGGCGAGTCCCCCTATCTCTAATCAAATTATAAGCAGAGGTAACAAAAAACGTGCCACTGGGGGTAGCTGCCCAAATGCATCTATCCTCATCATCATTAAGCTGAATACCATGGAAAATCCCTTCAGGAAGGACCGCCCTTAAAGGGTGGGAGACATTATGTACTACCTTCTACAGGGTAGTTCTATCTCTCTCTAAGGAATCCTGAATGAGGCCTGAACGTGGAAGATCACCCATCCAAATTTCATTGAACATTGTCTTATCCCCCTTACCCTGAATCCATCTCGTGTATTCTGAATGATAATATTAGCAGCTTGGATAGTCTCTTCGGGAATACCAGGAAGATAGTTATAACTGGTAGATTCATACCTCCTTCTAGCATAAGTTGCCCAGGAGAAAGTAGCATGACGTATATTCCACAGCTGTTTAACAACCAGGGACAGTTGGACTTGGTGCAGGTTGCGAATACCAAGGCCTCCTTCAGCTTTCAGACGTTGCATGGAATTCCATGCAACCCAATGACGACGACGAGAGCCATCCAAGCCATTGCAGAAGAACGCTGCCGCTGACTTCTCAAAGAACGAAATCACAGTCTTAGGGAGAACAGATGCTGCCGCCGGGTAAATAGGAATAGAAGAAACCACCGAATTAATCAAGTTAATCCTACCCACTTGAGAAATAAGCTTAGACTTCCAGCTCCCTAACTTGACATTAACTTTATCAATAGATGTTTGTAATCAGCAACCAACACTCGGCTAGGCCTCAGCGGAACTCCAAGGTAGAGTAGCGGCCCTTGTTGCCTCTTACCAAGTAATCTCTTTAATTCTTGAGCGGCAGGGGATAATATGGCTTGGCAGAAACCATGAAGGAACTCTTACTGGCATTTATATTCTGACCAGAAGATTGAGAATATCTTTCCAAAATTGCATAAGATTTTGACATTGCGAATACAACCATTCATGAATATGAGAGTGTCATCCGCAGATAGCAGATGAGATGGGGGCAGACTGCCTCTTGGGCCAGCATAAGGGGTAAGAGACCACTAGAAACCATATTTCTCAGACCTCTACTCAGAGCTTCCTCCATAATGATAAAAGAGTAGGGCGCAATAGGATCACCTTGTCTTAAGCCTCTTGTAGATTTAAAGTAAACCCGCTGAAAATCCATTAAACAATACGAGAACCGAACATCGGATGCATCATTCCAATATAGGAAACAAATATGGAGGAGAAGCCAACCTCCTGAGGACAGCAAACAGAAAGTCCCATTCAAACACTGTCATACGCTGTCCTGATAATCCAGTTTAAAAATGGCATTTCCCCCTAACTTTACGACCAATATCACGAACTAAGTGCATGGAAAAGGAAACATATCCAGAATATACCTCCCTTGAAACAAAAGCCCCTTGTTCCTCCGATATAATACCGAGAAGAATTCCAACCAGTCTATCACATAAGATTCTAAACAATTTTATAGCTAAATTGCAAAGGCTAACAGGGCGAAAATCATTGAGAGACTCAGGGGTATGCTCTGCGGGACAAGGGCAATCAGAGTTGAAGTGTAGCGACCCTCATTATACCGGTATGGTTATACCAACCACGTCGGTATAGTGAACGTTGCCACAGTGTGACATTTACCCAACAATAACATTCAGCTGAGATACACGTGATATATGAACAGAGTAGCGGAAGTAAGAGAAATACTGTCTTCATTTCATTCATCATCCACATTTAAACATACATGATTGCAATAACATTTGAAGAACTAAAAGTCCACCTAATTACATTGCTGAAAATCAAATACATATTGTCCACACTTAAACATTTTCTTTCCATAATAATGCTAGTACAATGTTGCAATTACATACTATGAAATCAAATATCGCAAAGTACACAATGATCTAATCTCCGCGCTCGGAGTCGGTCTCCACTACCTCCTCCGCAAGGTGTGTCGTCACCACTATGCTGTACGCCGAAGCAAGTAATGAGTCTAAAAGACTCAGCAAATAACTCTACACATACCATACATGTACATGTCATAGAAGGTTTTACACATTACATTTACAAGACACAATCAGTAACATGCTTGTCATTGAGATTAACAACCTATCATGGCGGTTCTACTAATTAAACACATGATCATGCTTCAGATTTTCTAAATCAAATCTCCTATCATGTATTCTCTAATCACTCAATACATAAAAGTTCTACTTTCAATTAAGCTAAAACATGAAAGCAATCTAACATGATTAGCTTACATACGTGAAGAAACATTACTAACATGGTTACTACTCATTCTTACACATGCACATAACCATTTCACATGCTTTAAGCTTGCTGTTTTGACATGATTAAACACTTTACAATCCAACACATGAAGCTATGTTCTCATTCAAACTACAACGTGAGAGTAAACACACATGGAATGGGTTAACATAAGTAAGGATTGTCCTAGCATGGATTCTACGCATTGTACACATATAACACATGATCATAACCACATTTATGTTGCTGTCCTAACATGATTTCAGATCATCATATCATGGATTTCATTTCACATCCTCACATTTTGATTCACATTTTTACACAATTTCTAATTACATACTTCACTTTTTACACATTGCACATTTACACATTCACATTTACACATTGTTCACACTACACAATTTGCACATGATCACAATCCATTCACATTTTACACTTTAGTGCCGTGACACATAGTCCAAACACCAGAGAAGGACACATCACATCACATACACATAGACGTCACCTAGGCAATACAGTGACGATTCTGGACTGCGCAGACCGGGAGAACAAGTCTCCACCCTAACTAGTGGTACTTGTCCACCTCAAGATTTCATCCTAATGCCCTTAGGATCACAACACATTGAACCTTCCATGGGGACTTTTCCATGGTACGGTCCACAGCCCTCTATGGAAGCAGTAATCACACTTGGCACAGTTTTACACATTACACATATCGGTTTTTACACACATTTACACATGACACTCAATCTCATTCATTCTCTCATTCGCAACATGACTCAGTTTCCTAACATGCTACTACAGATGATAGAATTATCATTCAGGAAATCACCAATCAGGTTGGGTTACACAGAAATTAAATCATTTTACAACGGCATGCATTAATTACCCATTTTTGCATGGAAAATCATATTGCATGGTATAGTTGTCCAAATGACCTGAGAATTTAACCACATGCTGATTCGGGTTTAGGACCACACATGAAAGTTCACATTTTTCTGATCCAAAATGCAATTGCATAAAATTTAACATAATTTCCCGTATTATTCCAAAATTCAATTTATCATGGTGTATAACATAAAAGTTCAGTTTAACAGATCATAACCTGATCCCAATATGCACAATACCATAGAAATGTTTCCGAATTATTACACAACACACGATTTACGGGAAATTAGCAATCCTAACTTGTTTTTCTTTTCCAAGTAAAAATTGCAGTAAATCACATTGACATGGGAAAATTCCAGAAAAATCAGAGCAGAGATGACGTATAAAACATGATTCAACAGGATTAGGCATCATAAGTTCCACGGATTATTAGGGTCATGGTGAACATACATGGTCGTCTTCAATATGCAATTTAAATAAATTAATAACTAAAACCATCCACAATAAATGCACAACCATTCTCCCACACATTCCCACATTCACATTACATAGCATAATAGGTTTACAATATATCCTCATCGTGAAACATATCGAAAGTAATATATATAAGGAGAGAACAGTTCACTGTTATGTCCAGACGAACTTGGCGGCGGTCTCTGGCCGTTCCAGGAGTGGACGGCAAGATCGCTGGACGCATACGGGGAATCTTGGCGTCAAGGCATTGATGCCAAGTTCCTGTCTGTGCAGAAACACAGACCGAGCTCCAAATAATAGGGTGAATGGGGGATCCAGGACACGAGGAAAATATGTAAAAATCATAAAAACCTACTAGACATCTACATGGACGATAGGGGTAGGTTACTTGCCTCTTGCAAAAACTCCAAAGGGATCTAAATGGTCGGAGAAGCTCTCCTTGGGCAGTCCCAAGAAGCTCCCACGAAAGCCTTCCTCCGGGTTCTTGAGCACTCTCCACAGCAGGTCGAGGTCGGGGATGCCTTCCTCGATGTTCCAGCTACCTCCTTGTCGTGGTAGATGGCGGAACAAGCTTCAGATCGTCGGATTTAAGCCTCAAAGTTGGGTCTTTGCAAGCTCCGAGCTAGGGTTTTCTCTATCTCTTGAAAGAGGTCAAGAGGGGTTTTCTGGTTGCAAAGGGGTTCAGATATAGGAAGAGGCCTTCCCATTCCCGCAGGGGTTGATGTGAGCCCTTTCAGTCCGTTGGAGACAGCTCCCCAATGGGTGAGCTAGCTTGCTTCCGGAAATCCGGTTCTGCAACGCATGCAGGTCAGAGAAATTAACGTCCACATCGCTGGACGCTGGACTTAGTGTTGGCGTCCATAGGGTTGACGCCTACACAACTCAAACGTCCATTGATATTGACGCCAATCTGGCTTCGGCCAGAACTCCAAAACATGCAGAAACCATGCACAACTTACATCTATATATGTACATGCATTATGTATACTATCACTTACATGCTACCATCATACCATTCATACATTTTACATCTAACTTATACACATGCATGCAATAGTATACTAACTAGTACTTACGTAGACATTTGCATAACAACATACATACCAAGAAGTATCCATAGCAATCCAAAAATAATGCAACAAATTCGAGGGCCTTACATGAAGTAACACCTCTAGGGAAAGAATGACCTTGGAAGAAACCACTAATCGCTGCATACACTTCTTTGTGACTAATATCCCAACAGGAAGTGTAGAAAATTCCAGTGAAACCATCCGGACCAGGGGAACTGTTACCATTCAAACTCCAAACAGCCTTCTTGACTTCTTCCATACTCGGGCAAGCACACAGGATGTCATTTTGATCTTCTGAAATTGTAGAAGGAATTACATGGAGGAGGGAATCATCAATCACATGGGTAGAAGACTGCAGAAGGTTCTCAAAGAAAGAAGCTGCCTCATTTCGCATGACCTCTTAGTCCTCACACCAAGAGCCGTTTATATGAAGACGCTGAATTCTATTGCTTCTTCTTTTCCCTTGAACCGTAGCATGATAAAAAGCAGTAATCCTGTCACCTTTATCCAACCAATCCATTCATGATTTTTGTGCCCAGAAGACCTCCAGGCGTGCAACGCCTTCCTTAGAAGGTAGTTGTAGCCTCCCCCAGAGCAGATCTATTCTCCGACGAAGGGTTGTTGTCGAAATTCTCTGCTTCATTCTAAAGTCTTCCTCCTGAGTACGCACATTACTGTCACATCACAAAAAACTATTTTGTTCCAAGAACGAAGAGCAGTGTTTTACCGCCTTCAAGCTTGAGGAAAAGGATAACAAACGGATTAGGATGCCACTGAGCTTCCTCCTTCCACGCCCTACTGACAGTATCATGAAAAGAGACATGGGAGGTCCACATAGCTTGGAACGTAAATCTAGAAGGGGGCTTGTTTTCTGTAACAAAGTTAACCATCAAGGGAGAATGGTAGAAGACCTTTAGGAAGGGTCTGACACAAAGACCAGGGAAACTTTTCCTCACAACAATTGTTAAGCAAAAAACGGTCCAGTATAGCCATGATAGACGCTTGACCAGTTCTTTTGTTAGACCATGTGAAATTGGGCCAATGTAACCAGCATCTTGAAGAGAAAGTAGCATTTATAAATGCATTGAAATCCAGCATAGATGCCATGTTGCAGTTACGCCCTCCCTTTTTCTCAGCAGACTGAGCAACACAGTTGAAATCTACCCCAACAATCCAGGGAAATCCATATATCAGAGATGGCGATGATATCATCAAAAAGAGTCATTTGATGCCAGCATCACAGCTGGCATAGACAAACGTTACTACCATATAAGCTCTGCTATCTTCCATCATAGCTAAAGGTATTTGCTGATCAGATCTACTAATAGTTTTGCAAGGAATGTTACACCAGAATATCCAAATCTTAGAATCTTCACCCCCATTCCATCATTTCTTGCATGTTGATGGATTCCATAAACTTAGCAGCCTGGCCAGAGGGACCATGGGCTCAGCAATAGCCACGATATCAATATTACCCTTCCTACCATCCTCCTAAGAACCCGCCTAGAGCATTATGGAAATACTCTAACATTCCAAAAGAGAATAGGACTGGTCATGAGGAAGAAATCTCCTGAAGTACCTCCTGCCAGCCTTAGCCTGCGATCTAGTTCTGGCACCAACCAACTTTGAGATTTCCTTCTTCTATAGGAGCTGGAATATTCATAAAAATATTCTCTTGGCTGCAAGTGTAGAAACCTTCCGTAGAACCGCATCAGACGGTTTAGGTAATGTTTTGCTTGAGTCATGCAAGTATTCCGTTCCTCACAGTCTGCTCAACTGGTACCGTCGCCGGAGAAGATGTAGTAATGGCCTTGTTATGTCCTCCATTTCCTCCAAACAGCTTTGCACCCTGTTTTTTGGTTTCTCTTGCATGCAGCCCCCATGCATGCCATGCAAACGTTGGGGAGGAGACTTCTACATATCATGATAACAGGATCCTTAACAATAACCGGAATCTGTAAAAGAAGACCGGGAGCCAGGTCCCCTAATACAGAAACCTGAAGAGATGACCTTCAGCAACATTAGTGCCTAGATCCTCTAAGACAAGCATCTGTTGATCGACTGTCATTATGAACATCATCGAGAACTGAAAAACTGATTTCCAGAAATATTAACAACTGGATCCTCTGTTGCACCTTCTGATGCCATTCCTTCTTAGAAAAACATTGCCTTCCTTGTGACCCTGCTCAAGCACGACAGACTCCCCCTGGGGTTAAAGGCTACTCCGAACCTTTTGTTTTCTATGACAGTCCGAAGCCGCATGACCCAACTTATGACAGTAAGAGCAAACCACAGGAATTCTATAATACTTTATTTTCTGCCAGAAGCCATCCGGGCCACATCCGATCCAGATTCTATCTGGCCTTGGTTTGACAATATCCAACTCAACGCACACAAAAGCCTCATTGGTTTGCGTTAAGGCCTTGGTTGGTTCATAGATCCTGAGGACTTGACCCAGGTTCCTAGCTATGTACTTCAAATAATCATCATAATAGTAGTTCACAAGAAGCATAGGAAAGCCAATCCATATAGGAATAACAGTTGGATCATCATTAAAATCAAACTGAGGGTCCCATTTAAAGAATCTGTATAAGAGGCCTTTGATATATAAATTTCTTCTCATAACAACCTTCAAGTAATCATCTTCAGCGTCGAAACGCAAGAACAAGTGGTGTTGATTAAGAGTACTAACGATGAAGTCGCCCTTGAGCAAAAGTCTTTGGGAGAGGCAAGATTTGAACTCAGGGATCGAGCAGTGCCCGTACGCACACCTAACAATAAGAGCAAGCTTAAAGGTTTGAATAGACTTGCCTACCTCATCATGGGTAAAGTAAACTGCCGGTCCTCCAGAGTCGGTGAAGGAAGGCGTTTGACCCCATATTAATTGCAGGAGCGGCTTCAAGTCAGCATAATTTACGCGTAGGACTTCCTCATAGGATTAGAAGGACCGCCAGCAACAGCTTCCAACCCTTCATTGCTGGAACTGCCATGAACCAATACCCAGGCGGAAAGCGATGACGAAATCTAGGAAGTGCACCAAAATCCCAGAGCTTCTCTCTCTAGAACTAGAGAAAGAAAGCGCCCTCTTCTATCATGTTTTACTTACCTTACTGTGCTTCTCTTCTTTTGTTTTGTAGGTAGGTTTCTGTTCAGCCACAAATATTGGTAGAGGGTATTTTTCTAGATATATAATTATTTCTTCATTTTCTGGAGGTTTATAGCTAATTCCATATTTCTTTTTACCGGATCTTCTTGCACCTTTTAGTATTAATGAGGATCTTCCATTCGTTAATTTTTCAATTATAGTTGTTAAGTATTCGTTATCTTTCTTAATGTTATATTTCCTTTTTGACTTAATTTTAGTTTCATGATTTCTAACATAAGTATTTTATTATTTTTCTTTTCACATCTTCACATAAAGTTCAGTTTTGTGTTTTAACTCTTGAATTTATTTTTCCAGTCGTTCCATTCAGATTTTAAGTCTGAGTTAGTGTTTTCAAGGCATGCATAAATTGTTTTATGGTTTTTAAGTGTTGCACCACATCTTTATATTTTCATATAATTCATTAAAAGCATTTCTAAATTATCATCATCAGAATCGAAAATGAATCAAAGGAGGTGTCAGAATTAACCTGATCATCAATATTTGCCATAAAGGCAAGATGAGCCTTTTCTTCTTCTTGATCATCTGAACTTGACTCTTTTGATGAGCTGTCTCATTGTTTTAGGCAGTAGCCATAGCCGCCTTCTTGTATCTCTCGTATTTCTGGTATGGCTCTTCATTCTGTGTTCCTTTTTGTTTAACTTAGGGCAATCTATCTTAGATGCCCTGGCTGCTTACATTCATAGCAGATATGTTCTGTCTTCTTGTTGTCTTTTCTGTAGAATATTATTTCTGACTGTTGCTTCTTCTCTTGCTAATATTATTTGCAGACGTCTTGATAGGAAGACTTCTTCTTCACTATATTATACCACTATTTTCAATGGTCATGGCACAGTCTTTGCTTGGCTCTTCAGTTTTTAAAGCTATGCTGACCTTCTTCTTTGAGGTGCTTTCTCCTAGTCTCTTCATATTTATCTTATGAGCCATGAGAGACCCAATGAGTTTTCCCAAAGACATTGTGGAGAGGTCATTTGCTTCCTCTATAGCAATGACTTTGGGAGTCCATAATGTGGTAAGGATCTTGGTATTCTTACCATATTTCCTGCCTCATATGATTTTCCAAGTCCAGCTAGACCATTTGTAATATCAGTGAATCGACTATACATTTGAGAGATGGATTCACCTGAAATTATTTGAAACTTTTCATACTGAGTTACCAAAATATCTATCCTTGTTTCTTTAACCATATCTGTCCCTTCATAGGTGAGTCTCAGCTTATAACACATCTCTTTAGTCGTCTTGTAAGAAAATATTCTGTTAAACTCCTTCTGCTCAAGGAACAACGTAATATACTCTTGGCTTTGCTATTTAGGGATATATTCTTTCTTTCTTCATCTGTCCATTCTTTCTTAGGCTTAGTGATTTGAAGATCACCATCTTCTATGATGCTCCAGATTTGGTAGTCGAAGCCTTGTAGAAAGAATTCCATTATGGTCTCCAGTAGTTGTAGTCTTCTCCATCGAACAATGGAGGCTTGTTGACAGATTGTCCCTCTGCATAACCTTGGGCTGCCATTAGATCTTTACTCTAAGATTGTTAGATCTTCTTGATTTTCAGAGAGCAGCGCTCTAATACCACTTGTTGACTAGGTTGCGAGCCTAGAGGGGGGGGGGGGAGTGGATGGATTGCTTTAAAATTATCTTGAAATTTTTTTGTTAAAAATAACTTCAAACAAAAAAACACTAAACACAAATGTTAGAGTTAGTGGGCAGCAGAATAAGATAAAAACAATCACACAGAAATGCACAAGGATTTTATCCTGGTTCGGATCTTCTATAACCAGGAGTCCTACATCTAGTCCTCAAGAAATTACTTGGGATTCCACTAACCAAGGGTATAGTCCCCCTTATGGACACTTACACATCCAACACCGCTGGCCTTCTCTTCAACCCCGAAGAGGCAATAACCCACCTATATCAACAGGTTTACCTTTAACAAGGGGAACAAACACATACCCACAACATGTCTTCTCTTCTCAAAGGAAGAGGCACACTTAAAGAAGAGTTGAAAGGATGGCCCCTAGATCAAGCTTGTACAAAAAGCTTTGCTTGATCTGAGGCACAAATTGGGAGTAAGAAGAATAGAGACTATGATGCTATCCTCTCAGAACAACTGGCTCTCAAAGAAAAGAAGTGAGGGCTTCAAGAGAGCTTGGAGTAGATGGACTTGGAGTGAAGGCGCACTGCTCTCAATAGTGGTTGTGAAGGCTTGTGTGTATCCTCATGTATGTCTCCTTTTTTGTTCTTCACAGCCATCGTCCTCTTATAACAATTTCTACTTCTTCAAATGAGACCGTTGAGATATTCGTTGTCTCTCATTTCTTGATGCTCATTTCCATGTAGTCACTATAGGTCTTACATAGAGGAGTGTTTGACCGCCGGAAACCTGCTGACAATAAATGTTTGGATAGAGACAGAGAGAGGCAGAGAGAGATCATATGGATATCTCCTGTGTCAGTAATCGTAGCATGTCTAGCATTGTAGTCATGTGTGACTACCAGAAAACTACAAGCATTAATTGCTAAGAGATGTCTTCAGTCAACGGACAAAAGTTGTTATTCAGAAATAGATACGTCTATTTTGTCACCATTTAAAGTTGTAGACAACATGTCATGAAAATAGTATAACAGTACAAGATGATGTGCATGGCAACCATTTGTAAGAGGATAACCTTGAGAAGTTTTATCATAAGAGGATATGTAATAGATAGTGGGAAATTTAAAATGTGCATCTTTAAAAATAATTTGAAAAATATTGCGCACCAAGATTTGATCATAACACAGATATAATTAAATTTCAATCATAATCAATGTGATTACTGTAAACATACTTGTTTTGATAAAGATGATCATGGTATTGCCAATAATTTATTTGAAATGGAAATAGATGCTAAACGGTGTTTAAGTCACAGTCAGTGTTCAATGAGTAATCGATGTGATATTAAAACAACAATAGATGTGTCACTTCGACTGGTCAAGATACAACACAATCGGTCGAAGTGGAACTTCATATATGACGAAGTGTAACTTCGTATATGACAAAGTGGAACTTTGTATAATCATTTTATAATGTTGTCGGTCGAAGTGAAACTTTGGATATGACAAAGTTAGCTTCTTATATGACAAAGTGAATTTGTATAAAATAGTTCATAACGCTGTCGGTCAAAGTGAAACTTTGGATATGACAAAGTTAGCTTCGGATATGACGAAGTGAACTTTGTATATGACAAAGTTGAGCTTCGAATGATCACGATGAAAAATATGCATGACAAAGTGCCAGCTTCGGATATGACGAAGTGGACTTCAGATATGTCGAAGTTTAAAGCTATAGAAGATGAAACTTGACTTCGATTGAAACTGTAAAAAGATTTTCAGTGATGAAAAAACATGAACTTATGAATGAAACTATGAATGGCAACAAAAACTTACAAGCAATTGAACACCATCTCGTGGACTTAGAAATACTTGGAATACTGACAATGGTGATCCTTGATGTATTAGTTATTTCCTTTGAGTCTCCTATTGATAGACTTAACCAAAAATATATTAAGGTAAAAACACATGATTTAGATAGGAATAAAAATATTCTGATAAGTTTTGTTATCACCAAAATATATAATTATGGAGATAAAGGAATCAACAATCCCTTGGTGTGTGTTATTAATTTATGGATGATATTGTCTTAATTGATAAGAGTATTGATGATTTAAATATTAAGATGGAAAGTTGGAAGCATGCCTTAAAGTCTAAAGGTTTAAAATCAATAGGAGTAAGTCAAAGTTTATGCATTATAATTATAATAATTAGAGGTTGTTACAAGAAGATATGGTTCAAATTGATGGACTAGACATTCCTAAGAGTAGTAGCTTTCGATACTTAGGGTCTAGCATCCAAGAGAATGGGGAGATTTATGACGATGTGGCACACATGATTAAGGCAGGCTAGATAAAATGGAGAAATGCATCAAGAGTCCTCTACGATCGTCGTATAACAGTGAAACTTAAAGGAAAGTTTTATAGAAAGACAGTGAGGCCTACTTTATCATATGGTACCGAGTGTTGGGAAGTGCGAAAGAAATATGTTAACAAAATGTGTGCAACAGAGATGAGGATGCTAAGATAGATGTGTGGTAAGACTAAGTATAACACCTGAAAACTTTATAAATAAAGAAGTTAGGATAAATTGAAAATAGGGTAAATAAAAATGAAAATTTTAGTTGGAACTTCACACATGACCATAGGTGGAAGATTCTAGTACTAATCATTGCCTTACTGACTTTTGTTAAGATTTGCCGACATGTATCTGTTGACAAATAGCTTCATCTGTTGACACCTATGAACTTGCCTGTTGACAAACATCTGTCGACAACCAACCTGGATCTATTGACAAACACAAGGTTACTTTTATAGAAACACATGTATTAATACATGAATTCAACCTAAGGATAGTTATCACCAACATTAATAATTAGTAGTAATAATGAAATGTTAAGTCATCAAATCACCAAGTTACACAAGAACAATATTAACACCAATTGCAAGGGTTTTGAACTCTTTTGTTCAATAGTCGGAGCAATTATAATGCCAATCAGAAGATTTCTTCACCAATCAAAAGGTTACTAAAGTTTGTTTAGTGATTGGTACAATTACATCACCAATTAGAAGATTGATTACATCACCAATCAGAAGATTTTAATGCCAATCGGAAGGTTATTGAACCTTTGTTCAGTAATCGAAAGATCTCTACACCAATCAGAACATTTTTGAACACTTGTTCAGTAATCGGTACGACTGTTCACCAATTGGAACCTTTGTTCAACAATCGAAGCACGTTTTTGAGTTGTATAGGAATCGGTATGGCACTTCAATGCCAATTGATTGGGAACTTGTTCTCCAATTATAGAAAATTAAACATCAATCGATTGGAGACTTATGTTTTCAAATCACAGTAGGATTATTTAAACACCAGTCCATTGGAACTTATGTTTCCCAATCATAATGAGACTGCTTTGAGATCCTGAATTCCCTTGAATCTTGGGGATAGAAATAGGAAATTCTTAAATTAGAATTACATTAGGAATCTAATAATCGTAAACCCAATACGAGAGCACATACTTGCTCTCTAATACCTTTCCTTTAAAGTTATGATGGACTTACAGAAGTTCCAAGCGTAGAAGGACCTTGCCTTGGGATTCAAAAACAAACAGTTGTGCTCATCCTACTTTCTCAAGGGAGTTGAGTAATGTTAGGGTAGGTTTATGCATTGATGGCTTAATCCATTTGGAGGTTCGGTGTCATCTTACTCTTATTGGCCAGTGTTCATGACATCGTACAACCTTTTGTCGAGCATGTGTATGAAGCAATAAAATCCTTTTTATCCTTAGTGATTCATGGTCCAAAAAATCTGTAGCACCCCGAAAAATTCAGTAATTTAAAAATGTGAAATAAATAGAAATAAATAATTTCCATAATATTGAAATAGTAGAAACATACATACCAGTATCGTATGTGCAAAAACACATCAGAAAATTCCATAAAAATTATAGTTCAACCCTAAACGATATTCCCAAACGACCCACGAAGAAATTCATGCAATGGAAAATCCAATTGGCCAAGTCATGACGCATTGCGACTAATTATCATAATTAGGAATAAAGTAAGAAATCCATTATCATGGGTAGATAATGTGATCACAAATTAGGTTAAAAATGATGGAGAGACTTCAAACAACATGTATTGATAACCCATTATCAGATTTGGGCCAATGGACAACTTCTGGCTCAAAATAAAATCAAGCAAGAAAATACACCAGAAATTCGTAACCCTAATTAAGTAGAAAATAAGAAGAGGCAATTAGGGCAAATCCTAAGGCAATTAGCTTTACTTAGCAACCCAAATTCGTGCCTATCCATGGTATGAACCTTCCTAAAGCCTTACACACTCTAATTGGGTGAGAAATCCTCAAAACATGGAAGGGCCACACCCAAAACCGCAACCCTTACTTCCTAGTTATGTTAGGACTACCAAATAACCCTAACCAGTTAAATACTCTTCCCAAAACCCTTGGGGACGAGTTTACCAATAGTTGGGGTCATGGGGAGCAGCTCTTGAGCACCAGAGAATGAGGAGATCGCCCCAACTGGAGTCATCTTCCTCAGCCAGTCTGCTGCATCGATCTGCAGAAGACCCCAATAGGAAGCAATCAAAGGTAGATTATCTCGGGCCAAAGATCAATGAAACCTATACCAAGTTAAAGATCATTGAGTCTACTTTCATATACACCTATTTCCCCCAATTTTTATCGAGCATATATGCTGTATTAAGCGTTTTCCAAAGGTCGTGCATGTTTAGGGTGTTTTACATTCATGCTAGTTCTCATGCATTCCGAGGCCAAATCATGTGAAACCAAAGCCATAGTTCTCTTCTACTCCTCGTACCCAACAAGTTTCATGTTCACACTTTGGTCCCAAGAGCCCTAGATCATCAGTTATAAGCGTTGCATGTATAGTTGTCCAGTTTCCATCGTTTTTGGGCAAGAACCTAAATTGCGACCACACCAGACGTCGCGTTCTTCAATGCATGAACGCGACGTATGAAACCGTCGCGTTCATCTGAAACATGACCGAACCATCTGTCATGATTTCATCCTTGACTTGACCGTTATGACACCTCAAACTGTGCGCCGCATAGGTTTTCGTGTCGTTCTTGAATGTGACGGAGCATACTATCGCAATTTTGACAGTTTTTCCACTCGTTGTTTCCGTCCTATTTTTATATTAGTGGGAATCAACACCCGGTCCAAATTTGGAGAGAGAATTTATTTTTAAGTCTATTGACCAATATATTTGACTTCCGGTCCAACCATGTCAAATATTTATTTTTAAGTCCAAATGAAGCTCTCCCATCAATTAACTAACGTTAGATTGGATAAAAAATCTATTTTACCCATGTATAGCAGGGACAATTATTCCAGCCCTTATATATCGTTTTGCCGAGTTAAGTGGATGAACGGTACATCCGGTGGCACCCGACCACCCACCTCCCCCTCCTTACCAAATTGTTTTTTTGGTACGGATTTGGCAAACAACAAAATTATATATTTTCTTCCTGCTACAGAATATTTTCCATTAATCTTTTTTTTTAGCATTCTATAATCGATTAATAAATCAAGGGAAATAGTCGATCAGTCTGTTCAGGAGTTATCCAGCTCCTGCGTGATTGCTAAATAAATCAATCTGAATTAGTCCTTAAAGTTTCTACACTTGGAACCAGAACTTGCGTGATTGCTAAATATTATTAGTAGCAGAGGACATGTGAGCTGAATTATTTCATTATTCCGTTCTGATCTTCCATATATTTATCTTTTATATTATATATAATATATATTTTACGAGCTGGATAACTCCTGAACAGTCTGATCGCCGGGGTGGGGGAGGGATCGCCGGGGTGGGTTCGCCGGGGGCCAGGCTGGGGGAGGGATCGCTGGGGTGGGTATGGCAAC
The DNA here is from genome assembly GCA_014218235.1 of Colocasia esculenta. Lineage (NCBI taxonomy): Eukaryota > Viridiplantae > Streptophyta > Magnoliopsida > Alismatales > Araceae > Colocasia > Colocasia esculenta. The sequence continues at coordinate 60,299,966 of CM024758.1, read as the reverse complement.
GAGTATGTGTGGGGGAGGAGGTTTTCCACAGGGGTAGAATAGGGTTTTTTTTTAAATATAAGTGGAGATAACGGATTGGATTTAATATTAAATTTTTAACAGTCTTTGGACCTACAATTAAATTTTTAAAAATTAGACCTAAAATTAATTCTAAGTCACCTTTTTGGATCGGAAGTCAAAATTCCCTTTATATTATTATTTTGAAAACACCTCTTGAACGTGACGTGTCGATACGTCGCGATTCAAGAGTGATAGCGACCTGTTCTCTGTCACGTCAAGAAGGCGACAAACAGGACTGTCACGTTTTCAAGACCGTCGCAACATGTCGACCTGTTGCGACAATAAGGCGACGGTCAGGTCCGTCGTGATTTGAGTTTTCACAGGGTGCACTTGTTGCAGAACCATGTACAGCCTTCTTAATTGCGACGACTGTGTCCGTCGCAATTTTAAGAGCCTACCGAGACCTATTTTTCTCTGTCTAGCATGTAAGGTTTACATGTCTTGGTTCGGTTAAGTGTGTGTAGTCTGTCCAGTGGCTTAAAAGCTATTAACCCATGAAAAAAAAAGACATAACAACGTGAAATTTCATGCTATTTTCTCTTTAATGATAAGATCTATTCTTGCAAACTATTGATTGATCATCTTGCTGTTCTAGCTTGTTAAAGAGAATAATTGTTATCTTAAATACTGCAAATTTTTTTTTTTTTTGGAATAAGAGGACAACAGGGTCAGCGACCAGTCGGGTGCATTTCCCTCCAGAGGAGGTAAATGTGCTCACCCCCCAGGCGATCAACCCATTGCCTAAAATTTTATTGATATATGAAAAGGGAAACAATAAATGTTACACCCGACTCCCGGTCGTAAAATAGGACAGTCGAATGTTCATGAGGCCGGTTTTATCAATCAGGAGCGGCCCTTTACAAGCATAAGGCAGACGATTAAAGCCCCAAAAAACCTCATTACACAGAGAAAAAAGAGCATGATTGGCGAGCCGATCTGCAACTTGGTTTGTTTCCCGGAAGACATGAACAAGAATGGAGCCGTTATCCTGGAGCAGGTCCCTAGTGGATCGCCACCAGCGATGAATATACCAACTTGGACATTTACCCTGCTGCACGGATTGAACAAGAGTAGATGAATCCGAATAGATTGCTGACAGACGAACTCCCACAAAATGAGCAAGACGCAGGCCATCACATAAAGCTCTTGCTTCTGCAATAAGACTATTCCCAGCACCATAATAATTAGAAAAAGCCAGAAGAATATTGCCATGTTTATCTCGGATGCAACCCCCACCACCACATGGACCAGGGTTGCCTTTGGAGGCGCCATCTACATTTAAGCAAAAATCCACCACAGGAGGTATCCAGCGCACCAGCTTTGTTCTTTTGATCATAGAATGGAAAAAGAAGCCGTAAGATTGAAAAGTCTGACTGGTAACCTGGTCCTGCTCCATCTTAAACACCATCTTTCCAAGAGCAAAACCGACATGAAGTTTAATAGTTCGAATGATATCTGCAGGGCGTGTTTTTTGCTGATCAAACCTCGCGACACAACGGGACCTCCAAAGCTCCCAGAGCATGAGAAGAAGGCAGTAAATGGAGATAAAGCCAGCAGGAGTTTGAATGTTGGTGTTATAAATAAAATTCCATAACCTGGTAGTGAGCTGCGGATGTAGGTGAATATGATTCGGGACCAAAGGGAGGAACCATCTCCACAAGCAAGTTGCTAAGTCGCTGCCAATAAAAACATGATTTAGATCTTCACACTGAGGAGCAGCACAGCAGTTGCACTTGGAAACCAGAGGAATGCCACACTCAGAAACCCGGCCATCCACAGCCACAGCTTTATTAAGGAGTTTCCAGCAGAAAAGAGACGCTCTAGGATTAAAAAGATGATGCCAAATTTTGAGAATAGCCGGTCTACGGACTCCATTATGCCTGACCAAATCATAGGTGGATTTGGTAGTAAACTCCCCAGAAGACGATGGCTTCCAAATGCATTTATCCTCATCCAGAGTTAAGGATAAATCAAGAAAAACCTGAGGGGAAAGTAAAGAACGAACAGGATGAGATGGATCCCTCACAACTGCCTGCAAAGAGGTGCTAGATGGCGGCGGCCCATGCAAACTCTCCGCAAGAGGCTGTTCCCCATACCAAGTATCATTGAGAATGTCAATCCTATCACCTTTTCCAGGAAACCACCTGGAATTAGAAGTAACGATAACGTTAGCAGGCAGCATAAGGCGTTTAGGCATCCCAGGGATCAGCAAGGAATGAGGGCCAGCAAAATGCCTTCTAGCATAATTCGCCCAGAGAGAATTCCCATGACGCATAGTCCAGACCTGTTTGACAGCCAGGGAGGTTTGAACATGATTAATATTCCGAATACCTAAGCCCCCCTCCACCTTAGGACACTGGATTTTATTCCATGCAACCCAATGACGACGACGAGAACCGTCAGTGCCATTCCAGAAAAAGGCCGCAGAACACTTCTCAACATAAGAAATGATACTTTTGGGAAGATAAGAAGCAGCAGCCAAATAAATAGGAAGAGAAGCTAATACCGAATTAATGAGAATAATTCGACCAGCTTGAGATATAAGTTTGGCCTTCCAACCACTCAAAGTAGAGTTAATTCTGTCAACCAGCAACTTATAGTCAGAGGTAAGGACCTTACCAGATCTGAGGGGGACACTATTGCCCAGTTGACTAGCCCAGAGGGGGGGGTGAATGGGTCTTTTAAAAAATTACTCTAGAGTATACCTGTAACTAAAAACATTCACACAAACGATCTCGAAGGAGGTTAGTGACTGTTAGTTGAAGAATCAAATACACAAAGAAGACAAACACACAACACAAAGGATTATCCTGGTTCGGACCTCCTTCCTTAGGAGTCCTACGTCCAGTCCCTGAGCAACAACTCAGGATTGCACTAACTAGGGTACAGTCCCCCTAAGGATGCAACAACACTCAACTCTGCTGGTCTTCCTTCACACTCGAAGGGAACAACACCCTGGATACCACACCAGGTCTTCCTTCACAACCGAAGGGAACAGCACCCTGGATACCACCAGGTCTTCCTTCACAACCGAAGGGAACAGCACCCTGGATACCACACCAGGTCTTCCTTCACAACCGAAGGGAACAGCACCCTGGATACCACCAGGTCTTCCTTCACACCGAAGGGAATAACACAAGAAAATGAATGACTTTCAAGCCCCTAGATCAAGCTTTTGACAAGCAAGGATCTGAAGCAACTAGACCTGAGAGCAAAGAGATTTGAACAAGGCACACTCTCAGAACTACACGGGCTCTCTCAAGATTTTATGAGATAGTGGAGAGCAAAAGAGCAAAAGCTAAGGGGAATGAAGTTCTTGGCTCTGGACTTTCTTCAGAAAAATTTGAATGCTTGAATGCGCGATCTCTACTTGTTCTTCTGTTCTTCTGACTTGAATTTATAACTTCAATTTGAAATGTAGACGTTGAAGTGTCCGTTGTCTCTCTTTTGAGTAGTCGTTAGACTGAATGACATCTGGAGTCTTGGAAGCTTCCAGTCAAGAGTCTTTTGAACACTTAAGCATGCAAAGAGATGAGATCTTCATAAATATCCGTTGGCTTCTATTTATCTAACGTTGTACCATGAAGCTAGATCAGAGGTCTGCACAAATGTCAATCTCAAATAGCAGACAACTAAGCTGTCTCTGATGTCAATCAATGTCAGTAGCAATAGACATGACAATAGTAATGCCAAATAGCTTAAGCCTAAAAGACGTTATCAGAGTAGGCATGATAAAGGATGATATGATCTGCATGCATGCAGAGGTATGTTCAGATCTCATAAATGCAAAAACGTCAGAGAGATGTCTACGTGGACTTTGACTATTCAATGCTTTTAAGATGAATAAGATATCAAGTCAATATGAAATCGATGACTATATCACTTATGAAATCGTTATGAATAAGTCAGGTTGACCAAGTCGTTGTGACACAGAAGAAATCGTTGTGAGATGCAAATCGTTGTGTTTCTGAAGAAATCGATATGAAACACTTAACAAATCGTTATGAGATGCAAATCGTTGTGTTTATGAAGAAATCGATATGAAACACTTAACAAATCGTTATGAGATGCAAATCGTTGTGTTTCTGAAGAAATCGATATGAAACACTTAACAAATCGTTATGAGATGCAAATCGTTGTGTTTCTGAAGAAATCGATATGAAACACTTAACAAATCGTTATGAGATGCAAATCGTTGTGTTTCTGAAGAAATCGATATGAAACACTTAACAAATCGTTATGAGATGCAAATCGTTGTGTTTCTGAAGAAATCGATATGAAACACTTAACAAAAGGCAAGTCGTTGCGAGTTCTAAAGAAATCGTTACGACAACTTATAGAGTCGTTGTGACAAGCAAGTCGTTATGAGTTCTAAGGGAATCGTTACGATAACTATAGAGTCGTTAGGACGAGCAAGTCGTTACGGGCTCTAAAGGAATCGTTACGATAACTTATAGAGTCATTAGGACGAGCAAGTCGTTACGGGCTCTAAAGGAATCGTTACGGTCACTTATAGAGTCGTTGTGACGAGCAAGTCGTTATGGGCTCTAAAGGAATCGTTACGGTCACTTATAGAGTCGTTATGACAGGCAAGTTGCTACGCTTTCTGAAGAAATCATTGCGATGACTTATAGAATCGTTATGACATCGACTTGTTTGAAACAACATGACTTTTCAGCCAGAAGGGAAATCGTTATGATAATTCTATTGAAATTGTTATGCTTATAAGGAAATCGTTCTGGACTTAGAGAAATAATATGTTGAGGAGATTAAAGCTTCAGAGAAGTAATGCATACCTTTTGTGGGCTTGTTTGACCTTGGTGTTTTTCTGTACTTTAAGACTTATGAAATGTTCATTAGATATAATTGATAAGCTCTTGTTTGGTTTTGTTAATCATCAAAATATATGTATATGTAATTAATTAAAATTACATGGGGACAGACTGATCATCAGACACCAAGGTAAAAAAGCGGATCAGACATATGGTTATAACCTGTAAGATTTTTGATCCTCTGGATAGACACAATAGGCGCTTTTCTGGAAAGCATGAAGGAACTTTTTTCAGCATTGATAAGTTGGCCTGAAGACAAAGAGTAAGCCTCCAGGAACCTAATCAGCCGCCTCACATTATTGACACTGCCATTAGTAAAAATTAAACTGTCATCCGCATAGAGCAAATGCGAAGGAGGCGGGCATCCCCGAGGACCGGCATAAGGAATAAGAAGACCATTGTAGACCATCTTCCTCAAACCACGGCTGAGCACTTCTTCCATGATTATAAAAAGAGCAGGGGCTATGGGATCCCCTTGACGAAGGCCTCTTGTTGATTTATAAAAATCGGCATGCATACCATTGATCAAAACAGAAAACCAACAATTTGAGACAAGCATACCAACATAAGATATGAATCTGGACGCAAAGCCGAATTTCTTCAGAACATCAATAAAAAGTCCCACTCCACACTATCATAGGCTTTCCGGATATCCAGCTTGAAAATGGCATTTCCTCCTCTGGTTTTGCGGTCCACATCTCGCACTAGCTGACGGGCAAGAGACACATTATCAATAATAAACCTCCCTTTCACAAAAGCGCCTTGTTCCTCCGAAATGATCCCAGGAAGAATATTCTCCAATCTTCCACAAAGAATCCTAGACACAATCTTGTAACAGAAATTACAAAGGCTGACAGGTCGAAAATCATTAAAAGAAGCAGGGTTTGCTTTCTTTGGAATCAAGGCAATAAGAGTAGAGGTGACCCCTCTAGGAAAGGCATACCCCTTGAAGAAACCAGAAATCGCATTAAAAAGATCTTCTTTGATAATATCCCAACAAGTGGTATAAAATATACCTGAGAAACCATCAGGCCCAGGAGAACTGTTACCATTCATACTCCAAACAGAATTCTTAACTTCCTCCATAGTGGGAGGAGCACAGAGAGAAATATTCTGCTCATCAGAAATCAGATGTGGTATAACATCCAGGAGGGAGTGGTCAATTGAGTGTTGAGAAGACTGCATCAGATGTTGATAATACCGGGCACCCTCTTGTTGAATCAAATCCTAGTCTTCCGTCCATTCCCCATTCACCTGAATTCTGTGAATACGGCTCCGACGGCGTTGGCCTTGCACCACAACATGATAGAAACCAGAATTTCTGTCCCCATTTTCCAGCCAGTTCATCCTAGCTTTCTGCGACCAAAAGGTATCCAGGCATAGCAAAGCTTTTTTATAATTTGCAGAGGCCTTATTGAGAGCAGCTCGGTTCTCCTGTGAAGGTAAACGATCAAAGTTATCCTGGTTAAGGGCAACCTCCAACTCCATACGCTTGACGTTTTCATCAACATTACCAAAAACATTTTTGTTCCAAACACGCAGGGCATGCTTAACCGCTTTAAGCTTCATGAATAAGGTAGTGAAAGGATTCGGGTGCCAAGTAGTATACTCATTCCATGTCAGCTTAACAGTGTCAAGGAGAGAATCGTGGTAAGTCCACATGGCCTGAAAAACAAAACGAGCAGGAGAACGGACATCCGCCACAATGGATGCCAGAAGAGGAGAGTGATCCGAGTTGCATCTAATGAGGTGCTTCACATTAAAACCTTGGTATGTATTGACAAAAGCACTATTCATGAGGAATCGGTCAAGTCTAGCTTTAATGGATGCCTGACCAGTGCGGTTATTAACCCAGGTAAAAGGAGAGCCAACAAAGCCTGCATCAACAAGAGACGAAGCATGCATAAAAGCATTGAAGTCCACCATGGATTGCAAGTTACCAAATCGGCCTCCAGTTTTCTCAGAGGGAGAGGAGATGCAATTAAAATATCCTCCAATAATCCAGGGGACACTAACATTATCAGATTGAGCAATAAGGTCATCAAAGAGGCAGCGTCTAGAAGAAGCATTACAGCTAGCATACACAAAAGTGACCAACATGAGAACCTGATCTTCCTGGATAATGGAGAGAGTGACTTGTTGATGAGAAGAAGAAAGAACCTGCAGACAAGCATTACGCCAGAAAACCCACAGCTTGGAATCTTCCCCATAGTTCCCAACGAAAGACTGCATACGGAGGGACCTACATAAAGAGCTGGCTCGGCTGAAAGGAATCATAGGCTCCGCAATGGCAACAATATCAGCATTATTAGCGTTCACGATTCTTCGCAAAGATCGCCTAGAGGCAGTATTTGAAATGCCCCGAATATTCCAGTAAATAATAGGGCTCTTCATGAGGAAACATAACCATTTTGCCCACCCGCAGCTTTGGTCTTAGACCTAGTATTCGCCCCTATTCTCCTTTTGGTCTGAGTAGTTTCCATATTTTCAATATGAGGCATGTAAGCATTCTCCCTAGCAGCGATTATTGAGGCCTTGTGCAGCTGTTCGTCTGGAGGAATAGGAAACAAAGCAGAAGAATCAGAACCTGCTAAAATTTCAATATTTGCTTCCACCGCCGTCACCGGAGAGGATGGCCGGAACTCCTGCTCAGTCACCGAGGTATGGCTCGCAATGGGATCCGGAGCATTGCAGACCTCAATGCTCGGATGTCCACGTTGCGGATCCTGGGCATGTAGCTCGCCCTGAGCATCATCCTCCATGGTAGACGACTGTCCACGTAACGTTACACCACCATGCAATTCCTCGACAGGATAAACGTCCTCCGGTACAGATGGATCTTCTTTAGGAGTTGACTCCGTATTCATTACCTGGTTCCCCTCAGTCGCATCATCACCCTCTTGAAGGAGGGAGAACCTGTTTCCCGATGACAGATGAATAGGTTTTCCCTGTGAGGTTTTCTGTCTCCAAGACCTCTTAGCAGGCGCTTGCATGGGAACATTATTCTGAATCGGCTGCACTGCTGGGATATCCTGTGTGTGCCCCTCTGATGATTTATTTTCTTGTGACAATCAGAGACTTCATGACCCAACTTGTGACAAAAGGAGCAGATCGCAGGGATACCATAGTATATGATATTCTTCCAAAAACCCTCAGCACCACACCCTATCCATATCCTCTCAGGCCTGGTCTTGAGGATATCAAGTTCTATACAAACAAACGCTTCCTTTGTCTGCGTAAGTGCCATGGTAGGTTCATATATTCTCAGAACGTGACCAATATTACTAGCGATCGACTTCAGGAAATCCTCATAATAATAGTTAACAGGTAACATTGGCAAACCGATCCAAATAGGAATAACAGTAGGATCAGCATTAAAATCGAAGTGGGGATCCCATTTGAAAAACCTGTATAATAACCCCTTAAGATACAGACTCCTGCGCATGATTACTTTAAGGTAGTCCTCTTCCTCTTCAAAGCGCAATAACAAGTGCCGATTGTTGAGAACACTAACGATGTAATCACCTTCGAGCAGCATCCGTTGGGAGAGGATAGACTTGAAGTCCGGGATAGAGCATCGACCAAAAGGACACCGAGTTATCAAAGCAAGCTTTAATGTCTGTATACATTTACTAACCTCTTCTCGAGAGAAGAAAACAGCCGGTTCCCCCGAATCAGTAAAACTCGGAGGTTTGATTCCAATGGAGATGGGCGGCGGCAGCTTGGTGGAAGCAATAATCTGTGCATACGACCGCCGGCCTGGATCAGCAGTGCCATCTGAAGAAGAAGCCTAGACCGCCATGGCAACAGGAAGAAAAACAGACGCCCCCGACAGCCCTCAGGGCCGGCGGCAGCTGAGAGGAGAGACCCGGAGAGACCAGAATCGCAGAGATTCTCTCTCTCTATTCTATTTTTTCTTTGCATTGTTTTGATGATTCTTTCCTTTTAGCCCAGCATGCATCATGTAGGTCTTTAAGCTTTCAAACTCATCCCTGGCTAATGGTGAGCCCTTGTGAGTTCTCAATTGGTTTTCATGTTTCAAACAAGAAGTCCTATTCCACTCCGAACCGGAGGTCTGTCTCCGAGTAAGTTGCTCTTGTCAGTTTGTTAAAGAACTTCCTGTCTGGATTCTCTATCCAATTTTCATCTTACTCCTTTGATCGTTTGGTTGCGAACCGCTCCCAGGAAAGAGTCATGAGTTACCTGCCTGGCACGCACATATCCCTCCAAAATGAAACCTGCAGGCCAATCGGCTAGGGTACCTCTCAATCGGGGGGTTGATTGTCCTTTTCTTTCTCCTTCTCGTCTAGACTCGTGCTTTTCTTTGCATTCTGCTCGAGCAGCTAACTCGGGGCTTTCACGAAGATTCCAATTGCTTATAAGTTGGATCTGGTGTCTCTTTACCTCGGCTCCCATCTTTTCTATCCACTCCGCTTCATCTCCACTTCACCGTCATTTCATGACGCCTCCACTACACTTCCGCTGTGTTCCCCTGCAAAGCGAGAGTGAAGGAGGGCAATCTGTAGACACCCGATTCTGGCTTATAGTTGAACCACATTTTTGTTATCTAGTAAGCCCTAGTGGTCACTCCTTGAGCCCACCATTAGCCTGCTTTGAGCCCATTAACATTCCCAATTTCCATGAAAATCCCGTCCATTATCTTTTAAAGAGTCCATGAGCCTTGATCATTATCCTCCTACGTGATTGGCCAATAATTCAAGAATAATCGATTTTCTTTACGCGACGGGTCGTAGCGCCGCGTTACTCTTGTCGCGACCCCTTTGGGCCCCACGACAGCCCAGGCATATCCATGCACGTGACCTCATTGTCGTGTTCCTCATGGCCGTCGCAATCATTCTTGTCGTGCCCCTACGATGCGTCGCGACTTCAGCCGCGTGGGCTGGCCTCCGCAACCACTCCTATTTATCTCCTTGAGGCCTTTCCCTATCCATTTGAACCTCCCAACCTCCATGGCCGCAGTTGGGGGCTAAGGGTCTCCTGGGAGTCTCCCATGACTCTACCCACGATTTTAATGAGATTTATCCTCTCATATGGGTATTATCACCTAATAATGGGATTTTCTCTCTCATTTTCTATATAAGCAACCCATTTCTTCAGAGAAGGAGCGACCCCGAGTTTCACCCCGAAGGCTGCTGAAATTTTTCTGTGAGCTGGACTTTGCTCGAAATCAACCCTTCCCCTCTCATTTCCACAAATTCTTCACACCAAGCCATGACGATCTCTTCATCAAGGAGCTTGGTGAGTGAAGAGGGCGACCCCACCACCTTTCATCAGTATCTGAGCATCCGAGGACGCCACCACGCTAGGGAGTCGCCCACCACGGGCTCCTTTTTTCTTCTTCCTTCTTCCTCTTCATTTCATGCCTTTATCATATCACTTAGATATGACTCATTTCTTTTCCTTTCCTACGTTTTCCATACACCCAAGGGGTAAAACCACCCTCAGGTCCGTTCCCACCATGCTTCATCTCATATTTCCATTTTTTGATACTATACTTAATATGTTCTAACAGGGTTCCTTTCCTTATTTTCGTTATTTTGGCAGGTATCAAGCTAGTTTCTCACGAGGAGCTCTTGTCCTCTGGCCGGCGGGGGTAGGAAGAAGGTTACGATCTCCCGCACTGTAGAGAATGCGACCGAGGACGGCGACGAGCGACACCAAAAGCGCGCCTCTATAGGGTGTCGCGAAACTAGCTTCATCGCGACGGGGTTCCCGTCGCAACTCAGGTCAGTATGGTGTTCTCTCTCCTTTTCTAGATTGTTAGTCTATGTTATTTCTATAGGCTTTAGGCACTATAGGTGGTGCGATCACATCCTCTTTTCCATGTCTTTATATTGAGCATATATTTGCGTGTATTGGGGGGCCGCACATCCCCATGATACAATGACAAGAAGAAAATATCCTTATACTGTAAAGCAAAGCATCTTGTGTGTGCGCTAAGGAAGAAGGAGTTCAACAGGATTTCAACCCGCAAATCCGCTATGGAATGTGGGAAAAGTGAGAATCACATATGAAGGCACAGACAAAGTAAAGGAAACCATAATAGAATTCTAGTAACTCAATATTAGCAATTTCAGATGCAGTCAAGAGAATCAATCACTTAGATGTACAGTACATTTACATACATTACAAATGGTCTGGCTGTCTTGGAAAGCAATATGAAATGCGGGATGGTAAGGTAGAAAAATCCTAAGATCCCTACCAGCCTCGTGGACTCCAAAGGTGACAGCCATAGAAGAGGCAAATGACTTGAGAAGGATGTCACTGGAAAAGCTGTTGGGTCATTCATGGCCACGAGATCAACATAGAAAGGTTAGGAGAGTCCTACAGCAGAAAGAAGCATAGCAATACACTAAAAGTCACAGAAGGTAACACTGAGAAAAAATCAGAAGATGAAGATAGCAGCGAGGATAGTGAAGATGAAGAAGCTCTTCTATCCAGAAGACTACAGCGAATATTGGCAAAGAAAAATATCAATCTGGAAGAAGACACTTTAAGAAAGAAAAGATCTCAGAAAATCTGAAGGAAAAGAGCTCAAAAAGTCAGAACAATATGCTACGAATGCAAGAAGCCTGGACACATCAAGATCAAGTGTCCAAAGCTGAAGAAGACGAGTTTAGAAAGAAGGACAACGCAAAGAAATTCAGAAAATACAAGATGAAGGCCATGGCAGCAGCATGGGACAACGATAGTAAGTCAAGCTCGAGTGAAGAAGAAGAAGAAAAGGCCAACCTGGCCTTCATGGCAAACATCGACGACAAGGTAACCTCTGACTCATCATTCACTTCATGCAATGAGTCTGATTCTCACAGTTAGAAGATACCCTCAATGACTATATAGTAAAATAAAGAAGTATGTAAAGTACTAAAACCAACAAGAAAAATCAAGCTTGTCTAGAAACACCAACTCATACCTAAAATCTGAAAATGACCAATTGGAGAAGCAACTTTCTGAACTAAAAAGGAGAAAGAATTGCTATGTGAGATCTGAAAAATAAAAATGAACAGATAGAAAGTCTAGAAAAACAAGAAATTCTAGATGAACTTAAAGAGGAAAAGGACACATTAACTAAGAAAACGAATATCCAACTAATACCATTGAAAGTTTACAAATGGAAAATCAACCTTAATACTGAAAGGAGCTAGAAGATCAGGTAAGAACAAACATGGTTTAGGAATGTCCCACCTGATAATGAAGAAACGATAGTCTATCCTAAGGTATATCCAACTCCAAAATTTGTAGCTGAACAAGATACTAATATAAATCGAACATTAAATATATCTCAACTAAAAAGGTAAGTAAAATATCCTGTTGTAGTCACTGTAACAGATTAGGTCATACCAAAATAACTTGTCCCACTAAACACCTAAAATGGATACTTAAATGAAAAAGTAAGGAAACTAACCAGCAAGGACCAAAGAAACTTGGGTACCTAAATCTTAGTGTTTTATTGTAGGGAAGCCTTAGAGCATCAAAGTGGTATCTAGACAGCGGGTGCTCAAGGCACATGATAGGTAACAGGAAGTTGTTCTCACACCTTGAAGATGAAGAAGGCATAATAACTTATGGGATCATGGAAAAGGGTAGTGATCGACTGTGGATCAATTGGCGGTCATGGTAAATCCTCATTAAAGATGTTTTATGCGTACAAGGGCTCAAGCATAACCTAATCAGCATCATCCAGCTATGTGATAAAGGGCATCAAATAAAGTTTCAAGAGTCAAAGTGCGTAATCATGAAACATGGTGCAACAGTGTTTGAAGCCTGTAGAGAAAAGAATTTGCATGTGCTTCACTTGGAAGAATTAAAGGATCAGGAAGTTTGTCTTGCAGCAAGTAAAGATCAGTCAGCTGAACTTTGGCACAGGCGTTTGGGCCACTGCAATTTGGATGGAATCAGAAAATTGGTTAAAAGGAATCTATTAGATGGTCTGCCTAAGATAAGCTCAAGAGTAAAAGGTGTGTGCGAACCTTGTGCAAAAGGGAAGCATACAAAATTATCCTTGAAGTCAAAAAACTGTTGTATCCACTTAAAAACCATTGGAACTATTACATATGGATTTCTTGGGCCAATGAGAACAACCAGTCTAGGAGGAAGAATTTTGGATTTGTAATTGTAGATGATTATTCAAGATTTACTTGGGTATCATTTTGGAACATAAGGATGATACCTTCGACAGTTTTGTTAACTTCAGTAATAAAGTTTAGAAAGACAAGAAGTCAGCATAATAAGTGTTTGATCTGATCATGGAGGAGAGTTTCAGAATGATAAGTTTGCAGATTTTTGTAATGATCAAAGAATAGAGCACAACTTCTCAGCACCAAGAACACCTCAACAAAATAGAGTAGCTGAGAGGAAGAATAGGACTTTATTGGATATGGAGAGAACAATGTTGTTAGAGTATAACCTTCCAAGATACTTCTGGGCTGAAGCCATCAACACAGCATGCTACATAATCAATAAAGTGATGATCAGGCCAATCCTGAAGAAGACGGCATATGAACTGTATAAGGAAAAGAAGCCAAAAGTTAGTCATTTCAAAACTTTTGGATGTCTATGCTTCATCCACAATAACGGTAAGAGAGATATTGGTAAGCTGGACTCAAATCTGATGAAGGTATATTTATGGGTATGCTTCTAAACCAAAGGCTATAGGGTATTAATAAATAAAGTTTATTATTGAGCAAATTGTACATGTTATTTTTGATGAAAAAAATCCTTCCTTGAGAAAGAAGTAGACACTGATGATGATGCAGAAAAGTTAGCCAAGAAATTGAAGGATACATCTCTCAAAGATAAAGAGGATCCACCCTTGGAGGAGCTACAACAGAAAGAACAATCTCATGATGATCTTCCAAAGGAATGAGATACAAGAAGGATCACCCATTGGATAACATCATTGGAGATCCATCGGTTGGGGTAAGAACTAGAGGTAATGTAATCCTTGTGATTACCTAGCCTTTGTATCTCAAATAGAGCTTAAGACAGTCAATGAAGCATTGTCTGCTGAATCTTGGATACTAGCCATGCAAGATGAACTTAATCAGTTCAAAAGAAACCAAGTTTGGTCCCTTGTTCTGAGACCATCACATCATCCTGTGATTGGCACCAAATGGGTGTTCAGGAACAAATTGGATGAAGCTAGTGTGATCACTAGAAACAAGGCTAGACTGGTTGCTCAAGGCTATTCCCAAGAGGAAGGCATAGATTTCGATGAAAACCTATACACCAGTGGCTAGACTAGAGGCAATTAGAATTTTACTTGCTTATGCATTTGCATTAGATTTAAAGCTTTTTCCAATGGATGTAAAATCTGTATTTTAAATGGTTTCATAAAAGAGGAAGTTACATAGAACAACCTCTTGGTTTTGATGATGTGGATTTTCCAAATCATGTTTTAAATTGCATAAAGTATGTATGGTTTAAAGAAAGCACCTAGAGCATGGTATGAAAGGCTAAGTGCATTCTTATTAAAACATGGTTTATCAAAGGACATATAGATAGTAATTTATTTATTAAATCAAAAGTCAAAAAATATTGCTTGTGCAAATTTATGTAGATGATATAATATTCAGATCTATTGATGAATCTCTTTGCAAGTATTTTGAAACGCTTATGTAGGGAGAAATCGAAATGAGCATGATGGGGGAGCTCAACTACTTCCTTGTACTTCAAATCAAACAAAGCAAAGAAGGCACACATATGTCAAGCAAATACACCAAGGAGTATTAAAGAAATTTGAATTTGAAAATGCAAAACCACATCTACACCAATGAGCACATCAACTAGACTAGACAGTGATAAAGACGGTAAGAAAGTAGATCAAAAGGTCTACAGAGGTATGATAGGTCATACTTTATTTAACTGCGAGTCGACCTGATATTTTATTTAGTGTATACATGTGTGCTAGATATCAGGCTGATCCTAAGGAATCTCACTAATATCTGTCAAAAGGATTTTTAGATATTTAGCCAGAACTCATGATCTAGGTTTATGGTATCCAAAGTCATGCGAAATTAATTTACTTGGATATTCTGATGCTGACTATGCTAGATGCAAGGTAGATAGAAAAAGCACCAGTGGCTGTTTGCAATTCTTACAGGATGTCTGATCTCATGGTCCTCAAAGAAACAAAATTCAGTAGCTCTATCAACAGCTAAGGCTGAGACGTGGCTGCTGGAAGCTATTGCACTCAACTTCTATAGATTAAACAACAACTTGAGGATTATGTGTTGCCCAGCTAGCTAGCCCAGAGGGGGGGGTGAATGGGTTATTAAAAATTTGATCTTTGATGAATACCTGTTCACTAAAAGAGTACACAACAACTCAAATGAAGGTTAGAGTTAGAGGAAGTGAGATAGCAATCACACAAAATACAACCACAAGACAGAAGGATTTTATCCTGGTTCGGAACTCCTTTCCACAGGAGACCTACGTCCAGTCCCTGAGCAATACCTCAGGATTTCACTATTTAAGGGTACAGTCCCCCTTAAGGACACAACAACCCAGCTTAGCTGGTCTTCCTTCACACCCGAAGAGAACAACACCCTGGATACCACCAGGTCTTCCTTCACACCAGAAGGAAACAACACCTGGATACCACCAGGTCTTCCTTCACACCAGAAGGAACAACACCCTGGATACCACCAGGTCTTCCTTCACACCAGAAGGGAACAACACACAGAGAGGTTTGTAAGACAAGCCCCTAGATCAAACTGCAACAAGCGATGATCTGAAGGACCTAGCACTGAGAGCAAAGAATCTAAATCTAAGCTCACTCTCAGAACTACACAAGCTCTCTTCAAATGATCTTTCACGAGCTAGTAGAGAGCAAAGGAGCAAAGCTAAGAGGAATGAAGTTTTCTGCTCTAAAACTTTCTTCAGAAGAATTTGAATGATTTCCTGAAAACGTTTTGGTCTTCTGTTCATCTGACTTGGATTATATCTTCAATTTGAAATGTAGACGTTGAAGTGTCCGTTGTCTCTCTTTTGAGTAGTCGTTAGACTGAATGATATCTGGAGTCTTGGAAGCTTCCAGTCAACAGTCTTTTGATCACTTGAGCACGCAAAGAGATGAGATCTTCAGAAATATTCGTTGGCTTCTATTGTGTCTAACGTTGTACCATGAAGCTAGTTCAGAGGTCTGCACAAATGTCGATCTCAAATAGCAGAGCTAAGCTGTCTCTGATGTCAGTCAACGTCAGTAGCAACAGTCATGAGAATAGTAAAGCAAAATAGCTTAAGTATAAAAGACGTATCAGAGTAGGCACGATAAGGGATGATATGGTCTGCATGCATGCAGAGAGATACGTTCAGATCTCATAAATGCAAAAGCGTCAGGGAGATGTCTACGTGGACTTTGACTAGTCAACGCTTTTAAGATGAATAAGATATCAAGATATGAAATCGATGGCTATATGACTTATGAAATCGTTATGAACAAGTCAGATTGGCCAAGTCGTTATGACACAGGAGAAATCGTTGTGAAACACTTAACAAATCGTTATACGATGTAAATCGTTGTGAACACTTATCAAGTCGTTATGAGCTCTAAAGTAATCGTTATGATAACTTGTAGGAATCGATACGGCGAACAAGTCGTTGCGAGTTCTAAAGAAATCGTTATGAATACTTATAGAATCGATTATGACAAGCAAGTCGTTACGCTTTCTAAAGAAATCGTTGCGATGACTTATAGAGTCGTTGTGGACAAGCAAGTCGTTACGAGTTCTAAAGGAATCGTTACGATGACTTATGAAGTCGTTATGACAAGCAAGTCGTTACGAGTTCTAAAGGAATCGTTACGATGACTTATGAAGTCGTTATGACAAGCAAGTCGTTACGAGTTCTAAAGGAATCGTTACGATGACTTATGAAGTCGTTATGACATCGACTTTGATTGAGACAACATGACTTTTCAGCCAGAAGGGAAATCGTTATGATAACAAATCGTTATGAAGTCTAAAGCAATCGTTATGGTATCGATTTGTTTGCAATTTGGTCAGAAAGGAAATCGATCATAATACTTGTAAATTGAGAGTCTTACCTGATTGTCTTTGAACTTTCTTTTGCTTTTATTTCTGTCCTCAAAGCTCAAGTAATTCATTAGTACTATTTTGTTAATCATCAAAATTAATATATATAAATAAGTGAAGTAATATATATGGGGACAGTTTGGTCATCAATCTCCCCCTTTTTGATGATGACAAATATACTAAACATCATACAACATAAACATGTTTTTCAGAATACTTTAGTTTTCTCCCCCATTTTGTCAATAAGCAAAAGATAGTCTATGAGACAAGAGAAGAGAGAGAATCATTGTATTAAGGGAGGAAGATAGTACATAGGAGACAACAAAGAGGCATGCTGTGAGATGACAGCCCATGCCTTGATCTCAAGATCTTCAAAAATCTGTTGGAAAACTCCAGAAGCAACTGAAAAATTGGGACCCATGGATGGAATGGCCCTTGAATGTAAAGTTGCCGTTGCTTTTCCAGGAATACTGCATACTGATGGGGGTCCAAGATGAATCTGAAAGTAAGTGCTCTTTCCAAAGCTGGCACGATGGAGAAATCTATCCAGAGAGATTGGATAGAGAATCTTCTGATCAAGCAGATCCTGCTTCAGAGCATAGAAGGTTGTATACCTGGCTGCCCACTGAACATAGATTCTTGAATTGGATTTATGGAGTTGAGATCCATGAAGGCTTCGGCTGAGAGATGGGCTTAGCTTGACGAACCAAGGAACTGTTGATGGCCTGCAACTGAAGGTGGGGTTCCTTGTAGAGAGTTTCCCATAAGGTGGGGGTAAGCCTTTCACATTCAGAAATGAGTGGGGCCAAAGTTTGGGAAGAGATGCGGCCAGAGTGATATTCTCTGAAAATGAACCGCAGGAAGGAGGGTAATCTGCCCAACTTGGCTGACAAACGGCCCATCTGCCTAGCAAACATATCCAGTGCATGGGATCCAGCATCGGAGTCAAACACTAAAGAGTGTAGCTTTGGCAGAAGAACTGGAGAGTCAACTTGGAGATTGGCAAAGTCCACTGAGAAGGGAAGATTTACTGGACTTCTGATCTCAACATCACTAAGGCTGAATGAAATTGGTAGAACTGAACTTCAGGCAGCTTGTTCAAATAGCAAAAATCACTGTACAGCTGAAAATTCTTGGCAATACGAATCTCTTTCAAAATAAAGGGTCCCCAAGAGTTCTTATGCTGAATAATGAACCACTCAGAAAGAGTGAGTGGGTGAGCTCGATGGGTGAGAGATTCTGCCCTGGCAGTCAAATATTTGCTGTATAGAGCTTTGTGACCCTTGACATTGGCCCACTGATCTTCAGTCTTGAACTCAGTGCCCTCAAAGATTTTGGATTTTTGAGGGTGGGACAGCTGGGTAAGAGGAAGAACAATGTTCAAATGCTCAGATAGGTTGATGAAAGGAATACCATAGATGGTGGAGAGGATGCACTTTTGAACATATTTCTTATAGAGGAATCTTCTCTGAGGTTCAAGGGTAAGAGAGTACCAAAGAGGAGGAAATAATGGTGAGGAGGAGATGCTGACAGAGGATGATTGTTTCGTCTTTTTCTTGGCAGGACTGGGAGGATCAGTCCTGTGGATATGAGTGGCAGTGGAGAGAATGGTGATAAGGATATTTTTCTCAAAAACATCCGGCAGATTTGTGTCAAAGACACCAAGTAGTAAAGGTTTTCCGGAATGATAGTGACAGAGGAAGGAGGAGTAGGAGGATAGAAAGGTGTTTGGGATTGAAGGAAGAGTGGTGAAGGTTTGGATTGAATGATGATGGAGCTGAGGTGTGAGAAGGAGTGGGAGAGAAGGAGGGTTGAGATGAAATGAGAGAGGAAGATGGTTGGGTGCGAGGCACAGGGTGTTTAACAGTTGGTGGAGCAGGAGGGGCTGTAGAAGGAGATGAAGGTGAGGAGAGGGTTGGAGTTGCAAGGGTAGAAGTGTCAGGGGCCTTTGTAGCTGTCATGGGCTCTTTCCTTTGCTTTGACCTTCTCTGACAACTGAAGATGGTCCTGATGACCCTGAAGCTTGCACAGATGGCCCTGGTGGCCCTGATGCTTGAGCTGATGGCCCTGCTGGCCGAGGAACAGCAGCTGGTCTGCTCTGAGTAGCTGCAGGAGAAACTCCACTTGACTTTGATAGACCTGCTAGCATCGACTTCATATCAGACATTTCTTTATTAAACCACTTCATTGCATTTCTGACAGAAGAGAGCTCAGAGGTGGTCGAAGCTTGACTAGCAAGTATCCCTTGCACACTGGACTGCACTGCTGACAACATTTCTCCCTGAGCCTTCAATAATTCCAAAACCGGGTTCAGGTTGACTTTCCTGTGGCTCTTTCTGAGTTTTCTGTGAACTATCCTTTTGCCTTTCCTTTGAAGTGCTGGTTCTTCAATAGACTGCTCCCCTGAGCAGGAGCTTCCTCTTCAACTTCCATTTGCTCCCCCTGAGCAGGAGCTTCCTCTTCAACTGGATCTACTGGAGCACTGGACTGCTCCACAGAATTGATTCTTCAATGTGGCCTTCTGCCACAGCTTCTTCCATTTCAATTTCACCAGACTGTGAGTCCATTTGCGTGGAGAGAGCTGATTCAACTAAATTCTAAGAATTGAGCCAATTATTGAGGTAGGCGAATCACTGGCTTTATCTGCCACTTCCTCCTCAACTACAGAAGCTGTAAGAGATTCTGGCTGAAATGCTCGTGCTACTGCCTGCTGCTCTGGCTGACTGAGCTGCTTGCTGCTCTGCTACTGACTCTTCTGCTTGCTGCTGCTCTGCTGCTGACTCTTGTGCTTGCTGCTGCTCTGCTGGTGCTACTGCCTGCTGATCTGCTGGAGGTGATACTACTGCCATTTCTGAACATCAGGAATTTCTACATCACCAATTATGGCCTCTCCCTCGGCCACAGTGGTCTTAGACCATACACCTTCAATTACAGAGAAACCACTTTTCTTGAGATTTCTGGACCTTATACACTGGCCCATCTTCTCACAACTGCCCAGATAAATCTATTCCAAAGTGTTTGAAACCTTTGTAAGTAGATGAGCATAGGGCAATGAGACATTTAACTTACTTTTTGTATCCCATATTTGATCTCTGGCAAAATTCATCCTTTCCAACATGACTTGCGCCATATTAATTTCCTTTTGTTGAATTGCCAAAACATCATATCAGAATCTGCCCTGGTGCACGTTGAGAAGGTGGCACTGCGAGGAACCAAAATTTGACAGATAATGAAATGAAGAAGACGGTTGTAAGCATTCATCTGATTAATATCCAACTTCCGTCTCTTAGCCTAAACCTGGACCTATAATGCCAAGGCCTTTTGCTTCATCGTTCACTGAGTGAACCCCACTGAATCCAGACGTCTTCACTCCAAACAACATGTGCAACAACTCACGATCGACTTTAATTTGGATTCCCTTTACCGATGATACAAGGGACCCATCTGCCTCTGATCTTAAGCACACATAAAATGCTTTCACCAGGTCGGGTAGCTTACCTCGGTGAAAGTGGCAATTTCCATCCACTGCATCCTTCTTAGAGTTTCTGCTATACTTCCCATGCCATTCTTCTCGAGATTTGAACATCCACTGCCTTGTTTCCGCATACCTTTGTCTTCACGAAGGTGAACCTTTCCTGCTGTTCTGCGGACAGGTACTCAGCACTGTAGCCCCTACACTTCCGGAGATCATCGGAGCGGCCATGAGTAGAGAGGAGAAGAGCTGCTCTGGAGAAGGGAGATGATGGAAGAGATGGAAGCCCCCGAGGGATTCTTCGCGGAGAAGAGGGGAAAGCTTCAAATCTTGCAGAGAGTCGATGCCGGAATCGTTAGGGCATCGTCTTTGGGTGAATAGATAAAGGAGAAAGGGTAAAGGTAGAAGATGAGTCGTTCCCAGAACGATTTGACTAATTAGAATTATTTATCGAAAATAGGAAGCGCCAAAGGCGGTAACGGCACAAGGCGACAAAAGGGTTTGACAAGTCAAAATGCTTTTAACATAATAGCGGTCAAGGAAGAGTAAATAAACTGAGTTTTGCTTAAAGTGAGAGAGAGAGAAAATTTTCATTTATTCTGAAAAATTTATATGCCATTTTAAATACAGGAATTTCACAAATTGCACATCCCTAATTCCCTTCTAAGAGATGTAAATCTCTCTTCAGGTAGGGCTTTTGTGAAGATATCTGCTAGTTGGCTATTTGTATCAATAAAGGATATTTCTATATTTCCATTTGCAACATGATCACGAATAAAATGATATCTAACCTCAATATGTTTTGTCCTCGAGTGCTGAACTGGATTCTTGGTCAGATTAATGGCACTGGTGTTGTCGCACAGCAATGGAATTGATTTGATTTTAATCCAAAGTCTTCAAGTTGTTGCTTTATCCAAAGGAGTTGTGTACAGCAACTTCCAGCAGCTACATATTCAGCTTCAGCTGTTGATAGTGCCACTGAGTTTTGTTTCTTTGAAGACCATGATATCAAACATCCTGCAAGAAATTGACAACAACCACTGGTGCTTTTCTATCTATCTTGCATCCAGCATAGTCAGCATCAGAATATCCTACTAAATCTATTTCACATGATTTTGGATACCAAAGACCTAAATCATGAGTTCTAGCTAAATATCTAAATATTCTTTTTACAGAAATTAGGTGTGATTCTCTAGGGTCTGCTTGATACCTAGCACACATGCATACACTAAACAAGATGTCTGGTCTACTTGCTGTTAAATAAAGTAAAGACCCTATCATACCTCTATAGTTCTTTTGATCTACCTTTTTACCATTTTGATCACTGTCCATTCTGGTTGATGTACTCATTGGAGTTGACAGTGGTTTGGCATTATCGAATCCAAACTTCTTCAGGAGTTCCTTGGTGTATTTGGCTTGACAGATGTGGGTGCCTTCCTTCCCTTGCTTAACTTGCAATCCAAGGAAGTAGTTTAGCTCCCCCATCATACTCATTCAAATTCTCCCTGCATAAGCTTCTCAAAATACTTGCAAAGAGAGTTGTCAGTAGAACCAAAAATGATATCATCTACATAGATTTGAACTAATAGTATGTGATTGACCTTTGACTTTATGAATAATGTGCTATCTACTTTGCCTCTATTGAAACCATGATTTAACAGAAAAGAGCTAAGTCTTTCATACCAGGCTCTAGGTGCTTGTTTTAAACCATATAAAGCCTTATGGAGTTTGAAAACATGATTAGGAAATTCGGTGTCATCAAAACCTGGAGGTTGTTCAACATACACTTCCTCTTTTATAAAACCATTTAAGAATGCTGATTTAACATCCATTTGAAATAGTGTCAAGTTTAGAGCTGATGCATATGCAAGTAAGATTCTAATAGCCTCAAGTCTAGCTACAGGTGCATAGGTTTCATCGAAATCTATGCCTTCCTCTTGAGAATAGCCCTGAGCTACCAATCTGGCCTTGTTTCTTAGGATTGCACCAGTTTCATCCAATTTGTTTCTGAACACCCATTTGGTGCCAATAACTGGATGATCTGATGGTCTAGGAACAAGTGACCATACTTGGTTTCTCTTGAATTGATTTAATTCATCTTGCATGGCTATTATCCAAGATTCATCAGTTAAAGCTTCATTGACTGTCTTAGGCTCTATCTGAGAAACAAAGGCTAAATAATCACAAGGGATTACATTACCTCTTGTCTTACCCCTATGGATGGATCACCAATGATATTCTCAAGTGGGTGATCTTTCTGTATCTCCATTCCTTTGGAAGATTTTCATGAGTAATTCTTCTTGTTGTAATTCTTCCAGAGGTGGATCATCCTTGTCCTCAATTGATGTATCTTTAAGCTTTTGGACAGTTCATCTGCATCATCATTATCACTTTCTACTTCCTTTCTCAAGGAAGGGTTAGTTTCATCAAAAATAACATGCACAGTTTGTTCAATTAATAGTGAGCGTTTATTGAAAACTCTATAGCCTCTGGGTTTAGAAGTATACCCCATAAAGATGCCTTCATCTGACTTGGCATCCAACTTACCAATGTCCCTTTTCCGTTGTTGTGAATAAAGCAAGGACATCCAAAGATTCTGAAATGACTTATCTTTGGCTTCTTTCCTTGAACAACTCATATGCAGTCTTCTTCAGTATTGGCCTGATCATTACACGGTTGACAATGTAACTGGCTGTGTTGACTGCTTCAGCCCAAAAATATCTTGGTAGCTCATATTCAGAGAGCATGGTTCTTGCCATATCCAAGAGAGTTCTGTTCTTCCTCTCAGCTATACCATTTTGCTGTGGTGTCCTTGGTGCTGAGAAATTATGCTGAATTCCTTGATCATCACAGAATCTAGCAAACTTTTCATTTTGGAACTCACCACCATGGTCTGATCGAATGGACACAATACTGAACTTCTGATCTTTCTGGACCTTCTTACTGAAACTGACAAAATTATCAAAACTATCATCTTTATGCTCTAAGAATGATACCCATGTGAATCTTGAGTAGTCATCTACTATGACAAATCCAAATTCTTTCCTCCAAGACTGATAGTCCTCATTGGTCCAAATAGATCCATATGTAGGAGCTCTAAGGGTTTTGAGGTAGTCACCACTGTCTTTGACTTGAAGGAACTCTTTGTGTGCTTTCCCTTAGCACAGGGTCTACAAACACTTTCCAATTTACCATTGACTTTAGGTAGACCTTCCACAAGATTCCTTTTTCTGAGCTTGTTCAATCCGTCCAAGCTGCAGTGGCCTAGTCTTCTGTGCCACAGCTCAGTTGATTTGTCTTTGCTGGCTGCCAGACACACATTTTGCTCTTTGAGTTCTTCAAGGTAGAGCACGTACAGATTCTTCTCTCTATTTGCTTCAAAGATGACTGCTCCATCCTTTAGTATGCTGCACTTTGATTCTTGAAACTTGATTTGATGACCTCTATCACACAGCTGACTTATACTGATGAGGTTGTGCTTTAATCCTTTGACTAATAGCACATCTTCTATGACTGTTTTTCCTTTGCTATTACTGATCCACTGCCTACTACAGTTCCTTTACCATTATCTCCATAAGTGACTGTTCCTTCTTCAGCTTGGAGATGGGAAAACAGCTTCAGGTTTCCTGTCATGTGCCTTGAACACCCACTATCCAAATACCATTTGGATGCTCGAGGATTAACCTGAAATTAAGACATCAAGCTTTAGGTACCCAAGTTCTTTTGGGTCCTGATGGGTCAGTATCATTACTTCTTACTTTCATTATCCACTTCTTATGTCTTGTTGGACAGGTGGATTTTAGATGACCTAGCTTATTACAGTGACTACAACATGATGTTGTTGTTACTCTTTCAATATACTTAAAATTAGCTTTATAGGCTGTATTTTCCTCAGGAACAAATCTTGGAGTTGGATACACCTTAGGTGGAATTATAGTTTCTGCATTTTCAGGTGGTGTGTAGCCTACACCATCTTTCTCTTGCCTGAGCGTCTAGCTCCTTTTAATATTAAGGGATTCTTACCATTTGTAAATTTTCTAATGTGCTTGCTAATTTTCATTCTCTTCATTTAGAGTTTTAATCTCTTTCTTAATTCATCTACACTTTCTTGTTTTTCTAATTTTGTTATTTGTTTATTCTTAACTTTTAAGTCTTCACACAACAATTCATTTCTTCTTTTTAGTTCGATAATTGCTTTCTAGTTCTTCATTTTTTGTTTTTAAGTCTGAGTTAGTGTTTTCTAAGCATGTATTATTCTTCTTACTAATCTTAAGTAATTTAGACACCTCTTTATATTTGTCGTAAAGTTCATTAAAGGCGCTTTCCAAATTGTCAGAATCTGAATCAGAATTATTACAAGAATCGAAAGAAGAGTCAGAGGTTACCTTTTCTTCGATGTTGGCCATGAGAGCCAGGTTGGCTTCTTCTTCATCACTGCTTGAGCTTGACTCACTGTCTGAGTCACTGCTGTTCTCCCAAGCAGCTGCCATTGCCTTTTCTTGTATCTTCTGAACTTCTTGAAGCTATCCTTCTTCTTGTGATCATTTTTCTTTAGCATTGGACAATCTGCCTTGATATGTCCAGGCTTCTTGCATTCATAACAGATGGTCTCTCCTTTCTTCATTTCTTTGCCATCTGATCTTTGAAGTCTTTATTTTTCTTAAAGTACCTTCTGCCGGATTGAAATTTCTTCTTCTTGGCCAGGATGTGCTGCAATCTCTTAGAGAGCATTGCTTCTTCATTTTCGCTGTCTTCCTCACTCCCGCTGGAGCTTGCTTCTGATGACTCTTCTTCTGCTTTCAAAGCATTGGAGTGCTTCTTTCTGCTAGATGATTCTCCTAGCCTTTCCATGTTGATCTCATGGGCCATGAGGGACCCGATGAGCTTTTCTACTGACATTCTCTTAAGATCATTAGCTTCTCAATAGCTGTGACCTTTGGTGTCCATGAAGATGGCAAGGATCTGAGAATCTTTCTTACCATATCTGCAATCTCATAGGACTTTCCTAGACTGGCTAAACCATTGGTGATGTCAGTGAATCGACTGAACATCTGGGTGATTGACTCACCTGACTGCATTTGAAATCTCTCATACTGAGTGACAAGAATGTCGATTCTTGTCTCCTTTACTTTATCTGTACCTTCGTATGTAATCCTTAGCTTTTCCCACATTTCCATGGAGGATTTGCAGGCTGAGACTCTGTTAAACTCCTTCTTGCTTAGAGCACAACATAAAATGCTCTTGGCTTTACAGTTCAAGGAGATTTTCTTTCTGTCTTCATCTGTCCATTGAGCTTTCTCATTTGTGACAACCAGGTCACCTTCTTCTACTATCGACCAGATTTGATAGTCGTGGCCTTGTAGAAAATATTCCATTCTGGTCTTCCAATACGGATAATCTTCACCATCAAACAACGGGGGTCTGTTGACTGACTGACCTTCGAAGTTGCCTTGGGCTGCCATTGATCTTTACTCTTCAGATCGTTGGATCTTCTTCTTTGTCGAAGAGACTCGCTCGATACCACTTGTTGCCCAGCTAGCTAGCCCAGAGGGGGGGGTGAATGGGTTATTAAAATTTGATCTTTGATGAATACCTGTTCACTAAAAGATTACACAACAACTCAAATGAAGGTTAGAGTTAGAGGAAGAGAGATAACAATCACACAAAATACAACCACAAGACAGAAGGATTTTATCCTGGTTCGGAACTCCTTTCCACAGGAGACCTACGTCCAGTCCCTGAGCAATACCTCAGGATTTCACTAATCAAGGGTACAGTCCCCCTTAAGGACACAACAACACCCAGCTTAGCTGGTCTTCCTTCACACCCGAAGGGAACAACACCCTGGATACCACCAGGTCTTCCTTCACACCAGAAGGGAACAACACCCTGGATACCACCAGGTCTTCCTTCACACCAGAAGGGACAACACCTGGATACCACCAGGTCTTCCTTCACACCAGAAGGGAACAACACACAGAGAGGTTTGTAAGACAAGCCCCTAGATCAAACTGCAACAAGCGATGATCTGAAGGACCTAGCACTGAGAGCAAAGAATCTAAATCTAAGCTCACTCTCAGAACTACACAAGCTCTCTTCAAATGATCTTTCACGAGCTAGTAGAGAGCAAAGGAGCAGGAGCTAAGAGGAATGAAGTTTTCTGCTCTAAAACTTTCTTCAGAAGAATTTGAATGATTTTCCTGAAAACCTTCTTTGGTCTTCTGTTTATCTGACTTGGATTTATATCTTCAATTTGAAATGTAGACGTTGAAGTGTCCGTTGTCTCTCTTTTGAGTAGTCGTTAGACTGAATGATATCTGGAGTCTTGGAAGCTTCCAGTCAACAGTTTTGATCACTTGAGCACGCAAAGAGATGAGATCTTCAGAAATATCCGTTGGCTTCTATTTGTCTAACGTTGTACCATGAAGCTTGTTCAGAGGTCTGCACAAATGTCGATCTCAAATAGCAGACAGCTAAGCTGTCTCTGATGTCAGTCAACGTCAGTAGCAACAGTCATGAGAATAGTAAGCAAAATAGCTTAAGTATAAAAGACGTATTCAGAGTAGGCACGATAAGGGATGATATGGTCTGCATGCATGCAGAGATACGTTCAGATCTCATAAATGCAAAAGCGTCAGGGAGATGTCTACGTGGACTTTGACTAGTCAACGCTTTTAAGATGAATAAGATATCAAGATATGAAATCGATGGCTATATGACTTATGAAATCGTTATGAACAAGTCAGATGGCCAAGTCGTTATGACACAGGAGAAATCGTTGTGAAACACTTAACAAATCGTTATACGATGTAAATCGTTGTGAACACTTATCAAGTCGTTATGAGCTCTAAAGAAATCGTTATGATAACTTGTAGAATCGATACGGCGAACAAGTCGTTGCGAGTTCTAAAGAAATCGTTATGAATACTTATAGATCGATATGACAAGCAAGTCGTTACGCTTTCTAAAGAAATCGTTGCGATGACTTATAAAGTCGTTGTGACAAGCAAGTCGTTACAGTTCTAAAGGAATCGTTACGATGACTTATGAAGTCGTTATGACAAGCAAGTCGTTACGAGTTCTAAAGGAATCGTTACGATGACTTATGAAGTCGTTATGACAAGCAAGTCGTTACAAGTTCTGAAGGAATCGTTACGATGACTTATGAAGTCGTTATGACAAGCAAGTCGTTACGAGTTCTAAAGGAATCGTTACGATGACTTATGAAGTTGTTATGACATCGACTTGATTGAAACAACATGACTTTTCAGCCAGAAGGGAAATCGTTATGATGAAAATCATTATGAAGTCTAAAGCAATCGTTATGGTATCGATTTGTTTGCAATTTGGTCAGAAAGGAAATCGATCATAATACTTGTAAATTGAGAGTCTTACCTGATTGTCTTTGAGCTTTCTTTTGCTTTTATTTCCTGTCCTCAAAGCTCAAGTAATTCATTAGTACTATTTTGTTAATCATCAAATTAATATATATAAATAAGTGAAGTAATTATATATGGGGACAGTTGGGTCATCATTAGGACTGCACATCAAGACATCCCTTTGCTAGTGACAACACCAATGCAATAAATCACCAAAAATCAGTCAGCACTCAAGACAAAGCATATAGAGGTTAGATAATTGTATTAGAGATCATGTAGCTAATGGAAATATAAATTTCATTATAGATACATTGAATCAGTTAGCCAATATCATTACAAAGGCCTTACCGAAGAGAGATTACGTCTCTTAGAAGAGAGCTAGGCATGGTAATTTGTATAGATCTTTTGCATTTGACTGAAATAAAATATTTTCAAAATAATGATATTTTCTCCCTGGAATCAAGAAATCTCTTTATTGCTTGCGTCATAACTAGCCTTGACGATTCGCTATTTTAAAGGCTTCTTCTATTGCGAATTGTCCTCTTTTGTCGTTCTCCGCATTTATGCATCGTCCCTTCAGAAGCAACTTTTACTTTTGCCTTTATCCCGAATCCATGCCATACCGATTCGCCTCCCTCTCTTATCTCTTTCGACTCACCGGAACGATAAACCCTATCGACTCCGGCATCTTCTTGTGTGATTTAGAAAAAAGCTCTGTGTTCGCGCCAAAATTTCTTGAGGGTACTATTCACTCCTTCCCACGATCATCCAGAACCCTTCCCCGTTCAATTCCATGGCGGTTAGGTGTGTCCGACACTGTTGGCGTTACAGCACCGCGTTCCTCTCAGCAGAGCAGCAGGAGCAGTGCAGTAGTGAAGTCGACGCTGTGTGGCAACAGGCAGTGGACGTGGCTGATTTGGAAAAGAATGGAATGGCAGCAGCTATGTAGAGGAGAAGTGGTCGAAGATGACAACTGTTTCTGAAGTAAGTTATCTAGATTTAGTGAAAGCTTTCTATGTGTGTTTGAAATCCGAAGAAGATGGGTCCTGACCTCCACAGTCAAAGGTACCCCCATTCATATTACACATGATTTGCTGGCTTGCTTGTTTGAGGTATCTACCGCCGGTCGCAGTGGGGTAGATAGTGTTGATATCCATGCCAAAAGATTGGGGATTATCGGTACTGAGTACAAGTTGAAAGATGGGAAGATCGACATCAACCAATTAAGTGCTTTCAATCGAATTTTACATTTTATAGTTTGCCAGATTTTGGTTCCAAGAAGCGCAACTTTCTCCTCATGCACCAAGGCAGATTCATATATGATGTTCTGGGCCATCTAGAACTAAGATATTAATATGGCAGAGGTAATTATCGAGAGGATGAATCTGCATCTGCAGTGATATGGGACAAGAAGAACAAGCTCAAAGTGTCCCTTCCGTATGCTCATCTGTTAACTAAGATTTGCCAACACTTTAACATCAGATTAACTGGTGAAGTGTTAGAGAAGATGGTCCAGGCTATTAGAGGAAGAAATTTGAAGAAAAGTGGTTTCTCTTTGGTAGCTGGGGTATGGGCCAAAACCTCAGTAGCTGAAGGTGAGGCCATTATTAGAGAAGCCCAAGAAATCCAAGTCCCTGAAGCAGAAGAAGACGCAGCTCAGGCAGTGGCAGCAGTAGTGCGTTTAGATGTCCAAGATCAGCAAGAGGAAGTCAAGGCAGAGTTGCCAGAAGTCCATTAAGAGCAAGAAGATGCAGCAGCGGATGTCAGAGTTGAAGATTTTGTAGTCAGTGAAAGAAAAATAGAGGAATACCTCCTAAGCATATTGAGCCATTGGGCAATCATCAGAGGTTGTTACTCCCTCCTCTCGTGTAGCTTCTATGCTTAGAGATGAAGAAGCTCCCATTAGGGGGAGCAAGAGTTATGGCTTCAGATATCCAGATGGTAGATGCTCCCGTGAGGGGGAGCATGGAGTTGAGAAGGAAGTAGAAAATCAAGGGGTGCACTCAGCTAGTACCCCTGTTGATCAGTTTGAGGAAGGTGTTGTGGAAAGCACCTCAGATGAAGAAGAGGTTTATGTTGATCATGTGGAGCCTGTTTTTAGGGCTTCTGATAAAAGCAAGGTTGTAGCCCCTGAGATTCCTCTCCTCACAATGAAACCGCACAAGAAGCTAAAGCAGAAGAAGCTGAAAATCAACATGAAGCTGATTATTGATAGATTGGATGCTCAAGGTCAGATTCTCTGCTCTGTCCAATCTGATATAGCTTCTATTTTCATCAGTCAGAGCACTTCAGCAAAGGAAAGGGGAATGGTTTGAAATGTAGTCAGATGGGTGAGAATTGAGCTGAGTAGCATAAAGGATTCAATAGCTACTCTCTCAGATCTTTGAGGGCGCAATCCACTCCTGCCCCTCCTGCTCCTTCTCCTGCAGTTCCTGCCAGTTGTTCTGTGCCATCAGGGCCAGTTGATGTTGAGCAGTCTGGGCCTTCAGGGCCAAGGGTTAAAGAAGCAGCGGCAATTGGGCCATCAGGTCCAAAGATTGGTGAAGATTCTAGGCAGGTTGAGCTAGATCAGACAGCATTAGGGTCATCAGGGCTGTCGGATAAGCAGTCAGATCTCCCAAGGCCAGCAGTGGATGAGTTTGGGCCATCAGGGCCGGTGGAATCAGTGGCTGAGCCAATAAGAGCTGATGAACAGGCTGTAGCCCCAGAGCCCCTTTCTTCCCTTCTTCAAACTCCAGCCCCTCCTTCTCCACCCTGCTCCACCACTGCTCCTCCTGCTCCTGCCACCTTCAAACAACCTATTCCTAAACCCATTCTTCACCTACCCCAATTCCTGCCACCTCCTCACCATCTCCTCCTTCTGCCACACATACCTCCTCCTTCTTCATCTAGTGAGGAACTTCTAGCTTCATCATCAGCTAGAGCTTCCTCCTCTAGTCCCTCTTCAGCTGGACCATCCACTATACCTCCTCCCAACTCTCAGTCATTTCTTCATCCTCCTACTCCTCCATCTTTTGTTACTTTATATTCTTGAAAGTATCCAACTTGAGGGTCCTTTCTTCGTAAATTCGAAGATGAGCCAGAAATAGACTTAATCCGCTCAGTCCTGGAAGTTAGTTCTCATGTCCATAGGACTGACTCTTCTAGTCCTATTCTAAAAGAGAAAACTTTCTCAAAGTCTTTCTTCCCCCTCTGAACCTAAATTCCCTCCTATTTGGTTCTCCCTCACTGTTGAAAATCGAAGGAGACCAATCTTGTTAATATCTCCAAAAGTGCACCTTTCCTATCTTTTTTGGTCTTTCCCCATCTCAATCTCACCGACCACCTTCAAATCGTTCCTTATTGCCATATCTCAAAAGCAGATCAGTCCAAAATCTTCCAAATGACTGAATGCAAATCTGAAGATCAGTGGGCTCGGGCCACAAGTCTTTGTACAAGAAATTCTTCGAGCTCAGGCAGCCAGATTCCCTCCTAGGGATCATCCACTCACTCTCTCTGAGTGGTTTGAGATTCACCACAAAAAACCTGGGGCCCTTCATTCAAAAAGAAGTCAAACTTATCCGGTACTTCCAGCTATTTAATGATTATCTGTATCTACACCATTTGCCTGAAGTCCAAGTGGGGCAGTTCCGGGGAGCCATTGCCCTGCTAACAGTTGAACAGCCTGTAAAATCTGCTTTCAAAGTGGATTTTGCCACTCTGCAGATACCTGAGCCTGTATACCTCCCAAAATTGCACTTTTTGGTCATGGACTCTTCAGTGGGTTCTATTATCTTTGAGAGGTTTGCACGAGTCATGGGTAGAATCTCAGCTCAGCAGGGTCGTCTTCCTTCCTTCCAGCGGTTTCACTTTTGAGAATATCATCGAGGCTTATCAAGTCTTAAGTTCATGCCCCATTATTATCTGAATGCGAAAGGCTTTCTCCCACTAATTGGGAAAAGTATTACAATCAATCAGCCCTTCAGTTGGAAGCCCTGAACAGTTCATTGTTTAAGGAAGGCAAACCTCTTCTCTCTGCTGAAGCCTTTTTGGATGCAAACTCCATTCATCTAGTTGAAGAGCCTTTTGCTAAATGGGTCGAGAGGTACAAAGTCTTCATTTCTTTGAAAAAGGAACGGTCGGAAAATCAGAATTTCTATCCCATTTCCATGGATCAGTTCCTCCAGCATGCTGGCTTTGGCTCCTTCCGCACCTTCATGATGTCTCTTGGCCAGGATGCGTATGGTCCCTTCATTTCAGCACAGAGGAAGCTGCACATCCAGAGGATGGCTCTGGTCATGGGACCTTCATATTCTATGGAGTATGGAGCATTCAGTCTTATTTGAGAGCAGGAATGCAAGGCTTGGCCAATCATTACCCGCCATGCCTCTCTTTTGTCTCCTGCCTTCTATCTTCCTATACCCTCCAAGGTGTAATATAAATGCTTTCCTTTGCTCCCATTTATCTTTCTTCTCTTCTTTGTCTCATTGCGTTAATTTTTTGCTTAATGACAAAAAGGGGGAGAAAAATAACTATTCTGAAATACATTTCTCAAATTTCCTCCGCAAATTTATTTACATTTATTTCAGAACTGTCTATACTCATGTTATATTTTGTCATCACCAAAAAGGGGGAGATTGATGATCAGTTCATCCCCATATAATTTCAGTTATTATATGCCTATTTTGGTGATTAACAAAACTTTAATAAAGTACTGTCTAACAAGTTCTCCTGAAGCATAGTCACAGGAAATAAATCAGGCAAAATCAAGCAAAACTTGTAAGTATTCTTACACTGCAACATTTAAAGTTTAGAGCATGTAATTTGTCTAAGTACACATCGACTTCCTAAGTTCCATATCGACTTCATTAGAATCACAACGATTTGTTAAGTGAGAAACAACGATTTGGTTCTCACAACGATTTGTTAAGTGAGAAACAACGATTTGGTTCTCACAATGATTTGTTAAGTGAGAAACCACGATTTGGTTCTCACAATGGTTTGTTAAGTGAGAAACAACGATTTGGTTCTCACAAGGATTTGTTAAGTGAGAAACAACGATTTGGTTCTTACAACGATTTGTTAAGTAAGAACAATGATTTGATCTCACAACGATTCGATAAGTTACACAACGACTTGGTCTCCATAACTATTGGATAAGTTACATAATGACTTGGTCGCCGTAACGATTCGATAAAGCAAACAACGATTCGGTCACTGCATCGATTTGATAAGTACAACAATTTGGTTATAACGATTTGCTTATAATAATTTGCAAACAATGATTTGTGTTCACAACGACTTGCCTATATCTGTATAACGACTTATGTTCACATCGATTTGATTTAACAATGATTTGTTCAAACAACGATTTGCTTATGCTTGAACAACGATTTGTTTGTATCTGCACAACGATTTGCTTCTACTATAAGAACGATTCGCTTGCTCTTGCAACGATTTCATTAGTAGAACAACGTCTCATGGACACATCGATTTCTCTATCATAATTTTAATGAATATATCTATTATTCTCATATATTTTTCAAGTATTGTGGAAGTCAAAGTCTTCCCTCGCACATCTATATTATCCTTGCATTTATTATGAATGTTCGCATCATTTGTTCGTTGCCTTCTATTCTTATGTTTATATAAGAAACACTTTTCAGAAAGAAGAATGACATTTCTATTTTGGTGAATAGTCTTACTGCATGAATTCTAACGTTGACTGACAGTAAGAGACAGCATAGCTTTCTATGCATTTGCATTTAATGTGTGCAAGTCTCTGCCAGTACCATGTCATACAACGTTGGATAAAATAGAAGCTCAAGGATATCAAGATGGATCTTCTCCTTGCGTGCATGGAGCGTAAAGCATTAAATGACTGCAAGCTCACCTGTCGTACTCAACGAACCATGTAGTCTAACGAGCATACAACCTAGAGACAACAGATATATTTTTCAAAGAGAAGAACATATATAGAAGACTGATGACTCCGTAATCAACGATCTTTTAAAAACTTTTGAGCTTTCAACTTACAACCTATGAGCATCAGAAAGAAGAGCCCTTAAGCTCCACTCCCTAGCTTTCTGTAGCTCTTGCTCTCCGTTTTTCATTGTTTTTAGCATTTGGAGAGCTAGTGTGTTCTGAGAGATTTTCTGACTGCAAATCTTTCTCTCTTAGTCATTGCCTCAGATCAAGCACCTGCTGTAAGCTTGGTCTAGAGGCCAGTCATCTCTTTAAGACATTTCTTGTGTTATTCCTCTTCGGGTTGTGAAGAGAAGACCTATTGGAAACAGGTGGTTTATGTTCCCTTCGGTTAGGAAGGAAGACATGTGCATCATTGTGTTTGTATTCATCCTCGGGGTTAGAAGAGAAGGCTAGCTGCGGATGGATGTGTAAGGGTCCTTAAGGGGGACAGTACCCTTGGTAGTGTAAGCCCAAGTTGTTGCTTGGGGACTGGATGTAGGACTCCTTGGTATAGGAGGGCCGAACTAGGATAAAAATCTCCTGTTGCATATGTGATTGCTTTTGTGCGTGTGTTTGTCTTCATTCATCTAACACTAACTATTATCTTTAGTGTTTTTCTATAATCGTTTTTGATAACAGGTTTTAATCGAAAAGAATTTTTAGAATCTCATTCACCCCCCCCTCTAGGCTTGCTAGCTGGGCAACCTATGTATCACAGTAACTTCGAATATAGTCTCCGACTTTCAAAAGTCAAATTATAGTCTGCAAGTTTATCTCAAAAAAATTTCTAAGTCCACAAACTACTCTATATGTATCATACTGAATCCGACTGTTGACTCCGACTTTATAAGTCGAAGTGTTCTGAGTCTTGGGTTCTGGACTCCAACTCTATGAAGTCGAATGCCACTCTCTGACTCCTAAAAGTCGAAGTATCTACTTGTTTCTGTCTAAGTCTATGGAAGTCGAATGTATATCTCTTAGTTCTTAAAATCAAAGTATGACGTTCTAATACTCATCTTTCCGACTTCTTGAAGTCGAATCTAACTGTCTTGCTGCAACTTCTAAAAATCGAATGTCAATTTGTGTCTTCATGATTCTGACTCCAACTTTTAGAGTCGAAGTACACCTTCTTTTGAATCCGACTTCTCTGACAGTTTGTGTACTTATAATTTTCTTGTGCATATAGTATATCTTTTTATTTTATGATTCATCTATGTAATGTAACCTTTTTCAGAACTCATTACTCCTATATGATTCTTAAATATTAATAGTCCATCAGATTATCATTAATTAATTATATTCTGACAATATGAGGCATATTATGCTCAAAATAATCTTCTAAATTTGTTTATGTTTGTATTTGAAGCATTTAATCAAATTGGTCTCTTGCTTCATGACAGACGGCCAGATTTCCATTCCTTTCAGAAGATATCTTGCATTTATTGTTTTTCAGTCACATGGGATATCTGACAGTAGCTCACCTACCACTGTTAGAACTTCCCTTCACTTTTTGATGCAACTATCTATCCATCTTTTATTCGTCTGAAAGCTTGTCTGTCTGAGGTTTCCATACTTTATATTTCTTATGACTCACCTACCTCATAAAGTATGGAGGTATCCTCTTTTGTCTTGTCTTTGCTGCAGAATATTTATTAGGTACGTTTTCAGCATGGAGCTTTCACAAAACATTTATTTGGAAGTTGACCTCTTAGCTGTGAAACTACAAGACTTGTCTGAAGCCGTTGGAAAGCTAAAAAGGCAGAAGGACTTATGGATAACAACTTCAACTAACATCCAAAGGATCAAAGGTCTCTCCTCAAATGGCCAGATCTCTAACGGACACTTTAAAACAGCTACATTCTTCTGAAACTTATAAAGAAGCCGAAGTTTGAATGAGAGGATATAACACTTAAAGTTTGAGACCATCTAGCTTCTTCTTCAATTCACTTTTGCCCTCTTCTAGCAAGAGATTCTACAAGCCTTCTCCTAAGCTGCAAGATTGAGAATCTCTTCATTCAGAAAGTCTTCAAGCTCTCCTTTTCACAGAAGTTTTGTTGTTGGGTGGCAATTGTAATTTGACATCTTTTAGTCCACCCCTTCTTGTTCAGAAAGGATCTTAGTTGCAACTCCTATTGTTTTCTCCTTTCTGAATTAGGTGTGTTTGCTCATTCTTGGGGCAAACACACGTCTCTTTACAATTTATTTTGTGTAATTCTGCAGGAGGTTTGTTCCTGCTGTTCCCCTCCTGTGTAGGGAAGACCTTGTGAAAGGTAGCTTTGTACCCCTGTTAAGGGAAGACTTGCTTGGGAGCAAGTGGGATTGTAATTCCTCTCAAGGGTGAGAGAAGGCCAAGTTCTCTTGGCAGTTAGTGAAATCTCAAGTGGTTTGCTTAAGGACTGGACGTAGGACTTTCATGTGGGAAGGGCCGAACAAGAATAAAATTCTTTGTGCAATTGTGTGATTGATTCCACCAACTTACACTTGAATCACACACTACACTAAATTCTAACGACTTTATTTAGTGTTGTTTAATTTCAGATAAAAATTTTAAAAGCGCAAGAAGTCCTATTCACCACCCTCTAGGACATCATTATTGCCATTTCGATCCAACAAGTGGTATTAGAGCTTGGTCTTCTCAGAAGAATCTAAAGATTTGAGAAGAAATGGCAGCTGAGGCTCACAACTATGAAGGTCAGTCTGTTACAAGGCC
>CM024758.1:60205310-60263411 GCA_014218235.1 Colocasia esculenta | reverse complement strand
CCACGAAAGGAGGAGAGGTGGGAAAACATAGGAGGCTAACGTGGAAAGGGAGGATGTAGGAAGTGCATGGGAGAAAAAATTAACACGATAGTTAAAGATGTGATAAATTTACTCACATGGTTGGGGGGATGTATATTTTCAAATATATTAGAATTGGTTATATTTAGAGAAATAATATTAATATATAATTATCTTTAAAAAAATCCTTATATATAGGGTGCTTTCTTGAGTGTAATATTTTAAAAAAGTATATTTTATTTGATAGATGAAGCATGTGATAGGCTAGTAGCCAGTATTGAATAACAGGATACATCTCAAAGGTAGAAATTATGTTTTTCAGATGCATGAATTATATTAGTAATGCTTAAGCAGATAAGAAATTCTTAGGACTCTCAAAGTATAATTATTATTTTCAGATTCATACATTGTACCTTAGTGAATATTGAGCCAAGATGTAATATACTCATTAGTGATATAGATACCATGTAAATATAACTCCTATAACTTGGAGGATGATAAAACTAGAAGCGATTACCGATACTTTAGATTTGCTTAAAAAAAATTAGTAAAACTTAACTAATATTAAATAAGAGCATAATAGAACACTAACGCAGGGGACACTTTTACAAAAGGCTACTAAAAATACATGTTACAAAAGGAAGAGATGCAAACTTTTAAGGGGATAACACGCCACTCAAAAGAAATCATTTCAGTAGAGATGTGAGAATCCCAATCACCAACGTGCCTAACAGGTACCAGCCCCGTCCTCACATGCCTGAATTAAACCAATTAAAATTAAACCCACTTGCTCAGTAATTCCGCCAGCATTAAAGCCCTTGAAAGCAAAGCAAAGCAAACTCTCACAAATCCAGCAATAAGCAAAATCAGCGCCTAAAAACCAAAATAATATACAAATTCTGAAGAAAACGCTGCCCAACGATATAATACCATTTGCTAGGTTTAAGAGAGAGACAACTTCAAAGCATCAAAACAATGATGTCTACGACAGCTAAATTATGCAATCCAGGGTTTGAGAACAACCGATGTGGCTCCGCCCTCAGGCGCAAGCACATAAAAACGAACAAAAGTTCTACCAACAACCAACTCAATTTGCAAGCACAACGCACAACTAATAGATTTCTCATGATTTGGTGATCTAGCTCAGCGGTAACGGCGAAGAGACTTGGTTTGGTTCCTCTTCCAGGTAGCTCTCCTTGAAGGCCGGGCTTTGTGATACAAGTGAACCCTTTCCTCGTAAACCCCGATACTTCTTTCCAGCAGAAGTCAGACCCCGGAGTTCACGGTGCTTGTGAACACCCTTGCAAATCCAGTTGATTCTGGGGTCATTTCGGATGGCATTGTGAGCAGGATCGACAAGAATGATTCGTAGTACTTGTAGGTCGAGTCCTATATTTAAAAAAACACACACACAAGAAACCTAATATTAGCCTGCGCAGAGTCAAAAGTGTGAACCAGGAAAGTTGTAGCCACTCTCACCTCATTAATCCAGTATGATTGAGAACCTTCAGACCACCTAACTTCCTTCCAGCTCTTTCCTCCGCAACTGATCTCTTGTTTCT
The DNA here is from genome assembly GCA_014218235.1 of Colocasia esculenta. Taxonomy (NCBI): domain Eukaryota; kingdom Viridiplantae; phylum Streptophyta; class Magnoliopsida; order Alismatales; family Araceae; genus Colocasia; species Colocasia esculenta. Next base: position 60,261,831 of record CM024758.1, on the reverse strand, counting down.
CTGGAACTTCAATTGTGTGATACCCTGGTGTTTGGGTTTTCCATAGACAATACCCTTTGGCACAGGCCTCTTCCGACCACCACGCCTAACACGCACTCGGTAAATGACATAGCCCTACATAAAGTGTGGTATTAGAAGAACCCTTCAAATGAAAAAAAACACATCCTGAATTATAAGAAACTAGGATACCCCAATGGAACCATTAGGGGGAAAATTTCTCCTAACAACCGAGTAAAGTGCATCAAAGAAACTGCATGAATACGCAAAACCCATGCAGTGCAAACGACCACCACGCCTAACACGCACTCGGTAAAGACATAGCCCTACATAAAGTGTGGTATTAGAAGAACCCTTCAATGAAAAAAAACACATCCTGAATTATAAGAAACTAGGAATACCCCAATGGAACCATTAGGGGGAAAATTTCTCCTAACAACCGAGTAAAGTGCATCAAAGAAACTGCATGAATACGCAAAACCCATGCAGTGCAAACTGATAATGACCATAAAACCTTACAAAATCAATTTGATTTTCATGCATGCATCCCCTCATAACACTACACATAAACAGCATGCATAAATTATCAGGACCAAGATATATAAGAGATAGAATCAGTAGTCTGTGCTTTCTAAAACACACTGGCCTTAAATGAAAATAACAAACATCAGCGAAGGATCCTTTCCTGTCACACTAAATGCCTATTTCTACATTCATATACTTGTGGTACTAATCTTCCACCACAACAAAGTTCATGGATAACATGCCACCACAAATTGAATTCTATTTCCAGATTCCATTATCTCTATAGGTAACGACAGGAACAGAATCACACATAAAGCAAGGTAAACACTCAGTCCCTCATGTATGCCCCAATTTCATCATATATAAGCTTTCGTCGTTTGTAAGTTACTCAACACCAAGCAATGTATACAACTGGCAATGATGTAGGATAGATCTAAAGCCTGATCAACTGATGTGACAAAGTTTCCTGACTAGCAGGAGGCTAATCATCTACACCATGTTGTCTGGCGCATACAAGTATGCAAGGTACTTCTAACATCAGATGGAGTATAAAAAATAGAGAACATCATGAGAGCGGCTGTTGGGTAGGAAACTGCCTTTCTTCGATTTCCTGATACAACAGAACTACAAATAGAGAGTTCAAGATTGCATGTTAAATATAGACATCATACTATGTAAGATTAAACAAAGTTAGGAATTATGAAATAGTGCCGACAGTACAATCAAAAGGCATTATCATCAGTTTTAATTATATTTTTGACAATTAACATTTTTAAATTATATATCCCAAGCTTAGCAGTTTTAACTATATTTACAATTAACACTCTTAAGTCACACATCCCAAACTTAGTACAATTAATATCAAAGCAACAAGAAATATGCTGTTGAAAGAAGCCAGATGCCACTCCAGGCAAAAAGAGGAAAACATTGACCAAGGGAGTGAAAGTATGTTGATACAAAGAATGATCTTGATCGGAGAACCTTGACATGTTCGGTATAACAAAATGTTTATGAACGACAGCCATGAACTTCTCAGTAAATGTCGCATGGATTGGACATTACGTTTTCATTTTCCCTCTTCCGAAGTCTGGAGAAGAGAGATGCGATTCAAAATCTCCATTTTCCCACTTCGAAATAAGGCAAGGAATAAACACCGCTTCTTCATAAAGAAGAGCCATTCTTCCAAAACATCTTTAGCAAAAGTTGGAAAACGAAAATGTTCCGGCAGCTAAAACATACAATCAACGCAAGTTAACCAAGAATAAACAGCATCAAATTCATAAACAAAGCAAGCACACCGACAGCCAACAGCGAACTACGTATTGAGCATATCATGAGAAATCCAGGTCAGAAAAAGAAACTGGATGAAACCACGGATGTGCTACGACCCTACGAGCTTTCAGGGCTAACCTAAGGAACTAAATGTGCTGCTCATTGTCAGAATTAGAGCGGAAGCGATTTAGATCTAGATCACCAAGGCTGTAGAAAGAACACGAAAAAGATTCTAACGCAGGACCCAAACAACGCGGAACAAGCGCCAAAGAACCAGAAACCCAGTGCAATCGAACAACCGCTGCCTCTCCAAAGGCCATACATCATCGCAACACCGCATTTTTACTGTTCGACCTTCCGGGAGGGGGGGGGGGGGATCATGAGAGGCGGGTTACACATTACCTGCTTGGCCTTATAGCCGAGACGGCGGGCCTTGTCGGGCGGGTGGGGCGGGTGACGCGGACGATGGAGGGCATCTGACGGTACTCCCAGCAGCGCACGCGCAGCAGGAACCGCATCACGTCGCTCTGCTTCTTCCTCCTAGCTCGGACACGTACTTGTACGCACCTAAAGCAAACATCAAGAGCGGAAGCGATGAGAGAGGCTCTCCATCGCAGGCGCCCAGGTCGGAGGGAGAGAGAGAGAGAGAGAGAGAGAGAGAGAGAGGTTTACCCATCTCCTTCCTCTGCTGCTTCCCCCAAAGCCAAATGCTCACCGCCGCCGAAGCCCACCTGCCTGCGAAGCTCGAGGGCTCTCGTTATTTATACGTCTAGGGTTTTGCTGCTGCCTGCATTTTCCTTAATGGACTGGGAAGCCCGGGCTGGGCCGCACCGGCGGAGGGCGGGCCAAACGCTGACCCCATAAGAAATGGGGCGCCATTAGAGTTCCCTCGGTGCAACAGGTGTGATGCAGTTAGGGCTGTCATCAGTCGAGTTGGTCCAACAGATTTACGGATTTGGCCCAATTTTATATCGGATCGTAAGATTATTTTCGACTCATGTATTTTTAGTAGGATCTAAAATTTCAGTCCGACTAGGTCCATGAGCTGGACTCAAACTTCGAGTTTGACTCGATGGGCCGGCCCGACCCGTTCTCCTTTCTTTTTTTTCTTTTCAAATCTTAAATTTTACTTAGTTAAAATTATGTTATTTTACTTATTTAAAAGTTAAAAACTATCTTTTCAAATAAATTAAATAAGTAACATCAAAACTTTATTTAATTGAGTGAGAATATATATTTTTTATATTATTAAATATATTATTTTATTATTAATTTAACTTTTATTTAAGTATTCGAGTTGGGCCGGACCTTAGTCGGGCTTTACAATTTTGAAAATTATTGAGCCCGGCTCAGCCCGGTCCGACATTACTCGGGCTTGGACCGGGCTTGAACTTACATATTAATAAGTTGGGTCTAGATCGGACTCATATAAGTCCAACATGGGCCCGACCCATTGACAGCCTTAGATGCAGTGCCACACTCCTCTTTTTTTAAAAAATGCTTGTGTAAGCTAGGTTCTACTTATGCTACATAGTTTCATAGTCGGTTGTTGGTTGGATATTTAAAAAACTTAAATAATAACAACAAAGACTTATGTCCTAATTATGAGTGTTCCACTTCTTGGATAGTTTTTCCTCTTTAGTTTTAATTGTGTTTTGAACTTGAAGAGGGGGAATCTCACTATCTAGACCTCAAAAAAGCCACCAGACTCAATTCGGCTCAAAATCAAAAGATGACCTTGGACATCTTGCTAACAGGCCGTCCTAGAAAAATCAGGTCTTAAGCTCAGTCCACACATAACGTATGTATAGGCCCCATAGTGCCAACCCAAGGACAATATCAGGAGATGAAAATATCCAAGAGCCGCTGTCGCACGCGTGAAGAGCTTCCGGATGGAGGCACCGGAAAGTAAGTACGATCAGCACCCCTGACCACCCATGAGCACGGCCCAAATGACCCTCAACGTGGGAGGGTCGATGTAACGGTCCGCTTCCGTCTGATACGGTTATACCAACTCACGTCAGACAAGAACAAGTCGCTACAGAGGAGAAGACCCCAATGATAGTCACATAAGTTAAGTTATACACAAATAGAGAAGAATATTACAGTGGAAAATAAACTACTCTTATTTCATCAATATTATGATCCACATATCACTGTCTATATAGTCCAAGCAAAAGAAATAACATGGCATAACATAACTCTGTTGTACTTTGTAGATTTTGATGATCACAAAAACACTTAGTTCCATTCATGTTGATAACATCACAAAACACAAGGCTAGTGTTCATGTTAATGACTCAAATATTTGATTTATTTATATTTAATTTAATGGTCTAATTTATATATTAGATGTGCAAAAAAATAGGCCAAAGTCACAATGATAAGTCAATATCATTAAGGCCAAGACTTGAACAAAACAGAGGACAAGACAAACTAACACAAAATCTACATCCATAGGAAAAGCAAAAATCCGTCACTGAACTTTGAGAATCAGATGATCAACCTGAAGAAAGCCTCAATCGATTGATGAAGAAAGGACCAATCGGTTGGTGAACAAACTGGAAATCCGACGACCGAATTCCATGAATCGGTCAACTAATTATGACAGGCCAATCGATTGGAGAAAGACCTTTCGATTGGTGAAGAAGACAAGGCTATAGATTGGTGAAGACAAAGTATCCACCTATTGATTGATGAAGAGAAGCTTTCGATTGGTGAAGAGAAGAATGTTTGGATTGATGACCAAGCAGAAAATTAGAGGACCGATTTGGAGAAATCGGATGACTGCTTTTCCCAGGGATACTTGTTTGAAGATAGTGCATATTGAACGACCGATTTCATAAAATCAGAAGACCAATTATGAAGAGTGTGTCAACATGAAGATAAGAATGTCGACACTAAGCCAAAGTCTAGAAATCGAACGACCGATTCCGGCGACACAGTTTCCTAATATGAGAGGACTCTTTCCTCCTTCAGGATTCTTGCCAAAGATCCATCCAAGACTCTACTTCTTTGGATGTGCGCTATAAATACAAGTGGATTTGAAGGCAACCTATCATGCAAGGAATGTTCCACCTTTGAAGCTAGGGTTTTTGGGTGAGATTTTGAAGAAGCCTGCAACAACCATGAAGTCAAGCATTGGAAATCATCTTGTTACTGTGTGGAGTTACTACTAAGCATCAGAGGATTGTGCTACATCCAAGCAACGTCCAGAAGGCTTCGATGAAGAGTTCAAATCATGTTCTACACCAATGATCATCGTCTTACAACAACTCTTCATCTCTGAAAACGAGGAATCAATACACTATGGTTTTAGTTCTTATTCCTCATGTTCACAGGTTTATTTGTGATGTGTAGGATGTGATGAACAACTAAGAGGGGAGGGGTGAATTGGTTATCTCCCAATAATAAATTCTTTTAACATAGAACAAATTAGACTCAATCAATCAAACCTATTATGTAATATGCACAACATAATATAATAAGTATATAGACAAAATCAATTATCCTAACATGAGTAGAAGGGAGGTAGAAATGATGGATCAAACCGTACATGCATGTAGGATTTATAGTGGTTCGACAAATACACCCTTGTGTGTGTCTACGTCCACTACTCCACGCTCCTGTGAGGATTTCCACTGGCTTGTTTCTCAAGTACAAGTGAAAACCACACACACAGTTGTTTATGAAGACAACACAAGCCCCACCTTCTTTCCTAGGGACGAGACAACCCAGCGTGTATGCACGCACGCACTACACACCAACAAACGATGACGTGCTCACAGTCGAGCACACACACATAGATATGCTTAGAGTTTAATAAATAATAGATAAAAGAACGTGAACAGGAGGACAACAATCTAAATAGTCAGGTGTAGAGTTCTCCTATCACAAAAAAATCAACCTTTGTATCTGTCTTTGCCCTACGATGCACAGAGTAAAATTGGCCGATGTAGAAAGCTTCTGAACGAGGTCTTGCAAGTAGTAGCAATAGGTCCACGCCCTTCAGATGAAGAACACCTTTCAGGTACATCTAGAAGGCTTCTGAATGATGAAGACTCATTCTTTAGACTTCTATAGGTTCAGAGCATCTGTTGGCTCTTCCTAGGGCTTCACGATCCTCCTCTGAACTCTAGGGTATGAAGCAACCTTCTTGGAGGCGTGTTCTCTTCCTCCAAAACACGAGAACATGTTGTATTTATAATCCCAAAGAGTCCCTGTATGTTTGGAAAGAGTTGGATCTTCATAGGACTCTATTTAGGAAAGTCCGTATGGAGAAACACAGAAATCGATCGATTGAATTCATCGGATTGGTCATCCAATTTCAACTTTTCTTCGACTAACAAATAGGTTGGACGCTCAGTCGACCGATTCTAGAAATTCGATCGTCTGACTTCTGTCTCAGCTTCGATCGACACTTCGACTGGTGAAGATATAACATGAACATCCGAAGTCATCTTGCTTCGACTAGAGAATCAGTCGGCCAATTTCTTCAAGTCGCTCATCCTACTTTTTGACTGTCCCACTACAAGACCTACTGGCTAGGTCGGTTGACCAAACATACCAAATCGGTCGTCCGACTTCCACTTGGTCATCAATCGATTGTTCATCAATAACCCTTGTTCCACAATCTATTGGGCATCGATTAGGCTATCCTTCAATCAATTGGCCTTTCATTATCGGTCGACTGATTTCTACAAGTCAGTCATCTGACTGTCAGTTTTACAGCTGATCTTCCAGTCTTGGCTTTGTTGTTTTGTCCAAGTCTTGGGGTTTGTATTATCCACTTCAAATGCTACTTTTGGAAAAATTATTACACACTTAACACACAAATTAGACCCTCAAATTAAATAAACATAAATCAAATGCTTGAACATGAACATGAATTATATTCGGTGTTTTGTGATTTTCTAAACATGAGTTAAACTTAGTTTTTTTTGTGATCATCAAAATCTACAGATTACAACAATTTGTTCTTCTGTGAACCAAGAACATAATGTATGTTGTGCTCTTCTGTGAGCAATTTGGTGTGTGGTGTGTGCAGCGTGCTACACATTGGGTTATCTCGTCCCCATAAACGAGGTGGGTTGGTGTTGTCCTCGGAAACAACGGTGTGTGTGTGTGTGTGGAGAGAGTTTATCGGCTTGTACCTAAGGAAACAAGTTATGAAGGAAATCGTCACAAGAGTGTAGGGTAGTGGACGTAGGCGCATATGTGGTGTGTTAGTCGAGCCACTCTAAAACCTGTGTTCACTCTATGGTTTGCTTTCTTGTCTTCTACCTCCTTTTTACACATGTTAGGTTAGTTGGTTTCGCCTTAAGAGGACAATCTATTTCCGCTGTGCAAATTGGATTGTTTTAATCTAGGTTAATCTGGTAGGCGAAAAGAATTTTTATTAGGCATAGCAATTCACCCCTCCCCTCTTGCTTTGCCGACTGGCCATACATTTTACAACAAACTCACCATGTAGCCAGTCTCCACGTACAAGCCAAAAGTCCATCTTATAAGCACATCACATACTAATGCTAACTAGAAGTCTTCAACAACTCTAATCTTCATGCTCCACGTCGGATCTCGCTAACTCCTCGAATTCTAAATCTCCAACTCTTCCTAAAATGTTAGCAAGAGTGAGTCTATGTAATAGACTCAATAAGCAATCTAGAATCGCAAATCACACACTTACTACACATGCTTTCTAACAAGTTAAACACTTCTATCTATCACATTCACATTAACATACTAGCAAATGACAATTTAACTAAGACATGCTCATGCTCATGCTATAACATTGACATGAAACACATGGTACTATTAACATGCTTAACAATCTAACACTTATAATAACATGATATTATTAACATGCTCATAAAGTAATCACTAACTCTTGGTCATAGTTGAAACATGCTTCTACACATAGCACTAAACATGATATCATAATTATCATTTAACATAAAAACACATTAACACATGCACTCTTACCTTTGCTTTCACATGCACTTATTCATTCACTTGTCACTATCACATTCACTCACACTTATTTTCACATGGCTTTCACGTTTCACTTTCACATTTCACATTCACGATCACATAACACTTTCACTTCAAACATACCTCATGCCACATTCACATATCACTTATCATGTTATTCACACATTCACACTACTTTTATACATCCCAAGACATAGCCCAAACCACCACTAGAAAGTCACATGATTACATACACATACTTAATCACTAGGCAAAGCAATCAAGCCTTAGTTACTGTGTAGAACCGGGGGAAGCCCTCCCCACCATTACCTGTCACGCCCCCAAAATTCAAGTATCATAATTGCAGTGGAAATTCAGAAATCTAAAAACTCGAATTAATCCAACAACATAAACCTTAACCAAACACCTCAAGTCATACCGGGGACGCGACATTCAAGTCAAATGCTAACGGAAATAGAAGGCCAAGCATTAATGCTACAATTAGGGCCCCACATAAATTTTTCCGCAAAGTTCTTCCATAACAAGATTCACTTATAAATTTCAGAAATTGACACACTCCATTGCAATAAAATTTGCTACGATAATCATATAATCCCAACATATAAAACACAAGATGATTAATATATGATTCCTCCATCCATGATTCACACTTAGACAAATCATCAATTTATTTCTTTCATTTATTGAATGGTTTGTACATTCTCTAATTCCAAAAGAAAACACCTTACAGATCCATCCATGATGGTTTACAATATGATTTGCTCGCACATCCAAAAATCAGAACTGAAATGTTAATAGGTTTATGAGCAGACTAGCCCAATAGGATTTATATCTCATGGTGCGGGCAAAATATAAGTAATTAACAATTTAACAAACTAAATTTCAAGGATAACAAGCAAGATAATTAAGGTAAACAAGAATCGTAATCATAATAGAGTTGCATATTGCAGGAATTTCAAGGTTAATCATGTTATTTATCATGTCATGAGAATGATACACAAGTCAAGCTATGATCCAAACCAAGCATGTAACAAGAAAAACAGAAATTGGCCATTTACAAATGAATCAAACTTGTCAAATCGAGCAAGCGAGTCAAACATATCATATCAAATAAGCACATCGTGCTTCATTCACATCATATAACAAGCGGCACTTTCCAATCTTGCCTACAAATGAATGTCAATGCCAAACACCACTCAAATTTGTTGATCCATACTTCCCAGGTTATCAAGTATGTCGAGGTGCTCTTCCCCAGGACCAGATCAGGCCTCTATTGCACAGGCATTTGATCAGGGATATCTTCCCAACAATAGTGCCAATTTCAAGAACAAGATGGCCATCAGAGTCAGAAGGACAGACTTGTAAGATATCATAGAAGCCAATAACATAGGCTCAGATGAAAGAACTTCAAGAGTACAGATTGGCAAGAATTCAAGCAGTCATGATGGATCAAGTCATGTGAGCAAGATCAAGAGGGTTCCTATACATTTCTTTTACTTTCAGGTTCAAGACAAGCAGATTCAAGGTGGAATTCAGTTGACTCACAAGGTATAGAAAATCAAGACAAATTAAGAGTCATTAGAATAATCTTCACTTTCTTACCATTTTTAAATGTACATAGTACTTAGGTTATTGTCATGCTGGTTGCTCTTCTATAGGATAGATCACAGTGGTCGGAAGGGCCAATCGAATTGACAGTTGAAGTGTACAAGAGGGAACAATCGAAGTGGCCAAAAGGGCCAGTCGAAGTTGCCACAAAGCCAATCAAAATATACTTGAAACAAAAAGGAAATGGGTCTAAATACTCAAGGGTGCATCAGACCCGATGATGCTGGTAACAAGATTTCAAAGGTGCACAAGAGACTTAGACAAGGTTTCCAACAAGGAGGTTGTTGGTAACACCACATGATCAAGCTTGAGGATTTGCATTTATAATCTAAGGGTTCCAGAAATGCTTGGATCAATAGACAAATCAATGAGTTCCTATTCTGGGAAAGATTAAGAACTATGGACATACTTCATAGAAACAAGGGTCATGTTCCACAAGAACAAGCTAAAACAAGGTGAAACTTGCAAAGGTGTAAGGGTCAGGAAGTCCTAACACTACTATCAGACATTTAGGCAAATCAGAGGTGTTCCACTAGGTTCTTAACATAGAAAAATCCAAGGATACTTAGAACAAGAACAAGACATTTAGTTTGTGCCACGAAAACCTACCTTTTGAGTGTGCTCTTTCAAATCCACTTCTAGGTTTATTATTATTATTAATGAAGGGTTTAGAGGAAGAAGAACTCTTCCAAGCTCCAAACTTCAAGCTCCAAGCTGTAGGATCCTCTCTCCAGCTCCGAAGTTCTCCTTTATGTCAGGTCTCCAAGCTCCTCCAGCAGGTTGTCTTCTATACAGAAGATCATAAGGTTCGGCCAAGAAGGGCCATATGGCTTATTTAAGGGGTCTTTGTCCCGTTTAGGACCCTTTCTTTATTCCTATAGAAGGGATAGAAGTGGACAAAAAGTCCAATTTGGCCATGTAATGCCCTCTTAGACCCGGTACAGTTGTACCAACTCACATCGGATCCAAGGGTGGTGCTACAGTGGAAACATCCAACATTTATCGGTTCAGATTGAGTTATACACAAATGACATCTAATTTCCAACAAATTTGCAACGGAATGTAATTTTGTTTTTCTATCAACATTGTATTTAAATACCAAGTCTAGAGCATAAAAGAAGAAACTACAATAGTCCAATGTAATAACAATTTCGCAAGTCCATAAATGACACAATGTTCAAATTACAATTTATTCTCACATACAGGTTCACTCAACACACTTTTGAGATAAAGATTTAAGCCTCCACGTGCTCACGATATGAGTCAGAATGGACTAACTCCTCTGTACCAATATCCTCAGCCTCCCCTGAAATGTTAATCAAGTGTGAGTCTACTAGACCCAGCAAGCAACAAGGAAAGACAGTTCAAGATTTATCATATAACTATTTTTAAAACATGATAACATATTCAATCACTTATCCTTGATACAATATAGCTCTTACCTGTCAATGTACTCTAGATCATTTGTCAATCATTTTCCATATAAGATGGTTACTTATCAGGTAAAGAAAACAACTCATATGACATGTGGACCTATCATGTAGTAGGACATGTAGACAATATTACATAGCATTTAAACAATATCATGCATCATGTATGTAGACAATATTACTGTAGCGACCCTCATTATATCGGTACGGTTATACCAACCCACGTCGATATAGTGAACGTTGCCACAGTGGGACATTTACCCAACAATAACATTCAGCTGAGATACACGTGAATATAAGGACAGAGTAGCGGAAGTAAAAGAACCACTGTCTTCAATTCATTCATCATCCACATTTAACATACATGATTCGATAACATTTAAAGAACTAAAAGTTCACATAATTGAAATTGCTGAAAATCGAATACATAGATGTCCATACTTATACATTCTTCCATGATAATGCTAATACAATGTTCGATTACATACTATGAAAATCACAAAATGTCACAAGTACTCCAACACTCTAATCTCCGCGCTCGGAGTCGGTCTCCAACGTCTCCTCCACAAGGGTCTCGTCACCAACTACACATGTAGCGAAGCAAGTAGTGAGTCTAAAAGACTCCGAAGTAATTCTACACATACGTACAGCACATATCATAGTAGGTCTACATACACGTCACAAGACACAATAGGTAGCATGCTTGACATTAAATTTTACAACCTATCATGGTGAACTACAAATTAAACATCATGGACTATGCGTCAGAGTCCTAAAATAGAATCACCTAGCACATGCTTTGTTGGGTTGAGTGTGTTTTGGAACTTCCTAAAGTTGTAATTTAATGATATCCAATGAACATCACTCTTACCCTGATTTTGATGATGACATACTGTGATATTGATGATGACATATTGTGATTTTAATGATGAGATATTGTGACATGTTGTGATTTTGATGATGATATGTTGAACATGTTATACATCTTGTACATATCACAATAATGCTTAAACAACATGTTTCTGATGTTTAATATCTCATATTTTAATGTTAATATCTTGTACTAATGATATATGTGTTTAATTCAGGTACAAATCCTTTTTGCAAAGGTGGTGTCGACACACCCCACAATGGTGTCGACACAACACCTCAGACCCCAAGGCAAAAGCTGAAGAAATGCTGAGACTGTGTCGACACGAGTCAAAGAGCAGGTCGACACTAGATCATTTCCCAGAACAGCAGTTTTCAGAAATGGGACAGCAGGTCGACACGAGTCAAAGGGCAGGTCGACACTAGCTGAGGGCAGGTCGACACTAGCTCAGGGCAGGTCGACACTAGACCCAGTTTCCAGCAGACTGGTTTGCAGAAATGGGACAGCAGGTCGACACTGGTTCAGGGCAGGTCGACACACTCCGACTGAAAGTCAAAATCGTGAATTTCTCTGTACACGTGGATGCTTGGGATTTAGGGGATTTGACTAGGGTTTCGTGCCCATGCACCCCAAAGCACTTTATGGACATATGGGGCTATAAATACCCATGTTCCTTGTACCCAAAAGTGAGAGAGCCCATACACTTCCTGAAGAACCTTTTGGCGGCTGAAAGGGGCTTTCCAGATCTGTCTCCATCTCCAGAAGCTTCAAGCCATCCTTTCAAGAGGAAGGACAAGGGAATCAAGGGGAATCCCTGGAGAGAAGGTTGCTGTGCAAGGCAAGGGAGCAGATCCAACTGAAGAGGCACAGGAGAAGAAGGATCTCTGGCATTTCAGATGCCATCAAAGCAGAGCATCGCCAATTGAGGAGGATCTCCATCGATTTCCATCAAGCCTTCTCAATTGAAGCGTCTGCAAGGCCTCTTCATCGAAGAACACTCTTTCTACATCTATTTGCTTTTTTCTGAGTTCGTTCTTCCTTAGTTCGTCAATGAGATTTGTGCATGAAGTTCTGTACAAATTTCTATGTACGAACTGTCTTGAATCAGATCATTGCTAGAGGATCTGATCTCTTTTGTGTTTGATCTAGCTTTTGTACTCTGAGCCGTCGAGCTCAGGTTTGTGAGTCGTCGCACTCACTGTGTGGTTTGAGCCGTCGTGCTCAATTTGGAGTCGTCGTACTCCGGTTGTTGTTTGAGCCGTCGTGCTCAGTTTGGAGTCGTCGTGCTCCAGGTGTTTCTTGAGTCGTCGTGCTCAAGGGTGTTTGGAGTCGTCGTGCTCCTGTGTGAGTTGTACTCAAGGTTTTTGAGTAGTGTGGCCTCACTGTGTGAGGGGTGGACGTAGGAGTCACTGGAGGTGATTTCCGAACCACCTAAAAATCCTCTGTGCATTGGTTTGATTTATGGTTTGCCTTTGTGTCTCGCTAGATGCATGCATAGGGATTTCGTTCACACTACTAATTGATTTGCTCACACACCCAAATCACACTTCAGATCAGTAAATTAATTGGGTGATTTGATCTCTGATTAGAAGTAATTTTTAATTGCTTAAGCTTCCGCGTTAATTGGCATTAGATCTATTCAACCCCCCCTTCTAGATCTGATCCTTCCACCCATCCGTTCCTAACAATTGGTATCAGAGCGGGTTAATGTCTATCTCTGATCTGATTTGATTGCTTCTGTTTGATCTTTGTGTTAATTGCTTGAATTGTCTGCTTGCTCTTTCACCATCTCATTCTAATTGATGGATTCTCGAGGATTTGTAGCCGAAGGCCATTCCATTAATAGACCACCATATTTTGATGGGTCTGATTATTCATATTGGAAAAATCGCATGCAAGTTTTTCTTAGGGCTCAAAACTATGAAATCTGGAGAATAGTTGAAGTGGGTCCTTATGAAAATCAGGGAGATGAGGAAAATTGGACTAGAGAGCAAATTAGGAAAGCTACTCTTAATTATAGTGCCATGAACATGCTTCAGTGTGCAGTCCACCCTAAAGAATATTCAAGAATATCCATGTGTAAATCTGCTAAAGAAATGTGGGATAAACTTGAAGTGATGTATGAGGGAACATCTCAAGTTAGGGAAATCAAAGCAAACATACTTGTTTCTGAATATGAATTGTTTATGATGAAATCTGATGAATCAATTTCTGAAATGTTTGCTAGGTTTATGATAATTGTCAATGGACTGAAGGCATTAGGTAAGGAATACACTGATGCTGATCTGGTAAGAAAAACTTGCGCTCTCTATCATCTGTTTGGCACACAAAGGCTACAGTGATTGAAGATTCTAAGGATTTATCCAAAATCTCTTTGGATGAACTCATAGGATCTTTAATGACTTATGAAATAAATCTGAAGAGAAATGAAGAACACATGCTTAAGGCTAAACCAGTAGCACTTAAGGCTTCATCAAGCATCAAAGAGAAAAATCAAGAAACATCAAGTTCTGATGAGTCTGAGTTTAATGAAGATGAACTTGACATCATGACTAGACAATTCAGAAAAATTTTAAAATCAAGAAGAAGAAGATTCAATGAAAAGAAACAATACTTCTAATAAAAGGAATGCTTCTTCTTCAAATTGTAATGATAGCAGAAATCAAAAAACTAATGAAGATATTGATTGCTACAGGTACAACAAGAAAGGACACATGAAAGGTGAGTGTCCTGAGATCAAAAAGAACAAATTGAAGAAACAAAAGCCATGATTGCAACTTGGTCAGATGAAGACCAAAGTGAGGATGATGAAGAGAACTCTTCAAGTTCAGCAAATGAGGAGTTATGCTTCATGGCTAACAGAAGTGATGGAAAGAACTCACAAAGAAAAGGAGCAAAAAGAGTTCAGAAAACTATGGCTCTCACAGCAAAGTCTAAGAGTTCAGAACACTCTTCATCCTCTTCAGAACACAAGAGTTCAAATGGGTCTAAAAGGTCAGGTAAATCAACTCCAGATCCATTTGTATTTCTAATTCTGATTCTGATGAAGATGAGGGCATGTCTTATGCTGAATTGATTAAATTCTGTGAAAAGATACAAAGTCATAATGTACAACTGAACACTAAAAATAAAGACTTGAAAAAGACTTTAAAACATTGCCATAAAGAAAGTGAAAACTTGAAAAATACACTTGAATTGCTCCAGAAAAATGACAAAGATCCTTCAGAAGAAATTGAGAATTTGAAAAATGAAGTTGAAAAATTAAATTCTGAAAAAGAGAATTTGGAAGATGAAGTCCAAATCTGTGAAACTAAATTGAATGGATTGAAAGAAAACCATGAGCTATTGAAATCAAAAGTCATTGATCTGGAAAATGAAAAAGAAGAATTGATTGATCTCAATAACAATTTCAAATTTGATAATGATCAATTAACCAACAAATCTCTAATATGGCTCATGATCATCAAATAAATGAGAAATGCAAACAACTTGTTGAAGAAAATTGTCACTTAAAAAGGAAGATTGAAGGCTTGTTCCATGACAGACCATTGGACAATGAATGTAGCAATTTGAGTAATAAAATTTCTGACTTGGAAAAACAAATTGCTCAATTTGAAAATGAAAAGAACAAGATGAAAAATGGTTTGGATGTCATGCTAAACAAGCTTCAAACTTCAGAAAAAGAAGTTGTTGCATTAAAAGCTGAAAAACAGAAGATTCAAAATGAATTGAAGAACACAAGTCTTGCTTCTGTTAAAACTAAGAAAAATGAAAAGAAAAACACAATAACATTTGTGAAATCTGCTGTGAACAAGAACCCTGATATCTCTAATGGAAAACTAGTGAAAGTTCTTGTTCAGAAACAGAAAAAGAAAAAGGAGAATGCCACTGTCAAGAAGATTCATCTACCTTCTTCATCAGTCCAAAGGGCTCCAAGGCAAGTTCAAAATTCACATCATGCCAAGAGCCACCAAAAGGTACCTCCTTCCCCTCATGGTAAGCCTCCTCACGTAAAAGGAGATTCAGCAAATGCACACATGCCAAGGTAAGTATCAGGTAAAAAATGCTCTCATTTGCTTTCACTGTAATAAACCTGGTCATCTTGCCAAACATTGCTGGAATAGAAATCAAATTTCAATAAACATGCCAAATCAGTCCAATGCTTTCATTGTCATAAAATTGGTCATATTTCTAGGGACTGTTGGTACAGAAATGATTTTGTTGTGCATGCTCAGAAATTCCAGTCTAATGCACATGCTCATACACATAGGAATAAACATCATGTTCATACTGAAAATGTTCAGAAGTTCCATGTGTATAGGCATAGAAATGTTGCACAAAATCATTTTGTTTCTGCTCATATTAAAAATCCAAAAAATAGAAAACTTCATGAAAACATAGATGCATTGATCAAGGCAAAAAGAAAATCTGGAACTAATTTCTATAGTTCTATCAATGAAAGAAATGCATCTATACAAAAATTAAAAGCATTTTGGATTCAGAAATCTTTGTTGCAATCTAACATTGATTTCATTGCAGGACCCAAACAAGTGTGGGTCCCAAAACCAGCTTGATCAGCAAGCTGAGAAGTCTTGCAGCCATACACTGTAAATGGATTCAAGATATTGGCTGTGCAAGACTAGAAATGATTGGAGAACACAGGTAAAATCTTTGAGAAAGAAATGAAGATTGTTCAGGTAAAATCTCTTTATCATTTCAAATTGAATTGATTGAATTGGAATGAATGTTAATTTTTATCTGAACAATGAGAAATGTGTTTCAATGCTACTCCCACAATGAACTTTATGTCATAACAATTGGAATCATTTGTGTTATCATGCATGCTTAACTGTTCCCATGAGTCTGTGTGCATACTAATGCTTTGACTTCTTGGTATATCAAATGATGACATGTGGAAAAACAAGTTATGCTTGTTTGGAAACTATCATTATGCGTGAGTAAAATACTCCGCCAAGTACCAAAAGTCATGTTATGCTTAAAGCTAATTGTGCTCATAATCATGTGTGAATTGCTTGCTAACTTTTTCATTCCATGCACAATTAAGGGGGAGTAAATTTGAAAAAGTGCAAAAATATTCTTCAATAAATGCAATGAATTTCATGCTAAAAATAAAGTGTAATTGACCCTTTTTGCAGTGACTATGTGGTATATCAAATGGTGAAATGTGAAAGGACAAGTTAGGCTTGTCTGGAAACTATCATCATGCGTGAAAAAAATTCTCCGCCAAGTATCAATAGTCTTCTCTGCATAAAGGTCATCAAGCAAAATGAAAATATAAAAACTTTATTTTGAGTCTTTGCAAAATTCTTCTCCTTCAATAAATTCCTGTTGATATATGCTTGATCATGTTCATACTCTTTCTGTGCAAATTGCTTGGAATGAACATATCTGAATTGCTTAAATGATCATTTCATATCATGCATATCTTATGGGGGAGTGAATTCGAAAGAATCTTTGAGTGAAATGCTGGAGAAATTTGCTGGAGAAATATTCTGTCATATCTGATTCATCATCAACTCTCATTCAGTTTGTTGACAAATATTCTTGTTCAAAATTCCTCACTCTCACATTGCATTGACATTCTTGGTATATCAAATAGTGATTTGAAGAAAGACAAGTCAGGCTTGTCTGGACACTTTCACTATGCGTGAGTATATTTCTCCGCCAAGTATCAAGAGTCTTGTATGCAATTGTTGAGGGGGAGTCATTGTCATATCTCTTGACCTTACTTGTCTATTTTGAACCCCAAATTCATCAGAATTTTTGAGACCTTGTGCTATTTTCTTATGAGAGAATTAAGACATTGAAACTAAACTTATTGTGCATTTAGTTTAATTTCAAAGATTCAGTATCATTTCAAGGTTAAGCAATCATAATACTGAATGTTTTTAAAATGATTTGCAAAACACAATTATAGGCACATGAGTGGCTTTAATATTTCACTTGTGTATGTTTAAGCTTTATTTTTACCACATGTTAAGAATAATATTCCTAAATTCATAGTCATGACTTTTCTGGTCAAAGCAAAATATTCCTGTAAAATGTCAAAAGAAAAATGATCAATCTGGAAAGATACAAACAGAGCAATGCAAATGCTTGAACCACTGAGTAACCGGCCATTTCACCTGACAAGTGATTTGTTTCGCGTCAAAAAGTGGAAATCAAAAGTTTCAACTCTGTACAGATAATGAAAGTTAAACCACTGAGTAATCAGGAGGTCTTGCATCTGATCAATGTGATTTCTTGCACTGAAAAGTGAGATTTAACTAATTATTCTTGTATTCTTTCCTAGTGGAAATTGAAGGAAAATCAAAAAGACAGGATAGAAAAGTTTAAGACCTTAATTAAGTTCATGTTTACTGTGTTTAGACCTATTATTTTACATTGTGTTAAACTTAAAGCTCCTAACGTCCTTGTTAAATACTTCTGCTCACTCATATAGGTCACCTTATTTCACATGTGCATCATTATTTTAACCACATTCAGATTATTGTAATTTGCTATTCTTTGTGTTGAGTGTGTCTTTGTGATTAAACTTTGTTGCACAATAACAAAAACACAATAATTTCTCTCAACTGATAATATCACTTTGCCTCACTTATTTTGAATGTCTCTGACCATTTATTCCCTACATTTCATCTCTTGGTCTCCAACCATCTTGTTTCTCTTCTCTTCTATCCTTTTGATGCTGTCAAAAAGGGGGAGAAAAGGCACATCAAAAAAGGGAGAAAAGGCCTAAAAGGGTACATCAAAGGGGGAGAATATCTTTAAAGGAGAAAGGTCAAAGTGTGTATATGGTCAAAGGGGGAATTATTGCAGTCAAGGGAGTCAAGATATTGGGAGATTGTGCATATGTTTTGTCATCATCAAAAAGGGGGAGATTGTTGGGTTGAGTGTGTTTTGGAACTTCCTAAAGTTGTAATTTAATGATATCCAATGAACATCACTCATACCTTGATTTTGATGATGACATACTGTGATATTGATGATGACATATTATGATTTTAATGATGAGATATTGTGACATGTTGTGATTTTGATGATGATATGTGAACATGTTATACATCTTGTACATATCACAATAATGCTTAAACAACATGTTTCTGATGTTTAATATCTCATATTTTAATGTTAATATCTTGTACTAATGATATGTGTTAATTTTCAGGTACAATCTTTTTGCAAAGGTGGTGTCGACACACCCACACAATGGTGTCGACACAACACCTCAGACCCCAAGGCAAAAAGCTGAAGAAATGCTGAGACTGTGTCGAACAAGGTCAAGAGCAGGTCGACACTAGATCATTCCCAGAACAGCATGTTTCCAGAAATGGGACAGCAGGTCGACACGAGTCAAAGGGCAGGTCGACACTAGCTGAGGGCAGGTCGACACTAGCTCAGGGCAGGTCGACACTAGACCCAGTTTCCAGCAGACTGTTTGCAGAAATGGGACAGCAGGTCGACACTGGTTCAGGGCAGGTCGACACACTCCGGCTGAAAGTCAAAATCGTGATTTCTCTGTACACGTGGATGCTTGGGATTTAGGGGATTTGACCTAGGGTTCCGTGCCCATGCACCCCAAAGCACTTTATGGACATATGGGGCTATAAATACCCATGTTCCTTGTACCCAAAAGTGAGAGAGCCCATACACTTCCTGAAGAACCTTTTGGCGGCTGAAAGGGGCTTTCCAGATCTGTCTCCATCTCCAGAAGCTTCAAGCCATCCTTTCAAGAGGAAGGACAAGGGAATCAAGGGGAATCCCTGGAGAGAAGGTTGCTGTGCAAGGCAAGGGAGCAGATCCAACTGAAGAGGCACAGGAGAAGAAGGATCTCTGGCATTTCAGATGCCATCAAAACAGAGCATCGCCAATTGAGGAGGATCTCCATCGATTTCCATCAAGCCTTCTCAATTGAAGCGTCTGCAAGGCCTCTTCATCGAAGAACACTCTTTCTACATCTATTTGCTTTATTTCTGAGTTCGTCTTCTTTAGTTCGTCAATGAGATTTGTGCATAAAGTTCTGTACAAATTTCTATGTACGAAACTGTCTTGAATCAGATCATTGCTAGAGGATCTGATCTCTTTTGTGTTTGATCTAGCTTTTGTACTCTGAGCCGTCGAGCTCAGGTTTGTGAGTCGTCGCACTCACTGTGTGGTTTGAGCCGTCGTGCTCAATTTGGAGTCGTCGTACTCCGGTTGTTGTTGAGCCGTCATGCTCAGTTTGGAGTCGTCGTGCTCCAGGTGTTTCTTGAGTCGTCGTGCTCAAGGGTTTTTGGAGTCGTCGTGCTCCTGTGTGAGTTGTACTCAAGGTTTTTGAGTAGTGTGCCTCACTGTGTGAGGGGTGGACGTAGGAGTCACTGGAGGTGATTTCCGAACCACCTAAAAATCCTCTATGCATTGGTTTGATTTATGGTTTGCCTTTGTGTCTCGCTAGATGCATGCATAGGGATTTCGTTCACACTATTAATTGATTTGCTCACACACCCAAATCACACTTCAGATCAGTAAATTAATTGGGTGATTTGATCTCTGATCAGAAGTAATTTTTAATTGCTTAAGCTTCCGCGTTAATTGGCATTAGATCATTCAAACCCCCCCTTCTAGATCTGATCCTTCCACCCATCCGTTCCTAACATGCTTTCTATTCATTTCACACATAAAAATCTACCTTCAACCAACTAAGACATGAAAGCCATTAACATGAATTTCCGGGCATGCATGAAAGGAAACATACCTACATGGAATCTACACATTCCTACGCATATACGTAACCATTTTACATGCTTTAAGCTTGCTGGTTTTACATGCTTAAGCAACCATAATCTAACACATGAGAGTACAACAACGATTAAATCACAACATGTGAACAACCAGTATGGAAGTTATTTATATATGCTTAACATTATCCCTAGCATGGGTTCTAGGCATTTGCATACATAAAACATGATCATAACATAGTAAAGCTACTGTTTAAGCATGATTTCAGATTGTCATAACATGGATACAACTCACATCCTCACATTTTGGTTTCACATTTTTACACAATTTCTAATTCGCATATTTCACACTTTACACATGCACTTTACACATTGTTCACATTCACATTTTTCACATGAACACATACACATTTACACATTCACATTTAGTGCCGTGACACATAGTCCAAACCACCAAAGAAGGACACAACATATCACATCACATAGATGCCATCTAGGCATTTCAATGGCGACTCTTGGACTGCGCAGACCGGGAGAACAAGTCTCCACCCTAACCAGTGGTACTGTCCACCTCCAGGATTTTCCCCTAATGCCCTTAGGGTCACAACACATTGAACCTTCCCATGGGGACTTTTCCATGGTACGGTTCCACAGCCCTCTATGGAAGCAGTATCACACTTGGCACAATTTACACATTTCACGTTTTCCGATTTAAGCACTTAGTTTAGCACATGACACTCACATCTCACTCATTCACTCATTCCACACATGGGGCTCTATTTTTCTGACATGACACTACAATTACAGAAATTTTACACTCAGGGAATTTCACCCTTTAGGTTGAAATAACCAGAATTAAACCATTTTTGCAACGGCATGCATAAATTCGCATTCCTACATAGGAAATTCATATTACATCATATACTTGTCCAAATGACCGAAATTTAACACTAGCTGATGTCGGGTTTAGGATCCCACATGCAAATTTTCAGATTTTTCTAACCTAAAACGTAATTACAGAAAATCTAACATGAATTCACATGCTATCCACAATTCAAGTTAGCATGGAGTTGAACACCAATCACATATTTAACAACTCACTATCTGAACCCTAGCATGCATAGAGCCACATGTTTATTCCCAAATTTATTGGGCAATACACAATTACGGAAGCTTTATCGTGACCTACGCATGATTTCTATTTCCCAAAACAGAAAATTCAATAAATCATACAAGCATGGAAAGTTCCAGAAACTCAGAGCACTGACAGGGTTGTACAACATGGTCTAACAAAATTAGGGCAACATGATTTTTACCACGGATTATCAGGTAATGGTGAGAACATACACATGGACGTTCTTCTACATGCTTTCAAGTATGTAAATAAGCTCTACCATCCACAAAATAAGTGTACATTCACATTCCATCCATCACATTAGCTAGTATACATAGCATATAAGAGATTACATTATATCCTCATCGTGAAACATAACGAAATTAATCATATAGAAGGGCAGAACAGTTCACTGTTCTTTCCAGACGAACTTGGCGGCGGTCTTTGGCCGTTCCAGGAGTGGACGGCCAGATCGCTGGATGCATACCAGAGATCTCGGCGTCAAGGCATTGACGCCAAGTTCCTGTCTGTGCAGAAACACAAACCGAACTCCAATTGCAAGGGTGAAAGGGGGATCTAGGACACGAGGAAAAATACATAAAAATGATAAAACCAACCTAGACACATACAGGACGTTATGGGTAGGGTACTTGCCTTTAGGTATACTCCAAAGGGATCAAAAGGCTTGTGAAGCTCTCCTTGGGCTGTCCCAAGAAGTTCCCAACCAGCCTCCAAGATGGCCTTCCTCCGGTTTCTTGAGCAAGCTCCAGTGAAATCCGCGGTCGGGACCTTCCTCGATGATCCAGCAAGCTCCTTGATGCAGCAGGTGGCCGGATCAAACTTTAGAACTTCAGATTTTGGTTGCAAAGGTGAGGGTTTCTCACAGTCCGAAAATAGGGTTTCACTCCTTTCCTTCTTCCTCTCTTGCAAAGGGTAAAGAGAAGGCTTAGGGTTGTAAAGATGGGTTTGTATATAGGAGAGGGGTTCTCCTATCACGCAAGGGTGACAAGATGGCCATCAGACCGTTGGAGACAGCTCCCCAATGGTTGGGGTAGCTTGCTCCCGAAAATTCTGGCTCTGCAACGCATGCTGGTCAGAGAAGTTGGCGTCCACATCGCTGGACGCTGGGGTTAGTGTTGGCGTCCATATGGTTGACGCCGACACCACATCGACGTCTGTTGATGTTGACGCCAATCTGGCCTTCGGACAGAACTCTAAAACATGTAGAAACCCATGCACATCATGTATATATACATGTAATATCTATATGGTATTGTGCACACCTACCATCATATCATTCATACATTATTACAACTAATTTATACACATGCATACAATAGTATTCTAACTAGTACTTACGTAGATATTTACATACGTACATACACAACATGAATTATTACATGCAATACAATAATGCAACAAAATTCGAGGGCCTTACAATTACATAGCATTTAAACAATATCATGTAACATGTAGTCAATATCATGTAGCAAGTAGTCAACATCATGTAGCATGTAGTCAATATCATGTAGCATGTAGTCAATATCATGTAGCATGTATGTAGAGTTTCTAAGATATAGCCCCACTATTAATGAAGATCATGTAGAGTGTAACATTCACTTATCACCTAGGCAAATCAGTGATGAAGTCGTGGTCATTGCGCAAGTCTGAGGGAAGCCCTCCCCACCTTAACCAGTAGAACATGTCAACCTCTAGGATTTCATCCGTTGCCCACAGATTCATGTAGTCAATTTATGTAGGTGACCATAACCATAGGGGCATTCTATGGCGTAGTTCCATGTTGGCATCTCTATAATAGCAATGTCTTATGGCCACATCATTTCAAAAATCTTATAACATGTTTTCATGCAATTAATATTTACATGTAATTCTATCATGCTTTTTCGTAAAATTTTGTATGATTGCCAACTCATTTAGTAAGACAACAATATAAAGATTCAAAACTCATTTCATCATTTCTGAAATCATTATTCTACTGTACAACAACAACCTATCATGATAATACATTTACTGTTTAGATCAAAATTCATTATTCATGTAGTTTTTCTCACATCTCATTGATTTCCATGTATATTTTCATAATTCAGAAAATCATAGCAGCAAGTATAGTGCACAAAAATCTTGAAATATTGACAATAAGTTTCTTCCTAGTCATGCATTTCATATGCCAAATTTCATATTTTTCTGAATCAAGCATCATTTCCTAAGATTATTTTTCACTACTTGGATTAACTATATGGCACAATGCTCATATGAAACATACATTTACTGTGCAAAATTGAGCATGATCAGTCTATGTAGTTCTATCTAACAGTAATAAGAAATTCAAACAAAATCTCACAACATAGATCATACACATTTTATCTTTCTTTCTTCATACCTTATTAAGAAGTATCTCTTAATATGTAATATACATAGACCGTGTCACTCATGACATTTCTATTATATAACAGTGCCTATTTACACAGAATAACCTAATCCGAACCCTCTACATGCATGAATCACAACTTACAGTTAAACAAATCTGTAGAAAAACAACACAGATGAACTTAACGACAATGTATATTGCCGTTTACACAGGCTAACGACAATAAACCCTCTCGTTAAGATCAGTTGACGGCGGCACATAGCGCCGTTAATATATATATAGATGTCTAGAACATTGATGTTTACATGAAATAAACGGCGGTCAATGTTGATGTTAAGTTCTTCCGGTCAGAAACCAAAAACATACATGAAATATCAGAACTTTAACCCCCTCCTACTCTCTTAATCATGGGTTAAAAATCATAAAAATGATATATCTATAGAGTCTAATATCCTAAACCGTTCCCCATGTTACTTGCCTCTAACCCTCCTTCTGGAGTCATGAAGAAAAAGTTGATGATGCTCGCCTTGGCAACAAGGCAGTCCTCTTCACCGCCTTTAATCGCCTGATCTGTCCTCCAGAACAGCGCCTACGCTTGGAGATCCTTCTGAACATGATCCTTCAAGTTGCCTCTCTGCCTAGCTCGCTTCGATTTGCATGAATCACCGCAACAACAACTCCTCCCTCGGCCCTCTTTTCTCACCTCCAAACTAGTGAAAAACCCCTTCCTAAAAGCCAAATCAGGGTTTTATAAAGACTCCTACGGTTTACTAAAGCTCTAATCCTGACCATTGAACCAAAAATGTCTAGATCTATCGGATAAATACCAAGAAAACGGCCGATCATTTCGCTCCAGAACGGTAGCTGCAAAAACTGGCAAGTCAGGTTGACATCAACATAGGTTGTCATTTACCATGAGGTAAATGGCAATCGATCATGCCATCAACATATCTGACCAAAAAACCAAATATTTTGGAAAACATAAACGACATAGACCCCTGTCGTTTACAGCTAGTAGATGGCAATCAATCATGCCGTCTACTACAGTCAACGACAGTGAATCTTGATGTCAGTTCATCAATTCACAGTTCAATATTAGAAGTTGTAACACATACACACAATTATAAAATTCCAACAAGCAAAAGTTTTAGGGCACTACAAGCCATACATAGGCCATGCTCAAACCATACCCTACCATACCTAACATTGACTTGGTTTGTAAGAAGGACAAACGGCCAAATCTGTCATACTTCAGGTCATACCCTTGTCATACTTATCCTTGACTTAGTCTAGAAAAGGACAGACCCACCATGCCTGAGCCATGTCTATGTTGACTATTTCTGGGGAAGGACATGGGTAGATGAGGACCACCCATGCCCTTTCAGAATTCTTTGTCTTTTTGTTGCCATTGATTGGAGACCAGGCTCCCAATCTTTTGGGTGTTCAAGGCTACATCGATTACTGATGAAGCCACCTATCGGTTGTGGAAAATCTCACATCGATTGTCTTTACTTTGTCATGCACATTTTCTTGTGTTTTATACAAAGTTTCACTTCGTCATATACAAAGTTCTACTTCGACTAACAACGTTCTCTTCTTCTTTTTATACGAAGTCTCACTTCGTTATATCCAAAGTTCCACTTCATCATATCCGATTTAGCTTCAACTGACAACATTATATTTTGACATATATGAAGTCTCACTTCGTCATATCTAAAGATCTTCTTCGTCATATCCGAAGTTCAGCTTCGGATGACAACGTTATATTTCGACATATACAAAGTATCACTTCGTCATATCCGAAGTTCCTCTTTGTCATATCCGAAGTTCAGCTTCGGCTGACAATTGTTATGTTTTGACATATTCGAAGTCTCACTTCATCATATCCGAAGTTCCTCTTCGTCATATCCGAAGTTTAGCTTCAACTGACAACGTTATATTCAACATATACGAAGTCTCACTTCATCATATCCGAAGTTCCTCTTTGTCATATCCAAAGTTCAGCTTCGGCTGATAACATTATATTTTGACATATACGAAGTCTCACTTTGTCATATCCGAAGTTCCTCTTTGTCATATCCAAAGTTCAGCTTCGGCTGACACATTATATTTTGACATATACGAATTCTCACTTCGTTATATCAGAAGTTCCTCTTCGTCATATTCGAAGTTTAGCTTCGGCTAGCAATGTTATATTTCAACATAGACAAGTCTCATTTCGTCATATCCGAAGTTTAGCTTTGGCTGACAACATTATATTTTGACATATATGAAGTCTCACTTCGTCATATCCTAAGTTCGCTTCAGCTGACAACGTTCTATTTCGACATATACGAAGTTTCACTTCATCATATCTGAAATTCCTTTTTGTCATATCTAAAGCTTAGCTTCAGCTAACAATGTTATTTTCAACATATACGAAGTCTTACTTCGTCATATCCGAAGTTCCTCTTTGTCATATCCGAAGTTCAGCTTCGGTTGACAACGTTATATTTCGATCGGTCAAAGGGCTGGTGAGTTGTAACTAGTAGGGGGTATCAGTGTTTCCCTTTTTATGAACTTCCAACTCATCCCAAGACTTCCTTCATCGGCTTCTTTACTTTAATATCCTGATTGAGACCTTACTCAGTCTTGTCCACTAATTTATCCTCATTTATTTAGGATTTAAAAATCCAGGTCGTTACATTACCAATGGAACTTGTCCACCTCCAGGATTTCACATGACCCGTTGCCCCGGATATCACGTAACGCGATTGAGCTTTCCCATAGGGGTCTACTACATACGGCTCTCGCAATCTATGGTGGCAGTGTCTTATGGGCACAACTTTTATCTGTCATTATCATGCTATTTAATGCACATGTCACATCTTTTCTCTCTCACCATGCACATGCACTCACATCACATAGACATACTTTATTAACTTTCAGAAGTTAGATTATTATCAGGCAGTAATGAAACAGAGCCTAACCATTATGCTAATCACATTTTAAAACATTTTTGGGACATGCTATCATGACATGATATAAAATCTTTAGAAAATCATAACTAATTGTACAGTGATCAGAACATACTCACATTTTAACCATGCGATACTTATGTTGGATATAACATATCACTAATTTTTCATAATTTTATAAATAGTAAAATGGTTTTTTCTAATTAAAGATAGAAATCAAGTCATTATTTACAAAATTATTATATATTCATGAACATAAGTTAAACTTGGTTAACATGCCTAAATCATGTTTATAGTAGTCTAACAAACTGAAGTACCAAGTTTATATTTTTTATAACATGCATGGGACATGAAAATCAAATTATCAAGTGTTCATATACCTTTTCATATAAACAGAAATCCAAATAATTACCATAATTAGTGAAATTAAAATTAGAGTTACCCAATCACATCATGATGGTTAACACCTCAAGGCTGAACCAAAAGAACCAAAAAACCATCACAAAATCCACAAAATTATCACATATGGCGAAATAGTAAATTTCTAGGCAAGATGAGTTTGACGTCAACATCTGCTACCGTCACCTAAGTAGATGTCAATATTTGTTGCCGTCAACTTCCTGACAGCACAGTACAACCCGAGAGTAAGAAATCATGAAAAACGGGCATTGAAATAAATTTCTAAAAATCAATAAAAATAGGAAAATCCTAGAGAACAAGTATACAGAGAGAAAGCCTAAGTTACTTGCCTAAAACGTTTTCCACAACATGAAAATTAAACCGATGAAGCCCTCTTTGGCACCCAAAGAGGTATCATATAAGCACGATCAAATGCTTCTTCTTGTGTACGATCCGACCATCATCTCCACATCCAGAGCCTTCCTCTCACGTCGTGGAAGCTTTCTCTTCATAGCAACAACCTCAAACTTGCTGCAACACGGCCGATCTACCTCAGACAAACCCTCTCTCTCACCTCTCACAACACACAAAACCCTATCCAAGAGAGAGAACTCCCCTCCCCAAACATCGCCTCTCTATATATATAGAGCCATGGGTCATGATTGGGTTAAGATCCTTTCCCTAACATGACTCTAACTAGCCAACCTATCCAAAGAAAGTAGCTAGTTTCAGAGCAAAATTTGGATTGGAACATGCAGAAGATGACCTCAACATTAGTGGACGTCAATAGGAAACTTGACCACAATCGATCTTGCTGTCAATGGAGAAAAAATACATAAAATCCACAAAGTCAAACTTGACATCAAGGGTTCTGCTATCAACACTATTGACGGTAGAGGTCCCTGCCGTCAAAGCAATCCTAACGACAACAACCCTTGCCATCAGGAAGCTGTTGATGACACCTATTGTTGCCGTCAACAAAGGCTGATGGAAACCTCTCCTGTCATCAAGAAATCCTGACAGTAGTGAGTTCTACCATCAATATGGAAGCACCCAAAAAATTCAAAAAAAAATGATAAAAATCCAAAACATTACCAAATAAATCCTAAAAAATAGATAAAATGCAGGGCATCACACTCGACCCCGAGCAAACCCCCATTTGTCACTTCCCGAGAATTACGCAGTGGATATTATTGATTAATTAGAGTCGATATTTTGAGACGTGGACAGTCGACAAATAAGCCTCTAGCTAGCACGCACTAAATGTGTATCAACACAACATCATAATAGGCCCAAATGTTGAACTCAATAAAAACTGTATTCAATTTCAACTCAACTTATAAAAATTGGAAACTAGTACAAGACTGAGACTCAAATAAAAAGGAAGTACATTTACCCCTCACTTCCTACTACAGGTTCTAACTCTCAAAATAAACTACGATAACTAGACTCATAATTGAGACGCTCATCACTCGGATGCATTCCCATCCTCGACTTGCTCTTCCTCCTCTTGAACTTCATAGTCCCTAGATTGGGAAATGTAGGGATGAGCAAACTAGCCCAGTAGGATTTATATCTCAATGTGCGGGCAATGATATAAGTGATTAACATTTTAGAACTAGGCAAGTACGAACAAAATCATTAAAACATGATATATAAGACAAACTGGATAGAGTGAACAAGATAGAATAAGATTTTGAACAAGATGCCAAGAAAGAACTAGCAATAGATCACTTTGCACAAGCACGCAAGATTTCACTTGATGTCAATAGTTTTCAAGAAAACAAGATATCACTAGTTGCAATAAATGCAGGATGACCATATCACGCAAGCAAGCAAGCAAGATTGCACAAGCACGTTCAAGTAACACTAATCAGGCACGTAGACACCAATGCACACCAGAAAAGATCCATCAAGAATGTACACCAGGACACGTGTATGTGGTTATGTATCAAACATTCAACAAGCAAGAAAGTACTCCCAGCGCAGATGCAACGCCAGTAATCATTATACACCATCGTTAACAGTATATTTATGACTCGCCGTCATTGGGGCTAGACTGGAGCCCTTGGACACACTCCGTGCCCTGTCAGCCTCTCATGTAAAATTTTAAATGTAGATACCCACAGTCATTAATAATGGCCAATGAGAGTTTCAAAAAGTAAGCATGTGTAATGTCATGTTCATGATGATGATGAGAAGAAATAAATAAATTGAACATGATTCCATGAGGACAATAATCAAGAGATAAATTCGGCAGCTGAATGTTAGATTTACAATTTAGTTCAATCTTTACATTAATGGCTTTAGTCTAGATGGCAATTCACACTCACGAGAACAAGAAGAGAAGGAAGTGCACGCCCTAGAAGTATAAGGTGTAGTGATGCACCTGTTTAAATTCACAATCCGTCGGTCTCAAACTCCCGGAAAAACACTTAACATGATGGCAAGCAATGAACAATGTATTTACTACATATGGGTTTATAAGATTTTAAGATAAAATTTATCATTTAAAGCAAGCTAGAATGGTAACAAGAGTAAATCACAAGTTTCATGTATGATCATATCATTAGAAGCAATAGAATAATATTCATGTAATTAAGGATTTTTCAATGGGTTAAACACTTTTAAGCCATTAAATAGACATTATGTAATGAACAGACCCAAAATATGCAATATCTTGTAAAGGTAGTGTCGACACAACCCATGCTGGTGTCGACACCATGCTTCAAACACAGAGCAAAAACATGAAAAACTGGTCAAGTAGTGTCGACACTAGTTCAAGTAGTGTCGACACTAAAGACAGGTTCCAGAAACCTTCTGGAAAACATGGGACAGTGTGTCGACACTAGATGAGGTAGTGTCGACACTAGAGAGCTTCCCAGAACACTTTCTGGGCTACTTTGGGGACAGTGTGTCGACACTAGATGAAGTAGTGTCGACACTAGCTGCCCTCCATGACAAAACATATGGTCAAGTGTGACGCGAAAACATGTCTCATGCAGCGATTCACTTACCCATCTTATAACTCTCTAACTAATGACATTTAGACAAAATGTTCAAAACGAAAGATGACGAGGACAACTAGTAGAGAACGTTGATGTTGGGGCTTTGATCTAATTCCATCTCGAGTCCTGAGAAAACAGATGAAGAACAAAAAATCAAGTGTAGCCCGAAATCCCAGTATCATGCAGTGACTCTCTTCCCACGCCTGTAACTCTCTAACTAAGGCATTTTGGATAAAACATCCAACATAAAAGATGATCGTGACTTCAATTAGAAAAACTTTTGTGAAGGAAGTTTAGTCAAATTCGGTCTCAAATCACGTGCATAATAAGAAGAACGGGAAAAACCCTAACAGTGCGCGACTTTGGAAAAACACTCATAACTCAAATTATACTCATTAGAAGTCGATGAAACCAGTGGGAAACGAAAGTTAACTTGATGCTCTACACATTGGTATAGGATATATTAAGGTTTGGCCCGAGAAAACCTACCTTCTGGGTTGAAGATGTCTCGTTTTTTCTAGAAAACCCGAGTTCAGACACTCGGAGGAAAACGCTTACTGCTCCGTATATACTGCATGGAATTTAAGAATTCCACTTGGGTTAGAACGTAGCCTTGACCCTCTTTCCAGGGGTATAAGCCTTGCAAGGTTGGTTTAGGTTTGACTCACCTTTGGTCGACTTCAAGATGATGGTCTGTGCAGGTCGCAGCAGACGAAACAGGGGAAGAAGAACGACTTGGTGTGGATGATCTCCTGCTCCCCAGCCACCAAGAACTTCTCCACACGACCCCAGCAAGTTCTAAAAACTCGTTCCTAGGGTTTGGTGAAGAGTATTTAAGCAACCGTGTGTTTTAGGAGTCCTTTTATAACTAGGAAAGCTAAGCTGCGGTTTTGACAGGGCAGTTTCCTATCTTTTGAGGATTCCTTCCTCCCTTAGAGTGTGTGAGGCTTTAGGAAACCTCCCACCATAGATAGGCACGGATTTGGGTTGCCAAGAATGCATGATTGCATCCCAATTCAACTTAAATTGCCTTTTCTAATTTTTGCCTATTTAGAGTTACGAATTTTCCCTGTATTTTCTAGCTTTATTGGATTATTGGCTACATGATGTCCATTGACCCGCTTATGATATTGGGTCATTAATATATAATGTTGGAGGTCCCTCCAACACTTTTATTTAAATTTGATTCCTTTATATACTAAAATTTCCGGGGTGCTACACCATTAGAGCAGAGTGGGGATGGGGCTCGGCCTTTTACAATGATAGAAAACTTCCTCAACAATGTATGATATGGCAATTCAAGATAAGAGGAGTCTGGGATCTCATGATTGCCCGCCGCACGGGTAATGGGGATGTAAGGCCCTCGAATTTCCGTCGCTTTTATTTGTATTTAAGTGTGCATGATTGTGCTTGTGTATGTATGTACATAATTACGTAGGTATTAATTAGTATAATTAAGTGTGTATGTGTTTATGTTAAAGGTAAATAATGTGTGTATTGCATGATGGTAGTATGAATATAATACCATATACATATTGCATGTATATAAGTTTGGTATGCATGGTTTTCTGCATGATTTAGGGTTCTGGCCGAATACACCTTGGCGTCAAGCCCAGGACGTTGAACCAGTGTCAGCGTCCAGACATGGACGCCAGCACTAACTCCGGCGTCCAGCGATATGGACGCTAATTTCTCTGACCTGCATGCGCAGCAGAGCTGCATGCTTCTGAAACAAGGAAGGCTACCCATTGGGGGATGACCCCCAACGGCTCTCAGGCTGTCTAATCAGTGTGGTGAGTGGGTGAGGGGCTCTCCTTAACCCTGAACCCGAAATGGCTCTCCCACTCTTTCCCTTCACCCTTGCAAGAGGAGAGAAGTGAGGAAGAAAAACCCTAGAGCCTTCTGTGAGAAAACCCCATCTTGGCACCCCCAAATCCGACCCCTTGGAGGTTGATCCGGCCGACTTCCCCGACAAGGAGGTAGCTGATATGAAGGGCAAGGCCTCCCCGGTCTTGCTTTGCTGAGGAGATCACCCAGGAGCCCGGAGGAAGGCGATCTTGGAGGCACTTCTGCAACTTCTTGGGACTGCCCAAGGAGGTCTTCTTCGAGCCCTAAATTCCTTGGAAGAATTTCTAGAAGGCAAGTGACCTATCTATGATGTCCCCGTATGAGTCTAGGTGGTTTTTGTGATTTTTATGGAATTTCCCTCGAGTCCTAGACCCTCCATTTCACCCAAGATTTAGAGCTCGGGTCTGTGTTTCTGCACAGACCTGATTAAACGGCAAGGTCCCTGGACGCCCAGTTCCTCCTTGGCGTCCGTCGACCATGCCGCTGACTCTGAGCCAGCGGCCAGAGACCGCCGTCTAGTTCTTCTTTCTGTCCCTCTTATACATTAATTCGGTATGTTTTATGCGATGAGGATATATTGTACATCTTATACTCTATGTATATGTGCATTGTGGTTGTGGATGAACATGGTGTGATGGTGAATGTGGGTTAATAATATCTTGTAAACTTGTGAGCATGACTTGCCGACCATTTTGCGAAATCATGATTCATGAATGCCTCAGTTTCGGTTTGATCATGAAGGATAGTGGGTCAGCATATGAGTTTGTAAATTTTAGTAATTTATCCATGCTTGAGAAATTGTAAATAAGTTCGGTTCGGTAAATTAAAAGCATGCAAAAGAAATGGTTGTGGTAATTGATTTAGAGATGTATGAATTATGGTGATGTTGTATTCTAAAATCATGCATATATTAGCAGTCTCTGTGCAAAACAGTAAGTGGCTAAATTGCAAAGTGTGTTAGACCCATGTTAGCTCAAGTTGTGAATAATATGCCAATTAAGTGTTTATTTTCTGTAAATTATATTTAGCTCAGAAAAATCTGAAAATTCGAGTGTGTGATCATGAAACCGAAAACAGCATGTGGTTAAAATTTCAGGTCATTTGGACCCGTAAATAAAAGTTATGTGTTTTCATGTGAAACGTGATAATTCGTGCATATGATCGTAATGTGATTAGATTTTGTTTAAACCAACATGATTAGTGTGTTTACTGTGTGTTAAACCTTGAAATTCTGTAGTACCATGTTAGGGAAAAACAGAGGTAATAATGTGAGTGAGAAAGTGAATGTGATGAAAGTGTCAAGTGTAAAACTATGTGTAAAACGGTAAATGTGTAAAAGTGAAATTGTGCCAATGTGATACTGCTTCCGAGAAGGCAGTGGAGCCGTATCAGGGAAAGGTCCCCCTGAGAAAGTTCATTGTGTTAAGTGACCCTAAGGGCATTAGGGGGAAATCCTGGAGGTGGACAAGTACCACTGGTTAGGGTGGAGACGTGTTCTCCCGGTCTGCGCAGTGCCAAGAGTCATCACTGTATTGCCTAGGTGATGTGCTATGTGTTATGTAATGTGAATGTGTATATGTCCTTCTTTGGTGGTTTGGACTATGTGTCACGGCACCTAAAATGTATAAATGTGAAATGTGTGAAGTGTATGTGACCATATGTAAATGTGTAAGTGACAATGTGAATGTGTATGTGTGAAGTGTAACCATGTGAAAAGAGGAAATTAGTGTAAAGAAGAATGTGAAATTCTAGATGTGTAAATGTGTTATAGAAACCCATGTGAGACTAAATCTGAAACCATGTGAATTCAGAAGATGCATGTTATTACTCTCATGTTATATGTGCAAAAATGTTTAGAATCCATGTTAGGAACAACTAATGAATATGTGGGCAAAATAGCATAATGAAGCTGTTCATATGATATGTTTTAAGCAACATTGTAGCTCTCATGTGTAGAGTTATAGCCATTGAACCATGTGAATTCAGCAACCTAAAGCATGTGAAAAAAATTATGTATGTGCTTAAGAACATGTGGAATCCATGCTAATTGTGTTCCCCTTTCATGTATGTAAAATTGTCCATGTTGATAACTCTCATGTTTGATTCTTTAAAAGATTAGAGTTCATGAGTAAATTGAATAGAGACCATGTGATAGGTGAATTTTACTTTAGGAATCTGAAAGCATGAGTTATGTAGAAAAGTGTAGAACTTTCATGTTAGGTTGAAACTTGAATTGACTAGCATGCTTGTATTGCAAATTGTAAATGCGCATGTAGAAACCACTAGGACTTGTACGTGAATATCAAGTATAGTGTTGCTTGCGGAGTCCTTGGACTCACTCCTTGCTTCGGCGTACAGGTATAGTTGGTGACACGACACCGTTGGAGGAGACGGTGGAGACGGACTCCGAGCGCGGAGATTAGCTAGTGGGAGTCTCATTGTTATTGTGTATTCATTCGTATGTACTTGGAACGTTGTATTAGAATTATCATGAAAAGAATGTATTATGTGGACATTATGTATTTCCATTTCAGCGATTTAAGTTATGTGAACTCTTAGTTCCTTTTGACAATTGCAAACTTCATGTATGTTAAATGTGGATGATGAATGAATGGAGATAGTTCTCTTTTACTTCCGCTACTCTGTTGTATGTTCGCGTGTATCTCAGCTGTATGTATCGTTGGGTAAATGTCCCACTGTGAGGACTCTTGTTATACCGACGTGGGTTGGTACAACCGTACCGGTATAATGAGGGCCGTCACAGAGATTGGTATCAGAGCGACCGGTTGAGATTACACATGAATATACCTAAGTCATCATCCCCATTGCATGCTAAGTATGTCCACATGTGTAGAAAACGCTAATAAGGAGTGAAAGATAGATAAGAAATGGTTAGAAAACGTAGTAATCTAGCTCTAATGGTGGCTGAAATTTTATGACAGCCATGGCTTCCCGTGGACGACGTGGAGGTGTGCCAGCTCGCGACGACGAGCAGAGGCGTGATGAGCAGGCGGAGCAACAGGCCCCAGCACCGCGAGGCCCTGTGCTTCCCCCACCACCGCCAGTGGACTATGGAGTATTCATGCAAGGTCTGGTGCAAGCCATGCAGACGCAGGCCCACACCCAGGCAGCACTCCAGGCCCAGTTGGAGGCCCAGGTAGAATAATGAAACAACTAGTAGTTGCTATTTTAATTGCATGATACTGTGTTTATTGTGTATTGTTATTGTTAATGTAGCAGGCTCAGGCCCCAGCTCAGGACCATGGTGGACCTCCCATCATGGAGCGATTTAAGAGGATGACTCCACCTCTTTTAAGGGGGAGAGTGATCCATTAATGGCAGAAAGCTGGTTAAGGGAGACAGAGAAAATCTTCCGAGCTATCAGGTGTCCTGATGAGGATAAGGTGACACTAGCACCTACATGCTACAGGTATGCCTTTGTTTATGCTTGAATGTTGCTTGTCAAGTTAGAATTGTTAGTTGGTGCTTATGAAGGTGTATTGCAGGAGAGAGCTGATGTATGGTGGTCCTCCCTACTGCGTACACGCTTCGAGGACGGAGCAGTAGTTGTGGCATGGGACGCGTTCGTGAGGCACTATAAAAAAATCTCATAAAATAAAAAACCCTAGGTGACATAGTCACATATAGAAACCCTAACTTAGTTGCCTTGAAAACCTCCATACACACACAAATTAATCCAATATAACACCCACCTTGGAAACTAAGACAATCTCTCCACTTTACATCTTAGTCCCCTTCACGATCAACTTTTGGGCAAGATTGACATAAATAAAGGCCTTCACCTCGATTAGTAGTGTGATGCCATGCATTTTTATCATTTTTGTACATTTATTTGGATTTTTTTTCAAATTTTTTTTGGATGTTCTGGTAGCTGATTTCCTCACGATAAGTAATTATATAGCTGTTAGGAAATCCAGACGGT
This sequence comes from Colocasia esculenta, assembly GCA_014218235.1. Lineage (NCBI taxonomy): Eukaryota > Viridiplantae > Streptophyta > Magnoliopsida > Alismatales > Araceae > Colocasia > Colocasia esculenta. The sequence goes on along the minus strand of CM024758.1, from coordinate 60,225,741 downwards.
AGGATAGCCTGCTGTTAGGCACTGTTGACGACAACACATTGTGCCATCAACAGTGTTTTGACGACAACAAGTGTTGCCATCAGAGTGTCTTGACGACAGGTCCTTCTGTCGTCAACACTATTGACGATAGTGGCCTTGACATCAAGTTCTTCTTCATGAGATTTGCATATTTTGCTCCGTTGACGATGAGATCGATTGCCATCAGTTTCCTATTGACGTCAACCTCTGCGTGTTCTAGTCTGAGTTTTGCTCCGATTCTAGCTGGTTTCTTTGGACATGTTTGGTAAGTCAGAGTCGTGTTAGGGCAAAGATCTTACCCCAGTCACAACCGATGACTCTATATATATGGAGAGGCGTCATTTGGGGGAGAGACTTTGCTCTCTTGGCTAGGGTTTTGTGTGTTGAGAGAGGAGAGAGAGGGTGAGTCCATGACAGAGAAAGAGAGTAGATCGACTAGATTACTACTTGATCATGGTGGTTGCTGTGAAGAGAAAGCTTCCACGACGTGAGAGGTAGGCTTTGGACATGGAGATCGTGGCCGGCTCGTGCACAAGAAGGAGGATCTGATTGTGCCTATAAGGATACCTCTTTGGGTGCCAAAGTGGGCTTCATCGGCTTAATTCTCATGTTGTGATAGATTTTTGAGGCAAGTAACTTAGGGTTTCTCTACGTATACTTGTTTTATAGGGTTTTCCTATTTTTCTATATTTTTAGAAAATTATTTCAATGTTGTTTTCCATGATTTCTTACTTTGGGTTGCACTGTGTACTATTAGGAAGTTGACGTCAACTCATGTTGATGGCAACATATGTTGACGTCTACTCATGTTGATGGCAATAGATGTTGATGTCAAGTTCATCTTGTCCGAAAATTTACTGTTTCGCCATATGTGATGATTTTGTGGATTACATGATCTTTTTTTGGGTTCTTTTGGTTTTGTCTTGAGGTATTAACCATCATGATATGTTTGGATAACCCTAGATTTATTTTGTTAATTATGATAATTATTTGAATTTCTGTTTATATGGAAAAGCATGTGAACATTTGATAATTTGATTTCTATGAAGCAAGCATATTATAAAAATTGTTATACTCTATATTTCAGTTTGTTAGACAACTCTCAACTTGATTTAGGGCATGCTAATCTCGTTAAATTTCTGTTCATGAATATATAGTGCTTTTGCGAATAATAATATGATTTTTTTCTTTAATTAGGCAAAATAGTTTGACTGCTCTTAAAATTATGAAAAATTACTGATATATTCTATCCTGCATAAGTATCCTGTGTTTAAAATTTGAGCATGTTCTGATCCCTATACAATTAGTTATGATTTTACGAAACTTTTATTATCATGTCATGATAACATTCATAAATTAGTTTTAAAATGTGATTAGTATCATGATTAGACTCTGTTTTATTATTGTTTGATAGTAATCTAAGTTCTGAATGTTAATAAAGCATGTCTATGTGATGTGAGTGCATGTGCATGGTGAGAGAGAGAAGATGTGACATAGGTGCATGAAATAACATAATAATGTGAAAGATAAAAGTTGTGCCAATGAGATATTGCCACAATAGATTATGTGGAGCCGTACTGTCGTAGTGCCCTACTGGAAGGCTCAATCGTGTTACGTGATAGTCGAGGCAACATGTCGTGTGAAATCCTAGAGGTGGACAAGTTCCACTAGTAATGGTGGGGAGGGCTTCTCTCGGTTCTACGCAGTAACCGAGGCTTGATCACTTTGCCTAGTGATTAAGAATGTGTATGTGATCGTGTAATCTTTCTAGTAGTGGTTTGGGCTGTGTCTCGACTTGTGTAAAAGTTAATGTGAATGTGTAAGTGAAATGTGATATGTGAACGTGGCACGTGGTATGTGCAAAGTGAAAGTGTTATGTGATCGTGAATGTGAAAGTGACAAGTGAAACGTGAAAACCATGTGAAAATAAGTGTAACTGAATGATAATGTGACAAGTGAAAGAATAGTGCATATGAAAGCAAAGATAAGAGTGCATGTGTTAATGTGTCCCATGTTAAATGATAATTATGATATCATGTTTAGTGCCATGTGTAGAAGCATGATTAATAATGTCCATTGGTTAGATATTATTTGATAAGCATGTGAATGCATAAAAGATAGAGTAAATATGAATGTCTATGCTCTCATGTTAGTGATTCCATGTTTAAATGTTAATCATGTTAGAACTTGTTATACATGTGTTAGTATAGCTTTGCTTATAGATTCCATGTTTAAGTTATTCATGTTTAATGTATGAGCATGAGCATATGTTAAAGTTAGATTGTTAATTGTTAGTAATCTAATGATATTGTGATAGTTAGTAAAGTGTTAGAAGGCATGTGTGGTAAGTACGTGGTTTGCAATACTAAGTTGTTTGGTGAGTCTATTTTGTAGACTCATCCTTACTTAACATTTTAGGAAGAGTTGGAGATTTAGAATCCAAGGAGTCAGTGAGATCTGACGCGGAGCTCGAGGATTAGAGTTGATGAAGACTTCTAGCTTAGTACTTACTATGTGGATTGATTGTAATTTAGACTTTTGTCTTATTGTACTGAGATTGACTATATGATGAGTTATGTTAGGCTATCACTACAGGAAAACCAGGCTTTGCTTACGTCCAAACACCGTCAGTAGAGACCTAAAAATCGTAAGCATAGCCTTTGCTTACGGTGTTACCTACGATAGGGTTTTGTCGGCTAAAGTCCGACGACAAAGGCCTAAGGCTACGGTGTTTTAAACTCCGTAAGTATAGAACTATAGTGACGGTGTTGGTAGCCGTAAGTAACACCATAAGGATATCCTTTTTTAGCTACGGCGATGTTAACCGTAGTCATATTTTTGTAAGGATAGACTCAGTGACGCCGAATATCCCTACGGCATTTTAAACCGTAAACATGTGTCCCTACGGCCACGTACACCATAAGCAAGTATGTTTCCCTACGGCCGCATACACCATAAGTAGTCTTTTTTCAGCAAAAAAAAAATAGTACTATATTTAAATGGATCCACATTCACCTACATTTAGAGATCCACATTCACAAACAATTAGATCAACACGTACACATCCACATTTAAATCCACACATTCACATTTGGATCAACACATACATCCACATTTAGTTCCACACATACACATCCACATTTAGATCCATAATCCACATTTAGATCCACACACATTCACACCCACTCATTCACAATGCACAACACATTAATAATATAAAACACGTTAAAGTTTAACAAACAATAATGTTAATGAAAGATTACATCAAACATCATTGTTCACATTCACATACTAGTGCTAAAGTCTGTACAGAAGAGAAAGTTAATTGCTAGTAAATGAAATTGTTCACATGTGGTGGGAGGAGATTTGTGATTTGTCCAAATCAGCTTGCTTTCTCTTTGGACCAAGATAGGTTGCAATAGACAAACTGCAAGAGCTACACTAAATGAGGTAAGAAAATTGAATTAAGAGACATTGAGAAACAATATGCCTTATGTGGTCAATAAGTACTGTGTGAGAATATGTATAACAAAAGAAACAATATGATTAATAAACAATTAAGCTCTATCACAATGAAGCATGGCTCAATTAAAAGAGAACAAAGAGAATAATATGAAGACATGGGCTAAGTGGTTGCACATGTCTGTTTTTTGTTTAAGGTAAACCTTGTGAAACTTCAGACTGTGATATTTCTCATTTGGACCTTCAGACTGTGATATCTCCCAGCATAACCAACAAAAGCAAAATGTGATTAATACATAGAAATGCTGAGTGGGAATGGGAATGCAGATGCCACAAATGTAATAACAAGTGGACCAATAATGATGTTGCTTGTCAATGCTAAGGTTACCAAAGACATTGGTGTCATCCATTTTAAGAAAGGGAGAAGATGATCTCACTTAACTCTATGCTTTACGAACTATAGAGAATATATGTAGCCAGGGTGGAGATTGGGCTACTCTCTTTACAAACCAGGATACCATTAATATATCACAGCTACTATATAGATCAACAGGGAAGTAGGACACACAAAGCTTACTACTGGCTCTTGCTGGTTTGTCTAGCACATTTTAACCCTCAAAGCTTACTGCTGCTCTTATGAAAATAATGTTTTAAGTTTTGTTTACCTTGCAATTATATCACCCATTTCAGTATGAAGAAACAACACCAAAGAACTCTTATGAAAGAAAATGAGAATTCCATCCAATTTACTGGATCGAATGATAGTGCTTGAAGCACAAAATATATGTTTGCATAGAGAAGTGTGCATTAAAATTTTCTGAGGTAGCATTTCTTTACCTGTAAGAACTGGCACCAATGGTCGACTAGAGGCCAATGCTTTTCGGCAAAGAGTAACTGCCACATGCCAATAGCTGTGTCCAATGCCAAGGATTTTTGACCCCAGGTTCATATAAAGCAGTAAATAAGTTTACATGGTGAAATTTTGAAAGAAAATCCGGTCAATCATGCCTGTTTTCAACATTAACAATGGAATTTTGCCTTAATCAAATATACTAGAAAAAAAAAATTCAATTGGATTAGATGCAGGAAGGTAAAATCGAGAAGAAATTAATGTCAAGTAGAGCAACAACTTGCATTAAAATCTATAAGTAGTGGAAATAGTAAAAAACAAGCAAATAACATTGACGCGAAGAAGAATTCCCATCCCTCATCAATTGTACTACCTTTATTTCTTTTGAATAAAATGAGTAGTACAATTTATCTTTTTTTTTTGGGGGGGGGGGGGGAATTAAAGCTGAGGAAATCTCATCTTCTTTTCGAGGCCTTGTAAACTCAGGTTCCACAGTATAAAAGAATTCATTTCATGTGGAATTCCATAATAATAAAGATCCAATGAGATATAACTTGGATTCCACAAGGATGATGAAAGTTTGAAAAGAATAGTGACATAACACCAACTTTTGCTTCACTTTCTGGAAAATGTTCCCGCAGTATGGCAACTTCACACATGTAACAGTAAGCTTTTTCCTCAAGGCTTCAATTAAAGGATTTTCTCCTTCTGAGGGAAGGAGGAGTGAAGAATAAAAAGCACCCAAACAAGCAGTATTTTCAGAACAGCGATCCTCAGAGAAGGAGAAGCAAAGCCCAAACGGGAAGGGAAAGGCTCAGTTTTCCACCAAAAAAGGACAAAGAAGAGACCTCATACCTTCTCCTTTGCCCACCCGAAAGCAAAGTTGTATATCTCGCGAAACTTTTCTGAGTAATGAGAAAGACACAGAAAAAGGACAATTTAACATCAAAGATCCACTGAAGTATCATGCATGTATTTTAGAACAGTCTACTTATCAGCATAAGCATTCAAGTTATTTTGTAGCACAGAACTGTGCATTCTTACAAAATGTACACATACGTTCATCTTTCAGCTCAGCTCGCATTGATGGTATTTTGTCGCGAAATTTTTCAAGTGAATCAACCCAGACCAGAAAATTCACACATAGTAGCAGCTTTCGTATGCCAGGACACAACTAGCTGTTGTAATGAGTGAAGCCAAACCAGTAAGTATATTAGCTCAGTCTAATACAATTCCTACAGTTGTCATATTCTGGGCTACAAAAAATGAGCTAGAGAAACAAATGAATCCCCAAAGATAAAGGGACTTAAAATTCAGCCAGTCCATGCATGCTATAATGTGCATGGGCAGTGCTAATGTTCTAGCTGCGTTTTACTGAATACCTATCAGTAGCAATTGTGGAAGGGGAAAAAAGGAAAATTGAAACATGCAAAATATAACCACTTTATTATGACACACATTTCAGAACAAAACGAAGTGGGAAAAGAATCTCTTATGGGAGATTTAGGTGAGAGGCAACAAAGCCAGGGTGTCCAGATGCATACAAGACGTATATGTTTTAACGCTATAACAATCTTCAAGAAAAGCCCACCGCATTCTTGCTCAATTGGACCATCACATTGTTTAATAACTTAAAAAATATACTCAGATCAGAAGACATGCTTATGACTTATGATATCAAGTAATAATTAAAATGAGATGTTTAGGGATTGCACAAGCTTTACAATATGCTTTCCCATTAGACAAGACAAATAAAAAGGCCTCAGAATTCATGATGTACATACCATGACAATATCTTGAGGATTCACCTGGAAAGACCAAAGATTTTATGACATTAGAAAAGTATCCAATCACTTAAGAAGCAATAGGGAAAGAATTTTAAGTTGAATAAAGAACTCCTTACAATAAAAATATATAAAAACTTCAAAGGACAAAATTAGACAAGCAAAACAGCAGCCCACAGATTATGTTGTGTTGCTTTTTATGTATTACAGCATGGCAAATGCATAGTGTTGCAAGATCTTTATCAATAATGGTGAATCTTCACAACCAAAATAGTCCCTCTTAATGATCCCTTATTTGCACATTATTAGCAACTAAATGATTCTGCTGCAAACTTGTGTGATCCTTCTTTGAGAAATCATCTCATTGACTCTTCACAAGTGGACTTGTCTGCCTACCAGAAAGCATATAATCAGGCATTGCTTGCACAACATAAATTCCAGAATGGGATGCCTTTCTTAGGAAAATATGGTGGTTCTACTTATGGATATCGAGGTATAGATTGGCAACATGGCCCTTGCCTATAAAGATTAGGGTATTCTACATTATCAACTAATATGTTTCTAATAGTAGATGACAGAAATGAACTATATAGGCAGACAGAAATGAACTATAATAGTTAAGATCTAACTATAATAAACCATGGGCCTTTGAAATTAGGGGGCATAGGAAGTGGGAGTACAACATCAGGCCTACTAGGGGAAAGGATTGAAAAGCTCAAGATCTTAACATCTGCCTCCAAATGCTCTGAAAACATTCAAAAATAGACCTTTAGCTGGCGTCGGGCCTACACAACCACAAACAATGAGGGATGAGGTACCTCCAACATGAAAGAATCAATTAACATATTCAGTCAGAAAAATTAAACATATGCTTACATGTTTGATGTTGTAGCCTTTTCAATTTGTAAACTACAATATTAAGAATAAATTGAGAATGAGAGGGCAAAAATTAACTATACATTTGCATTACCATATCTGGAAGAAAGAGAGACAAGTCAGCATAAAGATCCAATGCAACTAATATCTCATTAAGATTTCACATCACAAAATAATAAATGCTATTGAAATGGATATCAAAACAGAAGATTTGATAAACCTACCAAATATCCTCTCCACCTCCTCGTTGTACTTCCCATTCCAGAACTGTGAAAGAAATCTCAGTTTCATATGGCTTCTCTAGGGACATGAAACAAAAATTGGGAGTAGAACTACAATTCTTTTAAAAAAAATACCATATGCATAGTCTCAAAGCAGTTTTGAAATAAGCTTAATTATCCAACTTGTTCGCAACTGTTCTCTAGTCAGCTAAGGTGCCATGAGCTTCTTCTCTCAGTATAGCCTCCCTCTTTGCTTCGGCAATTTACCCACAGGTTTTGAGCGTTTGTCTGTCCCTTCCATTAGGACAGATACCTGTCATTTAATTATAGATACCAAGGGAGAAATAACAGATCTAATTGTTTCTACTTCAAGTGCAAAGTACTGCTCTCAAACTAATCATTAGCATGATCAAAATATATCTTGATTTTTTTAAAAAAAGTATCAGAGTACAGAAAAAGACCATATCCTGATTCAACACATAACATATAAAAATCAAGAAAATATTACAAGTATAGCCACCGGGCTGTCTGTGTACCGACAGGAATTATTCGCCATTTAAAAAGATACAGTTTGGATTTACCAATGGAAAATTTTCCAGTGACACAGCAACTGGGACCATCCATCCTAGCCTCATAAGAACATGTTAGCTAGAGTAAGATTTCAATCAAATTTTAACTCCCTCCTATAGTTTCTACTCATGTCGGGAGAAGACTACTTATATTAATGTAAGCAACTGAATGGGCAAACTGCCCAACAAAAGCAGCCAAAGAGAGAATCATTATTTGAATGCCAACTTTGAAGGCATACATGAGGCACCTAAGTATAATTAAATTGACCAACCACAAATTAGCAACATACAAAAGCAAATAGTGAATAAGGGATGAGGTACCTCCAACAGACTCCAATCCACGCTCCCCAGGAGCTGCTCCTTCCACCTTCTCAGGCTTTCATCTTCCTGAGCCATTCATACGCAAAAGAACTTGATAAAACAGATGCTAAGAAAAGATGGCAACTTTACAAGCAAGGCAAAATGAATTTGAAGGACTAATGTCCATGAACGAAGGCAGCACTACATAAAAATCTGATTAAACATACATAAAAATCTAAAAATCTAGAAAATAAAAAATCACCCAATCTACGTTGGGTTATAGCAACTAGTAAGATCATCACAAAATCTAGTTAAACATACATAAAAATCTGAAAATATAAAAAATCACCTTATAGCAAGAACATTCACAAAATCTAAAAAAATAAAAAATCACCCAATTCTAGTTAAACATACATAGAATAGAAACCAGTGTCTTTTCTGGTTAGCTTCCAAGCTGAGGGGCTGGCTGAGCATCCTTAGTTTTGCTGATAGCAGGGGCATTAGATGCTAGTTGTTGGGGGCTTCCATTAAGTACCTCAGAGACGTGGGTTGTAGCTTCACTTTGACACGGCGCCGGACCCGTGGGCTGCTGGTCTGCTGGTGGGTACCGTCTACATTTGACTGCTAGTGACCAAATCTTTTGCACGAAAGGCAGAACACGGGGGGATCGGGGTAGCCCACAGGCTGCCAGAAGCCATTAGCTCCAATTCCGACCCACACTCTGGCAGGGAGTTGCTTGGAGATGTCCAGTTGCACATTCACTCTCGAGCAGCTTGTGAGCGGTGAGAGAACTGGTATTCTTGTCCACCTGGAGTACAGGTCCGATGCTTCCCGCAATGGAGCGGATCATACACTAAGAAGTTGACTGGGAGCCCTGGGAGTTCCAACCAAACCGGGACAATGGGGGAATCTTCATGGGGGGAAAAGTCGATGGACCATCTAAAAAATCTGAAGGGGCGCCCCTGAACTTGCAGTGTCTCCTTGAGCAGGACTTGCAGGTAATCACTCTTGTTCTGGAATCTGATAAGGAGGTGCTTGCTGTCAAGAGCACTCATGATGAAATCTTGAGAGAAGTGGAAGCGCTGCATCAGGTGAGTTCTGATCTCTTGGAAGGGGGGGGGGGCCCAATGGTGTGCGGGCTATGACTGCCGTTTCTAGAGGTGAGCAGGAGATGTTAACTTCATCTATGGAGAAAAACGCTACTGGCTCCCCCAGATCTGTGCTGGCTGGCGGATGAATCTGAAGTGGAAGTGCTGACTGCTTGGAGCATCTGGACACCACTTGAGCAAAGGTCGGGGGTAGTCACCGAAGAGATACCTGGAACCAGTGGAACAGCTGGGGGCAAAGCAAAGAAGTCGCACCCGAACAGGGACTGGAGCACATGAGTTCGATGGTTCTCCCCCAGTCCTCCGTTGGCCTGCAACATGGGAGCAGCAATAGAGACCACGTTGACTGGGTTATCTACAGTGGAAATAGGAGGGAGATCTGGACGCCAGCAGCTGCAGATGTGGTTGGAGCGTCCACCCCCACCTGGGGGGCAGGTGGAGGAGGATGGACAGGAGCTGTAGATTTTGGAGCTGCTTGCCATCGTGAGGTGGGGTCTCGCCCTAGGGCTGGATCAGATCGACTTGAAGGACCTAGGGCATCTGCTGAGGCCCTAGGTGGAGCCACGGCAGGGGGACTTTCTAGAGCTGGAGGAGCTGGCGCTGCAGCAGCTGGATATGGCGTGGATGCTTCTACACACTGTCCACCAGGCAGCACAAGAGTGTGGGCCCTGGGAGGGGGAGCAGGATCTCGTCCAGAGGCTACAGCTAGAATAACAAGCGCAAGGGGAGCAAGGCGGGACACTGCCGGCGCAGGGGAGCAAGGCGGGACACCGCCAGCGCCGGGGAAGTGCCTGGCGCCGTTCCTGACGAAGACGTATGACCTGGTGGACAGGTTGGGCTCCGAGCACATCGCGTCGTGGAACGAAGAGGGGACGACATTCGTGGTGCGGCTGCCCAACGATGGGGGGGAGATCGCAGGCGACGTAGGTGAGGGGAAGGGAGGGGGGAGATCACGGGCAGCGTGGGCGGCTAGGGCGGGGGGTGTTGTGGTCTCGGGGGTGTCTTGGAATGGGGAAGGTTTGGCGGATGTTTCAATAAGAAAGTTTGCCGCGATCAAAAGGTTGGAGGGTGTTTTGAATTTTTTTTATAAGAAAAAAATTTGATGATGTTATACCTACTATAACTTACTGTAATACACTCCGTAAGCATATAATTTGTTATATACTTACAGTATCACTCCATAGGGATAGGTATATCTTAAAAGTTCAAGAACAAAACTTATCTGATATCCTTATGACATGTACAGTTCATAAGTATAGATATGTCTATCCATACGATAGCTTACGAATATATTAAACCGTAAGAAACTTTCATAGGCAGCTAAGATTTCTTGTAGTGTATGTTATTTCTTTTGCTTGGACTATATAGACAATGATATGTGGATTATAAAGTTGATGGAATAGAGTTGTTTATTTTTTGTTGTAATATTCTTCTCTATTTGTGTATATCTCAACCTATGTGTCTATCCTTGAGGCTTCTCCCCTGTGACGCCTTGTTCTTGTCAGATGTGGGTTGGTGTAACTGTACCGGGTGGGAGTGGTCATTACAGTAGACAGATCTCCTCCATCACTGTAGCAACTAGATCAAGTTGCCACAAGTCGAAGTTACTCTCACAGACTCCCTCTTTCTCCTCTCTCAATGGGGAAAATCAAAACCCTAACAAGCTGTAGCACCCCGGAAATTTTAATTACATAAAAATTCAATAAATAGAAATAAATAATTTCCATATATAAGAGTATTTAAAACATACGTATCATTATCGTATGTGCTAAAACACATCAAAAAAATCCGTAAAATTATAATCAACCCCAAATATTATTCCTAAGTGATCCACAAAGAAATTCACGTGACCAAAATCCGATTTACCAAGTATACATCACATGGTGACCGATTATCCAAATTAGGAAACAAGTAGGAAAACTGTTAACACGGAAATACGACGCAACCAAAATTAAATAAAAGTGTTGGAGAGACTCCCAACATTATATATTATGACCCAATATCTTAATTGGGCCAATGGACCACATATGACCGAAAATCAAATGAAGCAAGAAAATGCATGGAAATTCGTAGCTTAAATAAGCTGAAATTAAAAAGAGGTAATTAGAGTTGAATTGGGAGGAGATCTTACACTCTTGGCAACCCAATTCGTACTCAACTATGGTGAGAGGTTTCCTAAAGCCTCACACACTCTAATGGAGAAGAAATCCTCAAATTAGGAAACTAACAAGCCAAAACCGCAACCATAGTTTCCTTGTCATAATAGGACTCCTAAACACCATGGTTGCTTAAATACTCTCCATTAAACCCTAGGGACGACTTTTACAACTTGTTGGGGTCGTGTGGAGGAGTGCTGGGTGGCTGGGGAGCTGTGGATCGACCACAAGAAGGACATCTTCTTCCCCTTTTCGTCTGCTTCAGCCTGTGCAAACCGTCCTCTTGGAGTCGACCAAAGGTAGGTCAAACCTAAATCCCATCGTGCAAGGCCTATACCCCTGGAAAGAGGGTCAAGTCTACATTCTAACCCAACTAGAATTCTCAATTTCCAAGCAGTATACACGGAGTATTAAGGGTTCTTCAAAAAGTGGTCTGAACAACAGATTTCTAAAGAATGAGACTTCATCAACCCAGAAGGTAGGTTTTCTCGGGCCAAACCTTAACAAATCTTATACCAATGTGTAGATCATCAGTCTCTTTTCATGCCTAATTGGTTTCATCGATTTCCAATGAGTAGATTTTGAATTATAGGCATTTTGCCAAAGTCGCGCATGTTAGGGTCTTTTCCTATTCATGTCGATTTATTGCACATCCCGAGGCTGTTTTAAATTATTTAAAAATCATAGTTCGTACCTATTCCATGTTCCCTACAACTTACATGTTGAGACTTTGGTCCGAAAAGCCCTAGTTTATAAGATATAAGCGTTGCATGATCGAACCCCCCCCTAGAGTGCAGATTTCTGCATTTTCGGTCTGGACCCTGAACCGCGTCCAGGCAGGAGGGGGATTTCAAGGGCCTGGTATCGCGTTGCCCATGAGTGGCGCGATCCCATGAAGGCATCCGCGCACCCAGACACGATTTGGGCATTGACCAGTCCATGACCTGCGTGGGTCTACGCGCCGCCTGGGAGTCCGGGCCGCTCTGAACGCGCCGTCCGACCCCGACGCGTTTTAGAGGCTTTTCCCCGCCCAAGTGTTTTTTTTTTATGATTTCCTGTAGACGCGTCCGAGACCCCGACGCATTTCAAGCATGAAGGTGGCCACCCTCTTGGACGCGATTTTGACTTTTCCCCTTTTCGCTGGTTTTCACTGTGCAATGTGTACCGAAGTGCGTCCACTGTGTTGGACGCATATTCAAAGGTCTACCCGAGGTCTCTTTAACATGGTATCTAGTGTGTCATTTGCATATCTTGGGTCTGATCATTACATGATATCTGTTTAACGGCTTAAAATGTTTAACTCATTTAAAAAGCTTTAAGTACACAAACATTATTCTAATTGCTTTCTTAATGACGTGACCATTCATGTAACTTTTGATTCACTCTTTGTACTGTTCTAGCTTATTAAAATGATAATCTGTTATCTTAAATCTTGCAATCCATGTTTTAGGTAAAGCGCATAGTTTCATGTCATATTATCATGCTAAGTGCTTTTTGCGAGTTTGAAAACGATGGATTTTGGATTGAGACGCGTACATCACTACACACTTGCACATCTAGGCAGCCTTTCTTGGGAAATTGGAAGCTCTCTACTGGTCATTCCGAATCGGTAGACTAGCGAACTTTTCTCCAAGGCCTCCATAAATCTCCTCTGACCATCGATTCCCACATGGCCGACGAGTTGGTTGTACTATTGAAGTTCCCTGGAGATAGCGTGCACTTCCTCTCTCATCTTATTCTCATGAGTGTGATTTACAATCTAGACTAAAGCCATTAATGTAAAGATTGAATTAAAGTATAAATCGTGCTGTTATGCTGCCAATTTATCTCTTGACCATCGTTGTCATGAATCATGTTCAATTTACTTATTACTTGTTCTCATCATCATCATGAACATGACATTACACATGCTTACTTTTTGAAACATCTGATTGCCATTATTAATGACTGTGGGTATCTACATTTCAAATTTAAGTGAGATGCTAACAAGGTACGACGAGTGTCCAAGGGCTCCAGTCTAGCCCCAATGATGGAAAGTCATAAATATACTGTTACCATGGGGTATAATGATTACTGGCGTTGCATCTGCACTGGGAGTCGTGCGTGCGTGTTGATGATAGATATAATAACCACATACATGTGTCCTGGTGTATATTCTTGGTGGATCTTTCCTTGGTGTACATTAGTGTCTACGTGCCTGATTAGTGTTACATGATCGTGCTCGTGCGTTCTTGCTTGCTTTCTTGCGTGATATGCCATCCTGCATTTAATGCAATTAGTGATATCTGCGTTCTTGAAAGCTATTGACATCAAGTGAAATCTTGTGTGCTTGTACAAAGTGAAATATTGCTAGTTCTATCTTGTTATATCCTTCTAAATCTGGTTCTATCATGATCACTCTATCTAGCTTCTTTATGTATCATGTTTTAATGAGTTTTATTCGTACATTCATATCATGACATTCATCATGCTTACCTAGTTCTAAATTGGTAATCACTTATATCATTGCCCGCACATTGAGATATAAATCCTACTGGGCCAGTTTGCTCATTCCCTACTTTTAACCATTCTAGGTGATTATGACATTCGAGAAAGAGCTAGTCGAGGATGGGAATGCGTCCGAGTGATGAGCGTTCCAACTATGAGTCTATCTATAGTAGTTTGCTTTGAGTGTTAGATTCATGTAGTAGGAAGTGAGGTATTATGTACTTTTCTTTTTATTGAGTCTTAGTCCTGTACTAGTTCTTTGAGATGACATATGATTTGAATACAATTTCAATTGAGTTCAATATTTGGGCCCTATGATGATGTGTGTTGTTATACACTAATGCGTGCTAGCTAGAGGCTTATTTGTCGACTGTTTACGTCTCGGGATATCGTCTCGAATTATTCCGCATTATTAATATCCGCTGCGTAACGCTTGGGACGTGACAGTTTAGTGGTATCAGAGCCTAGGATACCAAATAGGATATATGTCTCAGGATTAGGAGATACCTATGGAACCTAGGTCGTGGAAATTAAATATAGTACCTGGTGAGAAGGGGTAGAGACTGGGAATATAATACAATGAACAAAACACTCCTACCCATTGACTCTTATATGTATCTAGAGACATTAATTGGGTTCCATCCTTTTCTCAGGAACCTTAATAACTCTTACACTCAACTATAATGGCTCGCAACCAGTGGCAAGCTATGCAAGAAACCGTGGCTAGATTGACTCAGGCTTTACAAATGTGGTTCAGGCTGGAAATCAGGCTGCTGCAGTTAGGAACGAAGCTGGTGATCTACACCACAACTTTAGGAGTTTGAACCCTCCTCGTTTCTCTGGATCCCCTGATCCAGACGAGGCAGAGAACTGGCAGGAAGAATAGAAAGGATCTTCCAAGTCATGCAATGCACTAATAGGGAAAAAGTGGTACTGGCCACTTTCCAATTTACAAAGGATGCCCGAGCATGGTGGAAGGCCACATCGGCCCACCTGCCAAATGTAGCTGAGCTAGAGTGGGCAGAATTTCTGGAGATCTTCCTAGGAAAATACTTCTCTGAAAGAGTTAAGGAAAAGAAGGCGGCAAAATTTTCCGCACTGAAACAAAAAGGAATGTCCGTGGCTGAGTATGAGGCTCAGTTCGCGCGTCTTGCTGTGTATGCCCCACACTTGGTGGGAACGGAAAGACTGAAGGCAAATCGGTTCATGGATGGGCTCAGGCCCATGTTCATCGAGAAGCTCGGACCTCACAACATTCAAACTTACACTGAGATGGTCCAAAGAGTTTAGCTGGTAGAAGACACCATGGCAAAAGTGGAGGGCATGAGGGGCAAGGACAACTCCAAGCCGGTCTTCGTCAAGAAGGGAGCACCTAATATTGCTCCAACTTTTCGTAACAACAACGTCAACAACAACAACAAGAGGCCGAATGGCGGAAGAGATGTTGCTGGAGACAAGAGAGTCAAGTGGAAGGTAGGCAGTTGGCTAAAACTACAAATTCTGTGATGAACCAGGCACCAAGCTGAAGAATGCTGGAAGAAGCTCGGGCATGCTTGAAATGCGGGGGTCGTGACCACCGTATTCCTGATTGTCCTATGCTGAAGGACCAGCCAGGTAGAGCTCAGAATGTACCACGGCGTCAGGGACGCCTTAATGCTGTCATAGAAGCTAACCTACCTGAGGAAGAGGGTATAGTGGAAGGTACCATTTCCATACACTCTCAACCTGCATTTGTGCTTATTGATACTGGAGCTGCATATTCATTTATTTCCACCACATTTGCTGCAACTCTACCTGTCAAACCTGTACCCTTGAAATCCAAGATCACTGTAGCCTCTCCACTAGGCTCAGGATCTGAACTCACTCACTACTTGCCGAAATGTGAAACTATAATTGGAGGACACAATCTCCCTGCCGACCTTATCTGTTTAGACATGAAGGGTTACGATGCCATTTTGGGTGTCGATTGGCTAATTGAATATGATACCGATGTAAACTGTCGCCATAGGAGGGTCACTTTCAAAAGACCAAACCTTCAAACTCTATCACTACTTGGCACCCGTTATCACAAACACCCTATCTTAATATCCTCCTTAAAGGCTTCTAAGCTGATCAACCAGGGTTGTATGCTTTCCTAGTTTCAGTCTTGGCAACTAAAAGAAGAAACAACCTTAGAAGACATCCCATAGCCAATGACTATCCTGATGTATTTCCAGAGGAATTATCAAGTATACCATCTGAGCGGGAGGTAAACTTCACCATTGAGTTACTCCCTGGGGCAGCCCCTGTTTCAAAAGCTCTATATCGCATGTCCCCTGCTGATTGCAAGAGTTGAAGAGACAGATCCCAGAATTGCTAGATCAGGGTTTTATCAGGCCTAGCACATCCCCGTGGGGAGCGCCAGTGCGATTTGTCAAGAAGAAGGACGGGACATGATATATGCTTGATTACCTCAGTTAAACCATTGACAATAAAGAATAAGTATCCACTGCCACGCATCAATGAGCTGTTTGACCAGATCTCCGGTGCACATATTTCTCCAAATAGATCTAAGATCAGGCTACCATCAACTAAGAATAAAGGAAGAAGATATTCACAAGTCTCATTTTCGGAGTAGATATGGTAAATATGAGTTCCGTGGTCATGCCGTTTGTTTAACAAATGCTCCAGCGGCTTTCATGCAACTTATGAACATATTTATAGGCCCTACTTGGACCAGTTTATAGTGGTGTTCATTGATGACATCCTTATTTACTCCAAATTGAGAAGAACATGAAGAACACTTGAAGATTGCTCGACAAGTGCTAGAGACAATCAACTATATGCCAAACTTAGTAAGTGTGAATTCCTGGATGGAAGAAGTGTCTTTCCTTGGCCACATCATATCCAAGGAGGGAATCTTTGTAGATCCATCTAAGGTGGGCGTAAAGAACTGGGCAAGGCCGACAACTGTGTCGGAGATTAGATCTTTCTGGGTTTAGCCGGTTATTATCGTCGCTTCTTAAAGATTTCTCAAAGATAGTTTTGTACCATTGACTAGGCTTACCAGGAAGAAGAATCCATTTGCATGGACTGATGAATGTGAAGAAGTTTCAGGCATTGAAAGAGCACCTTACCTCAGCACCCGTACTGACACTGCCAGTTGTTGGGGTAGTTTTGAAGTATACACCGATGCATCTGAGATCGGCCTAGGCTGTGTGCTGATGCAAAATGGGAAAGTATATGCTACGCGTCCAGACAACTGAAATCTGAGGCACAGTTATCCTGTACTGATCTGGAGCTAGCTGTGTTAGTCTTCGCCTGAAGATATGGTGTCATTATCTACATGGTGAGAAATTCATTGTGTTTTCTGCCATAAAAGCTTGAAGTATCTGTTTTCTCAGCAGACTTGAATATGAGACAACAGAGGTGGTTGGAGTATCTCAAAGACTTCGACTTCGATCCAATATCATCCAGGAAAAGCAAATGCTGTGGCAGATGCTCTAAGTAGAAAGTCATGATCACATTGTCAAGTTTAATGGTGGACGAATGGAAGTTATTAGAAGACTTTGCCAAGTTAAATATTGATGCTGACATCAAAGAGAAGGGATGCCTTGTTGCTAGTGTTAGAGCACAACCCACACTATTGGAGGACATCATAGCACTCCAAGACATGACTCGGTACTTGTGGAGATTAAAACTAATCTAACCGAGGCCGATTTCTCTTTAACTGAAGATGGAAGACTATTGTTTAGGGATCGAGTCTGTGGTACCCGACCATGCGGAGACAAGAAAATGATTATCGATGAGGCTCAAAGACCAGGTTATACCATCATCTGGAACTACTAAAATGTATCAAGATTTGAAAAGAAGCTTTGGTGGCCTCAATGAAGAGAGAGGTGGCAGAATATGTCGCCCGATGCTTAACATGTCAAAGGTCAAGGCGGAACACTTGCGACCCAAGGAAAACTCAAACCCTTAGAAATCCTGGCATGGAAATGGGAAGATATAGGGATGGACTTTATTTTTGGACTACCCAAATCTAGAGGTGGATTCAATGGTATCTGATTATAGTCGACCGCTTAACTAAGTCGGCTCACTTCTTGCCAGTGAAGAATAAGTGGTCAGTAGATGTTCTGGCTGCATTGTATGTGAAGGAAATAGTCAGATTACATGGAGTACCAGTGTCTATCGTGTCTGATAGAGACCCTAGGTTTACATCCCACTTTTGGAAAGGACTGCACTATTCCTTGGGATCTAAACTAAACTTTAGCATGGCTTTCCATCCACAGACTGATGGTTAGACGGAGAGAACCAACCAGGTGATTGAAGATATGCTTAGAGCATGTGTCCTAGATTTTGGAGGTAGCTGGCATGAACACTTATCTCTTGTGGAGTTCGCCTACAATAATAGCTATCAAGCTAGCATTCAAATGGCACCATTTGAAGCACTTTATGGCAGGAGTTTCCGATCTCCCATATGCTAGTATGAGTTGGCGAAAAACAAATGCTAGGACCAGAGATGATAAGGGAAACCACAGAGAAGGTAAAGCTTATTAAAGAAAGAAGGCAGTGGCGCAGCAAAGACAAAAGGCATATCAGATAATAGAAGAAGACCTGGAGTTTTAGGTTGGTGAACATGTATTCTTGAAAGTGTCTCTAGGCCGTGGGATCAGACGCTTTGGCATTAAAGGCAAGTTGTCACCATGGTTTGTCGGGCCTTTCGAAATCCTTGAAAGAGTCGGCGAGATTGCATATCGTCTCGCTTTACTACCACAAATGGATGTTGAGCACTACCCCTAAGAATTTAGAAATTTAAATTTAAAGATTTCTTAATTCAAATGTACTCATTATTTTTGCTATGACAAAACTTAAATAGATATTCTACAAAGAAAATATATCACAAAAATATATACAGATAAATACCTCAGCTAAATCCTGATCAAAATTTTCGAAGTCCACGGACTCTCTCTATGCCCTACTGAATTCGGCTGTTGACTTCGACTGCTAACTTCGACTTCTTCAGAAACGAAGTTAACAATCCAAAGTTTCTAAGTCCACAAATTTATATGTATTCGACTGATGACTCCGATTGTACAGTCAATGCCTTACAAAATCTAATTCTTGATTCGACTGACATCTTCACTGCCATAGTCGAATGTCTCTTAAAAGTTAAACTCTTGATTCGACTGTTATCTTTCGACTTCCACAGTCGAATGCCTCAGAAATCGTATATAGTATTCGACTGCTATCGAATAGACTTGTCTTTTCTCAGAAGTCGAATTACCTTGTTAATCCTTTCTAGAGTCGAATCACTTCTACTCCTTCAGTCGAATTGTATGTTCTTATGCATTCGACTTCACTGATAATTTCTTACTTATACCTTTTTCTGATCTATTTTAGGCTTAACACCTACTGTAAGCTTATCTCCTAATCTTTTTAATGGATCTTTTATATCTTATTAATCCATCAGAAATATCATTATATTTATTATTTTCTCTGACAGGACAAGTCACATTATACTTAAAATATTTATCTAAATCTTGTGCAGACTGCAGACTTCTGAGAATATTTTTTTAGTTTTAGCTTCATGGTCTTCATGTCTTTGCTCCATATTTTCCGGATACAATAGATATAGTGCATTATGTATTTCAGGTGCATGGCATCTACATGTCTCACCTACCCTGACAGACCCATACTTTACCTTTTTAGCCTAACTATCTGTCTACTCCTTCTATCTGAAAGCTTCTGCATCCGAGGTTTCCATACCTTTCTTTGTACTTCTTTGACTTACCTACCTCAAAGGTATGGAGATACTCTTCTCTTTTGTCTTGTCTTTTGTGCAGGCATTTATTGGAGCTCGTTTTTAGCATGTCTCTTTCACAGTTCACTCCGAAGAGAAAGAGCTTATCTTCTAGCTGTGAAAACTGCACTCCTTCTGAATCTTGGAAAGAAGCAAAACTGAAAGACTTCTGGATAACAACACTTCAAGACCCAAAGGATCCTAGAGCTCTTCAAACGGACATATTGCAAACGGCCATAAGCTCCAATGGCTATATTTCAAACGGCTATATTCTGAAGTGTATAAAAGGAGCTTAAGTTTGAAGAAGGGACACACACAGACAACACAACAGAAGCGCATACAAGCTTTGACATCTCCTACAAGCTTCATTCGAATTCCTTCAAGTCTCACAAGCCCTTCTGAAAGCTAAAGTCTGAGAGCTTTTTCTTCCTTAGAAGACTTTCTCTGAAGCTCTCCTAGTAGTGTTGGGTAGCAACTGTAATTGCCTATTTCTTCAGTCCACCCTTGCATTTCAGATAGGATTCAGTCTCATTTCTGATCTATTAATCCTTCTAAAGTCTGTAGTTGTCTGTGCTCAGATCTAAGGCAAACACCAAGTGTTTCTTTATTATTCCTGTGTAATTTCTGCAGAAGTCTGGTTCTGCATTGCCCCTCCTGTGAAGGGAAGACCTGTGAAAGTAGTTGTTGTACCCCTGTTTAGGGAAGACTTGCTTGGGAGCAAGTGGATTTGTAATTCCTCTCAAGGTGAGAGAAAGCCAATTTATTGGCAGATAGTGGAAATCTCAAGTGGTTGGCTTGAGGACTGGATGTAGGACTTCCA
>CM024758.1:59911192-60205210 GCA_014218235.1 Colocasia esculenta | reverse complement strand
CTTGCGACGACCCTCCTTATACCAGTACGATAATACCAATCCACGTCGGATAGTGAGTCTCGTCACAGTGGGACATTTACCCAAGCACTAATACACATGATTGAGATGTACACAATATGAATACAGAGTAGCGGAAGTAAAAGAACTACTGTCTTTTCATTTCATCATCCACATTAAACATACATGATCCATATAGCAATTTAAGGAACTAAGTCCACATAATGAAATACAAAATTTCAATTACATTGTTCGTCCACAATTACATAAGCTTCAATTACATAAGTCTCAATTACATAATGAAAGTAAGGTACAACAACGGTGACTCCACAACACTCTATTCTCCTCGCTCGGAGTTGCTCTCAATGGTCTCCTCCAAGGAAGTAGGGTCACTGCTAAACCTGTACGCCGAAGCAAGAGTGAGTCTAAAAGACTCAGCAAGTAACTCCATACCATCATACATGCATACATCACAAGTAGGCCATTTATTCAATTGCATTAACTCAAAACAAGTAGCATGGTTGTACAATAATAGAAAACTACCTATCATGATATTTCTACTAATTTCACTATGCATGATACATGGTTTATGTCAATCCAAAATGAATACCTACATCATGCTTCTACTCATTCATTCACATGAGAGCTACACTTACTTTTAACTACAACATGATAGCAAATTTAGCATGGGATTTTCACACCATAAGAAGGAAATACCCCTAATATGGATTCTACCACACTTTTGCACATATAAAACACCCTTATAACACATTAAGGTTGCTGTTTTGACATGAATCTACATTTACATAACATAAATCACAATTCGCAATTTAACACAATGGTTTCACATGTTTCCACAGTTACTCGTTCGCATTGTTCCCATTTACACATTACACATTCACATGTTTCGCACTACTCAATTTGCACATATACACATTCACATTTTCACATTTAATTGCCAGGACACATAGTCCAAACCCCCACTAGAAGGACACATTCACCTCATAACACATAGACGCTACCTAGGCAACAGAGTGACGGCTCTTGGTACTGCGCAGACCGGGAGAAGTATCTCCACCCTACCAGTGGTACTTGTCCACCTCTAGGATTTCATCCTAATGCCCTTAGGATCTTAACACATCGAATCTTCCGTGGGAACTTTTTCCACGGTACAGTTCCACAGCCCTCTATGGAAGCGTGTCACACAACGACACCCTTTTACACATTCTGATTTTAACACACACATTTCATAGGTTTACACATGGCCTATTTTTCCTAACTTGATACTACTGTTGACAAATTTAACACTCAGCACTTACTCTAATCATGCTGAAACCACATTATCCAACCATAATCATGTTAAGCACGCATTAATAGCTCATTTTCACATGGAAATTTCAAAATATACTCTGCTGCTGCCCAAATCATATGAGATTTTAACCACAGGCTATTTGCATATTTCAGACCATACATGCAAATTTTCATATTTTTTTGAACTATATTAAATTTACAGAAAATAAAACTCTCAACCCACATGGCATTCATAATTAGTTATCATGGAAGCATAATATCCTGGTCTGTTTTAACAGTACTCCACCTGCATCTATCATTCATATTACCTAGAAGTTTTCCTCCGAATTTTCATATCATACAATTTACTGTGAGTTTTAAGAACCTACACATACTTTCTATTTTCAGTACAGAAATTGTAATAATCACATGATCATGGAAAATTCTCAAATTTTTGGGACAGAGACTGACATACATACACATGATCTAAAAAAATATGGCATTCAAATTCCCCACGAATCAGGTGAACAGCAAAGCTATCCTATCCAAGACCTTTATCTAATGCATTCCACATAAACCTAACAATTTATACAAATTACGAAAATTTACAAAAATCTCACAATGCATTCCATTATCTATATGTACATAGCATATAACATTTACAATATATCATCATGCGAAGAAATCCAGAATAATCATATATAAGGAAGAACAATTCCCTGTTCTTTCCTACAGAACTAACGTAAAGGCTGGCCGTTCACAGAGGTTAACGGCAGCATCGTCTGCCGCCAACTGGAGATCTTAAAGCAAGGGATCTTGCCATTAAGTTCCCTGTCTGTACAGAAACACAGACCGAACTCCAAAGATGGAAAAATGTGGGGTTTCCAGGACACGAATAAAATTCCATAAAATACCTAAGAACCTACTGGACATGTACATGCACCACGGGGATGGGTTACTTGCTTTAGGAAAACCTCCAAAGGGATCAAAAGGTTATTGAGCTCTCCTTGTACAGTGCAAGAAGCCTCCACAACTACTCCTTCCTCCGGGTTCTAGGATGAGTAGCCTTCAGTCCCAGCGTTGAGGAAGCCTCCCTTATGCCCATCTTCCTCCCAGTTGAAATAGCTCGCCGGAAGAAGCTCAAATGCTGGATCTGAGCTCTCAAATTCAATTTTTTTCACACTGTTCTCTCGCTAGGGTTTTCTGTCTTTGCAAAGAGCCAAGAGGGCTCTTGCAGCTGCAAGGGGTAGTGATTTTATAAGATGGGGCTTGGGATCTCCACGCAAGGCATGATGGAGAGGTGAGAAGAACATTTGGGGACATCTCCCCAATCGGTGAGCAAGCCCAAACCGAAATTTCGGGGTCATTGCGCACAGAAAATTAGAGAAGTAGATGTCCACATCCATGGGTCCGTTTACTTAATAGTTGGCATCCATCGCATGGACGTTTACTCAACATGGACGTTCTTCATCCATGTTGACGCCAATTTGCTCTTCGGCCAGAGCTTAAACCATGCAGGAAACCATATATATATATATATCATGCAATATATTAGTATAATGTATACACTACTACACCATGCAACAAAACAATAATTACATCTAAACATACACATGCACACTAAGTACACCTAGCTAATATGTATGTAGATCTACATATGCATACATAATATTTACACACAAACAAGAATCTACACACACACAAAATAAAAGGACAAAAGTTGAGGCCTTACACCCCTCTCCCACTTAAGGAAACTTCGTCCTTGAAGTTTCAACAACACTACCTCGACATATGAGGATACTTCTTCCTCATCGCATCCTCAAGCTCCCAAGTATCCTCCTCCCGCGAGAAGTTCCGTTCCGCCATAGAACCTTCACCGACGTAATACTCTTGTTCCGGAGATGCTGAACCTTCCGGTCAAGAATAGCTATTGGTTGCTCCGCATACAATAATCCGGCTGGATCTCCACTGGCTCGTGACTAACATGAAGACGGATCTCGAACATACTTCCTGAGCATAGATACATGGAAACGGGATGAACGCCAGCTAAAGCCGGAGCAAAGCTACTCGTAAGCCACACGCTACCTAATCACCTGAAATCTCATACGGGACAATGAATCTGGGACTTAATTTGCTATGCCTGCCAAACTGACGACACCTCGAGTAGGTGAAATCTTCAAAAAGACATGCTCACCCACCCGAACCTCGATCCATCCTTCCTCCTGTTGTCGGCATAGCTATTCTGCCTATCCTGTGCCGCAACAAGCCTCCTCCTGATAAGCTAATCTTTTCAGAAGTCTCCTAAACTAACTCCGGACCGATCAACTGCCTATCGCCGTCTCCTCCCAACATAAAGGAGATCTGCAAGGCCTTCCATACACCCTCAAATGGAGCCATACCAATGCTCGCATGAAACTGTTGTTATATGCAAACTCCACTAGAGGTAAATGGCGCTCCCCATCATCCTTCCAATCCAGCACACACGCCCTCAACATATCCTCGAGCATCTAGATAGTCCTCTCAGACTGTCCATCTATCTGGGGATGAAACCGCCGAACTGAGCTTCAGCTCCGACCTAAAGTATCCTGAAGACCCTTCCACAATCTCAAAGTAAATCTCGGATCTCGATCCGAAATGATCAACTTCGGCACACCATGCAATCTAATAATGCTATTGACATACAATCTAGCCAAGCCCTCTATTGACTACTTCTTCTTCATAGGCAAGAAGTGCGCAGTCTTCGAGAATCTATATACGACTACCCAAATCGAGTCTTACCACATCTGGATCGAGGCAAACCCGAAACAAAATCCATAGTGACACTTTCCACTTCCATACTAGGATTTCCATCTTCTGCATAAGACCAGATGGTCGCTGCCGCTCGACCTTCACTTGCTGACATACTAGGCACTTAGATACACAATCCGCTACATCTCTCTTCATGCCGGACCACCAAAAGGACCACTTTCAAATCCTGGTACATCTTAGTGTTACCCGGATGAATAGAGAATCTCGACCTATGAGCTTCTGCTAAAACATGCTCACGGACATCTACAATGTCAGGAACACATACTCGGTGATGAATCTAATCACGCCATCCTCATCGCGAGCATGCCTGCCTTTGCCCACTAACTCTTGGAGTCTAGGGTCGGCTTTTCTGTTGCTCGATCACCTCATCCAAACCGAAGACCTAAGGGACAACTGAGCCACAAAAGCCTGACATAAGGGCTCTAACTCAGTCATCGCACACGCCGCATCCTCCAACATCTTCCAATCCTGCTGGGGCGAAACTCCTCTTGCTAAGAGCATCCGCTACGACATTCGCCTTTCCTAGATGATATTGAAGATCGAAGTCGTAGTCCTTGAGGAACTCAATCCATCTCCTCTGCGTAGGTTTAGTTCCTTCTGGGAGAAGAGATACTTCAAGCTCTTATGGTTAGTGAAACCCTCAAATCTAACACCATAAAGATAGTGCCTCCAATCATTAGTGCATGAACCACTGCCGCAGCTCCAAATCATGAGTCGGATAGTTACGCTCATGCTCCTTCATTGGCGAGAAGCATACCCACAACCCTTCCTTGTTGCATTAGCACACAGCCTAAGCCAATCCGAGATGCATCCGTATAAATGGCAAAACCTTCAGCACCACTAGGTAATACCAATACCGAGTGGAAGTAGTTTGGCCTTCATAGTTGAAAGCTACTCTCACATGTCTCGGACCACACAACTTCACCCCCTTCCTGGTAAGCTGAGTCAATGGGGCGGCGATGGATGAAATCCCTCAATGAATGCCGATAGTACCAGCCAAAACAAGAAAACCACGAATCTTCGAAGGGGTCTTGGGGTCTCCCAATCCATAACTGCCTGGACCTTTGCTGGATCAACTGCTACACTAGCACCGGAGATAACATGCCCAAGAAAATGAACCTCACGCAACCAAAAATCGCACTTGCTGAATTTTGCATACACTTGTGCTCACGGAGACCTCTAACACTACCCTCAAATGCTGACGGTGTGTGGCCTCATCCGGAGAGTAGACCAACACGTCATCGATAAATACCACAACAAAGCTATCTATGTATGGACTAAAAACCCTGTTCATGAGATCCATGAACGCTGCAGGGGCGTTGGTCAATCCGAAAGGAAGGACCAAAACTCATAATGTCCATAACGGGTTCTAAATGCCGTCTTGGACACATCCTCACTCCTAATCCTCACTGATGATAACCAGATCACAAATCGATTTGAGAAAAGACTGATGCATTTGCAGCTGGTCAAACAAATCATCAATACGAGTAAGGGATACCTGTTCTTCACTGTCACTTGGTTTAGCTTCCTATAATCGATGCATAACCTAAGTGATCCATCCTTCTTCTTTACGAACAAGACAGGTGCGCCCCAAGGGGAAACACTAGGGCGAATAAATCCCTTAACTAGCAATTCCTGCAACTGCCTCCTTAACTCTGCTAACTCCGCAGGTGCCATCCGATATGGAGCCTTCGAGATAGGAGAGGTGCCCGGAAGCAACTCTATGGTGAACTCTATCTCTCTATCTGGTGGCAATCCAGACAAATCATCGGGAAAGATGTCTGAAAAATCCTGCACTACCTCGATCTCTGCAAGAGTAGGTGACTCACCAGCCTCGGGTACTAACACTACACTGGCAAGAAAAGCGTCACAACCCTTGTTTACCATGTGCATCGCCTTCATGGCAGAGATGACCAACTTTCCCGCCAAGTTTCTTGGCAAGGGATGAGAGAACTCGTCCTCACCAGGAATGCGAAAAACAATCCTCTTCCGTCGACAATCTACTAACGCATAGTGCTCCTCTAGCCAATCCAGACCAAGAATAGCATCATAGTCCTTCATCTTTCGCAAGAAGAAACACCCATCTAAACCCTATCCTCAATACACATAGGTAACGACGGAATACACTTCCCATCGATACCGTACCCGCAAGTGTGTGTACAGACAACGGGACTTCCAAATCCTCAGACTCTACGACTGAATCTATAGCTAACTACCAGCAAACCGCTCGGAATGAACGAGTGAGTGGCACCCATATCAAACAAAACCTGAGCGTGCACACCTAGAAGTAAACTGTACCTTCGGTGACATGCTCCGCCTGCTCGGCGTCCTCTCGTGCTAGGGCAAACACTCGAGCTTGGGCTCGAGGCTTCCTGTAGTTGGCGCTGCTGCTGCTACCACTGCTGGGGTTGGCGCTCTGCGCTGGACTCCCAGTTGAAGTCTCGGACAATCCTTGATCTTGTGGTCACTGCTCCCGCACTTCAAGCATTTTCCCGCTACCATCCAACACTCTGTACCACCGTGCGTCTTCCCGCAATGGGGACACTCTTTCTTTACACCAGGGGAATGTTGAGAAGGTACCTGAGTACTGCTGGCTGCCATTGGTCTCTGCGGTGTTTGGTACGCTGCCTTCTTCTTATCCTGCCGCTGGAAAGGGGCCGCAGGTCTCTTCTGCAAAGCTTTCTTCACCTCAAGGTACTGCTCCATTTCACCCTCCTGCCTACAGCAGCACTAAGGGCCTCATCCAAGGTACGATGATCGAACGCCACTAGCCTCATCCTCAGTGATGGCTTAAGGCCCATCACAAACTTCTTTGCCTTCCTGCGCTCATTAGGTACTATGTGAGGTGCATACTTAGATAGCTCAGCAAACCTGGCCTCGTACTCGAGTACAGTCTTGGAGCCCTAAGTCAAGGAAAGGAACTCCTGCTCCATCCTGTCCTGGATATGCTCGGGGACGAACTTGGCCCGAAAGCGCCTCACGAACTCGTCCCAAGCAACGTTAATAGCACCGTCCTCGAATCGGGTACGCAGTAAGGAAGCCCACCACACATCAGCTCTCTTCTGCAAAACAACCTTCATAAGCACCAACTAACAGCTCTAATTTAATAGGATAAGCAAGCATATAAAACTAACACATACCTGTAGCATATAGGTGGCTAAAGTAACCTTGTCCTCGTCCGCACACCTAACAGCCCGGAAGATCTTCTTGATCTCCCTCATCCAGCTCTCAGCTAGCAATGGGTCGCTTTTCCCCTTAAAAGAGGGTGGCAATATCCTCTTGAATCTTTCCATGATGGAGGGTCCACCATGGTCCTGAGCCTGGGGAACTAGAACCTGGGCCTGCTACAACAAACAACAACAATGCATATTCAACACAATATCATGCAATTAAATAAAACATACTGCTCTTTATTTTATTATTCCAACCTGAGCCTCCATCTGAGCCTGGAGTGCAGCCTGGGTGTGGGCCTGCGTCTGCATGGCCTACACTAGACCCTGCATGAAAAATCCATAATCCACAGGTGGCGGTGGGGGAAAGTACAGGACCCTGAGGTGCCGGGGCCTGCTGCTCAGCTTGGTCCTCACGCCTAGGCTCATCTCTCCTCTGCTCCCCATCACGAGTAGGTACACCACCACGTCTACCGCGTGAAGCCATAAGCTGCAATTAATTTAATCACTATTAGAAACTATGTTATTTAGTCCCTAACCACTTTCTTATCTATCTTTCATTCATTATTGATCAACTCTACACACGTGGACAACTCTATAAGGACTTAGCATGTAATGGATATGATGACTTATGTATATTTATGTACGATCTCAACCAGGGTCGGGCTCTGATACCAATCTCTGCGACGACCCTCCTTATACCGGTACGATTATACTATCCACGTCGGTATAGTGAGTCTCGTCACAGTGGGACATTTACCCAAGCACTAACACACATGATTGAGATGTACACAAATATGAATACAGAGTAGCAGAAGTAAAACAACTACTGTCTTTTCATTTCATTATCCACATTAACATACATAATCCATATAGCAATTTAAGAACTAAGTCCACATAATGAAATACAAAATTCAAATTACATTGTTCGTCCACAATTTACATAAGCTTCAATTACATAAGTCTCAATTACATACTATGAAAGTAAGGTACAACAACGGTGACTCCACAACACTCTATTCTCCTCGCTCGGAGTCGCTCTCAATGGTCTCCTCCAAGGAAGTAGGTGTAACGTCGCGTGCTTTCCGGATCCATGCGGATCGTGTATGTTGTGGTTGTGGCGGCCGTTATGAGGCCATGCGAGTTAGTTGTGTGGAATATATGGTATAGATGTGTGGTTTGTCCAGGAGCAGCGCAGGGTAGGTCCGGAAATAGAATAGAATCTGCTGCTGTTCTGTCTGAGTTGGCGGCCAAGGGTGGCCGTTGACTGTTGGCGTCCAGATGCATGGACGTTGACTGCATGAACTAGGCGACAGTAGATGTGGTCGTTTAGTCTTGCGGTTGCTATTGGCGACAAGGGGGTTGACGCTAACCTGTCAGTTCAGCAGGTTATATGCTCACCCCGAGGGTAGCTTCTCAGCTCACTCTCATTCCCTCTTGCCCAAGCTTGTTGCCCCCAAGTCTTTGAAGCTTCTAACAGGTTCCGAGGAGTGGTTGGACGATCGTAGAACGCGTGGCGTCGCCGAATTGCGCGAGGAGACGTCGCGGCGTGGTGCAATTCGCCTGGGAACTCGCGGAGGGCTCGGTGTGAACCGGGGGATTGCAGGAGATTCTAGCGCGTTCTGAGGTAGGGGACGAACCCTGGTAGCTTCATAGAAACATTAAAACAGATCATAACCACTTGAACCGGCACGATAATCCATGTTTGAATAGAGTTGCACCATGCGGGATAATGGGTGGTTTGAATAGTTTACTGTATGAATCATGTTATAATGGGTTGTAATGGGTATTAACATGCTAAAGGAATCGCATTTGCATGTTTCTGAATAGTTAGAACAGTCAGAAAGCCCGCAGAGCCGGATTAGGGTTTCTGCAGGGTATGTGGCCGGAGAACTTGGCGTCAACATCGTTTGTCGCCAAGATTCTCAGCCAGGAGGTTAACGGCCAGGTCCCTTGCCGTTGACTTGGTGTAAGCGGCAATCGATGTTGCCGCCTACTGATTATACTCAGAAAAGGCTATTTGTGGTGTTTTATCGATAATGCATGCGTGGTATCATACGAGGTGCACTGAGTGCGCATGATTCTCGTATTTAGCATGCAAGCTATGCAGTTAGTTGTTTACTTCAGTGACTGCGTGTTGTTTACGCGAGTCAGTTGCGTTCACATGTAGTGGACCAGTGGTTACCTGTGGTTTACGTGAGGTTTCACGTGGTTTGTGTGTGGCGAGTACGTGGTTCTGTGTACGTGGCAAAGTAGTAGACGCCTACCGTGGTTACCTCTCCAGTTGGGTGCCCCAGGTTCTGTGTGAGCCAGGCTGTTAGCTCGGGGCTTTGTCCCGGTACTTGTGTTGTACCGTCGAGGTCTGTGTCGTCTGACCTGGACACCCTCACTCTTGTGTTTGAGTAGCACGTCCGGCTGAGGGAAAGACGACAGTGGGACAGTGACACGTGAG
The DNA here is from genome assembly GCA_014218235.1 of Colocasia esculenta. Classification (NCBI taxonomy): domain Eukaryota; kingdom Viridiplantae; phylum Streptophyta; class Magnoliopsida; order Alismatales; family Araceae; genus Colocasia; species Colocasia esculenta. The sequence goes on along the minus strand of CM024758.1, from coordinate 60,195,493 downwards.
TTTGTTTTTAGTCACTTGTAGCGCGCTCGTAGTTGGGGGTACGGACACCAGTAGACGTACTGGACCCCAGCTAGTCCTTTTTCCAGTGCCTCACTCTAGAGAGTCCAGGCCAGGATCTCTAGAGGTGCCAGGCATGGGCCTGTGACCGTGTGGTCTGCAGGTGGTGGTGTTTAGTTGGTCTCCACAGTTGTTTGTCTTTTTACGTGGAGCGGCAGCTGGACCTTTCGTCCGTGGCTGCGAGACTGGAGGGTTTTACCTGTGTTAGTTGTCCGAGTCAGTTTCTGGTGTCGCGAACCAGTTTACGTGGCTCGTGTTGGCTGTCTCTACTTTAGCCTGTACACCTGTACTGGTTTGCCGTTTATTTATTAAGTTGTTTCTTGTAGTCGGCAGACGGTGAGTACTTTTACAGCTTTACTTACCTGCTTAGCAGTTCTATAAATTGTTGGTACTGTTTACTGCTTTCGTACCTGTGGTTTTGGTTTGCTCGGTGTTGGGGGAGTTCCCTACTGAGCCAGTGACTAGCGAGGCTCACCCCTACCCCCACAGGTGGGAGCGAGGAGGACGTTTCTCGACCGTCGTCCAGTTCAGAGCTGCGTCGTAGCAGTGCAGGGTCGGTACCTCCAGCTGTGTAGTAGTAGTTCCAGCAGTGTAGTGTAGCTAGTTAGTTTACTTGTTTCAGTTGTACCTCGGGGTATGCCCCAGGCTCTTGTACTTTCTTTTCAGTTTTGTGGAAATTTGGCTATGTAAACTTGTGGAATATATATATAAATGGTGAGTTCCTTTGTATCTACACGGACTGTGGTTTGGTTTCCCTTGCGAGGCTTCGGCCCGTTCGCGGGAGGCGGATCCTTATTAAGCTTGTTATCGGTTTAATGGGCTTTAGTAAGGCGTTCCGTCACAGTTGGTATCAGAGCAAGGTCCGTGTTAATATAAGGGAACTAGAAAGATACATAGCCTTATTTTGGTCAATATACACTGCTGGTAGGGACCCTGGTTTTTGGTCATTTGTGGTTTTGATTTTTGTTTGGTGTTTTGTGTATGTAGAATTTCTGAAATGGCTGATAGGAGAGATTGGGGTGGTGGAGGAGATGATCCGGAGGAAAGCACCCAGCGTATGATAGAAAGAATCTGGGAGAGCCTACGGATATTCGAGCAAGGATGGATCAGCAGGCGCCGGTACCGCCAGTTGCAGGCCCACCTGGGGACGGAGAGGATGTACCTGTTGCTCCAGTTCCGCCGAGAGTGGAGGTGCCTTTTGTAGCACCTGTGCCACCACCGCCACCAGTGCAGTTAGTTGAAGAACCCGTGATGCAGGTGGAAAAGTTTCTGAGATTGCAGCCCCCTACTTACTCAGGAGGGCCGAATCCAGATACAGCTGAACATTGGATTCATGAAATCGAGAGGGTTTTTGCGACTATGCGGTGTCCTGCAGCGGATAGAGTTGTGTTGGCTGCTTATCATTGAGGGGTTTTGCCTTGGAATGGTGGCGATTGAAGATGCAAACCACCTTTGCAGGTAGGAGAGAAGAGGCCATTGCTTGGTCGGAATTTCTTGATGTATTTAACGATACATTCTTTCCGATTCAAGTGCAGCAGGTAAAAAGGGAGCAATTCCGGACTCTTCAGCAAGGTAACTCTTCGGTTCTAGAATACCAGATGAGGTTTATGGCACTTAGCCGCTATGCGCCATATGTTGTTTCTGATAATAATATGATGGTTGAGTATTTTATCAGAGGTTTGAGAGTGGAATTGCAGGATGCAATAGTACCTCTTATGTGTAAGACAGTGGAAGAAGCAGCCCAGAGAGCAGCTACTTTGGAGAGATCTATTCGGACTCGTCAGGCGGGCGAGTCAGGTTCAGGTAGTCTTCGGCTACCGCAGCAGTCAGTGGGTGCCAGTAAGGGTAAAGCACCAGCAGGACCTTCTTCATCAGGTTTTGGTAAATGGGGTCAGAAGTTAAAGCAAGCATGGAAAGGTAGAGGAAGAGGATGGGGAGGTCGTTCGCAGTTTCAGCAAGGCCGTGGTAAGCCTGAGGTGGAGGAGTCACAGCAGAGTACTGTTAGACAGCCCATTGTTCCTCCAGGATATAGATGTTATAATTGTGATCAGCCGGGACATTTGATCCGCAATTGTCCCTATGCAAGAGAATATGGTTATGGCAGAGGTGTGCAGCAGCAGCAGCCTCAGCAGTTTCAGCAGCCACAGGCAGGTCGTGGCAGAGGAGTACCGCAGCAGAGAGGAAGAGGCCGGGTTATGGCTATCACCCGAGCCCAGGCGGAGGCATCGAATATGATTGAAGGTACTTTACCTTTTTATGAATATTCTGCAAGAGTTCTATTTGATTCGGGTGCCTCTCATTCTTTTATTTCCGAAGAATTCCTGAATTGTATGACTCATCCTTTAGAAGAGAAGTCTTGTGAGTTGGTAGTGGAGGTTCCTTCAGGTGAGTTCTTGCTCACTTCGAGCTATGTAGATGAAGCTCCTGTAATGATTGAAGGGAACCAGATGCCGGGTCGGTTGTATGCCCTGCAATTGTCAGATTATGATATTATTTTGGGTATGGATTGGCTGGAAATGTATGGAGCAATGTTAGATTGCAGAAAGAAAAGGATCAGGTTTTGTCATCCTAGCGGTGCAGTGTTTGAATACCAAGGTATGCCTTTTTATACCTCTAAATTTCTAATTTCTGCAATTAAAGCTAGAAAGTTGATAAATGCTAGATGTGTGGCTTATTTAGCCTCAGTGAGTTTGGTAGAGGCTAGCCAGCCAGTTGAAGCAGTTCCCGTGGTTAGGGAATTTGCTGATGTCTTTCCTGAGGATTTGCCTGGTTTAGCTCCACACAGAGAGGTGGATTTTTCTATTGAGTTGCTGCCAGGTACCATGCCGATTTCTAAAGCTCCATATCGGATGGCACCAGCAGAACTTAAGGAGTTGAAAAAGCAGTTAGAAGAGTTGTTGCAGAAAGGGTTTATTAGACCGAGTCATTCTCCGTGGGGAGCGCCGGTGTTATTTGTGAAAAAGAAAGATGGAAGTTTCCGGATGTGTATTGATTATAGAAAATTGAATGATGTGACCATTAAGAATAAGTACCCGTTGCCGAGAATAGATGATCTGTTTGATCAGTTGCAGTCAGCGAAAGTGTTTTCTAAAATTGATTTGAGGTCTGGGTACCATCAATTGAGAATTAAGAAGAAGATATAGATAAGACAGCTTTTAGAACTAGATATGGTCACTTTGAGTTCGTGGTTATGCCTTTTGGGTTGACTAATGCTCCTGCAGGTTTTATGGATCTGATGAATAGAATTTTTCATTCATATTTAGACCAATTCATTGTGGTCTTCATAGATGATATTCTGATTTATTCAGCATCTGAAGAGGAGCATGCAGCTCATTTGAGGTTTACCCTGCAATTGTTAAGGGATAATCAGTTGTTTGCCAAGTTCAATAAGTGTGAATTTTGGCTGAAAGAAATTCAGTTTTTGGGTCATGTTATTTCAGCTCAAGGAGTAGCAGTAGACCCAAGTAAAGTGGAAGCAGTGATGAGATGGGAAGTGCCTAAGTCAATAACCGAGATTAGAAGTTTTCTGGGATTGGCAGGCTATTATAGGCGCTTTATTCAAGATTTTTCTAAGATCGCAGCACCTATGACTAAGTTAACCAGGAAAGGTGTGCCATTTGTGTGGTCCGGTGAATGTCAGAGAAGTTTTATGGAGTTGAAGAAGAGACTTACTTCAGCACCTATATTGACATTACCGTCGGGAGTGGTGGTTTTGTGTTGTATACTGATGCTTCAAGGAGAGGTCTTGGTGCAGTGCTTATGCAGCATGGCAAAGTAATAGCTTATGCATCCAGACAATTGAAGCCAGCAGAAGAGAATTACCCCACTCATGATTTAGAATTAGCTGCAGTAGTGTTTGCCTTGAAAATGTGGAGGCATTATCTGTATGGCGAGAGATTTGAGATCTTTACAGATCATAAAAGCTTGAAATATATCTTCTCGCAGAAAGAATTAAATCTTCGTCAGCGCAGATGGATTGAATATTTAAAGGATTATGATTTCAGCCTAGCTTACCATCCGGGTAAGGCCAATGTTGTAGCTGATGCCTTAAGTAGAAAGGCATATATGAATCTGATGATGATTAAAGAATGGAAATTGTATGAAGAAGTAACAGAGAATTCTTTGTATGTGCCCAGCAGTCAGCGACGGGCAGTTTTAGCTGCTAGTGCAGTAGAGCCATTATTATATTGGCAGATTATTGAGGCTCAGAGAGCAGATGTGAATTTAGCTGAGATTGTGAAAATGGAAGGAGTTTCCATTGATGATAAATGTGTGGTCAGACTAAGGGGCAGGTTGTTTGTTCCTGCAGAAAGAGAGGTGAAGCAACGAGTTTTGGAAGAGGCTCATAAATCAAGGTACACTATTCATCCGGGTAGTACTAAAATGTACCATGATTTGAGAAAACATTTTTGGTGGCCTCATATGAAGAAAGAAATAGCAGAATTCGTAGCAAGGTGTGCTGTCTGTCAACAGATTAAAGCCGAGCATCAAAAGCCGGGAGGTTTGTTGCAACCGTTGCCTATTCCACAGTGGAAGTGGGATGATATTGCAATGGACTTTGTGGCAGGTTTACCGAGATCGAGTTTTGGCCATAATGGAATATGGGTATTCGTTGACAGATTGACTAAGGTGTGCAGATTAGTGGCAGTGAGTATGTCTTGGACAGTGGACAAGTTGGCAAATATTTATGTTGAAAAGATTGTTCCATTGCATGGTATTCCGAAAACTGTTGTGTCTGATAGAGATCCAAGATTTACTTCTGGTTTTTGGAGGAGTTTGCAGAAGGTGATTGGTACTGAGTTGAGGTATAGCTCCGCGTATCATCCCCAGACAGATGGTCAGACAGAAAGGACCATTCAGACAATTGAAGATATGTTGCGAGCTTGTTGTTTGGTTTGGGGAGGCAGTTGGGAGCATCATCTGGGAATGGTTGAGTTTGCCTACAATAATAGTTATCATACCAGTCTTGGAATGGCACCGTATGAAGCTTTGTATGGAAGGCCATGTAGAACTCCATTGAACTGGCATGAAGTGGGTGAAAGGCAATTAGTAGGTCCTGAATTAATTCAGCAAACCACGGAAGTGGTGAAGCTTATTAAGGAGAAATTGCAGGCAGCCCAAAGCAGGCAAAAGAGTTATGCAGATGTGCGGAGGAGACCACTTCAGTTTGAGGTGGGAGATTTTGTTTTCCTAAGGGTTTCTCCGAGTAAAGGTATCATGAGATTTGGCAAGACTGGGAAGCTAAGTCCAAGATATGTAGGACCTTTTCAGGTAATTGAAAGAATTGGAGAAGTAGCTTATAGGCTGGATTTGCCAGCAGATTTTGCTGATGTGCATAATATTTTCCATGTCTCTATGTTGAGGAAATGCATTGAAGATCCAGCTCAGATAATTAGATATCAAGGTGGTGACCTGAGACCGGACATGACTATGCCAGAGTACCCGGTGCAAATCACAGATCGGAAGATGAAAAAGTTAAGAAATAAAGAAATTGAGCTAGTTAAAGTGAGATGGGAAAATAGATTGGGAGGTGAGGATACCTGGGAGCTGGCCGCAGAAATGGCTAAAGGATATCCCTACCTGTTTGGATGAGTTATTGTATTTTTTCTTTTTAGATGATAGTGCTTGTAAAAATGTGTTTATATAAGTTGTTTAATTTTGAGTTGTGTTATGAATTTCGAGGTCGAAATTTTCTTTTTAGATGATAGTAATGTAACGTCGCGTGCTTTCCGGATCCATGCGGATCGTGTATGTTGTGGTTGTGGCGGCCGTTGTGAGGCCAATGCGAGTTAGTTGTGTGGAATATATGGTATAGATGTGTGGTTTGTCCAGGAGCAGCGCAGGGTAGGTCCGGAAATAGAATAGAATCTGCTGCTGTTCTGTCTGAGTTGGCGGCCAAGGGGTGGCCGTTGACTGTTGGCGTCCAGATGCATGGACGTTGACTGCATGAACTAGGCGACAGTAGATGTGGTCGTTTAGTCTGGCGGTTGCTATTGGCGACAAGGGGGTTGACGCTAACCTGTCAGTTCAGCAGGTTATATGCTCACCCGAGGGTAGCTTTCTCAACTCACTCTCATTCCCTCTTGCCCCAGCTTGTTGCCCCCAAGTCTTTGAAGCTTCTAACAGGTTCCGAGGAGTGGTTGGACGATCGTAGAACGCGTGGCGTCGCCGAATTGCGCGAGGAGACGTCGCGGCGTGGTGCAATTCGCCTGGGAACTCGCGGAGGGCTCGGTGTGAACCGGGGGATTGCAGGAGATTCTAGCGCGTTCTGAGGTAGGGGACGAACCCTGGTAGCTTCATAGAAACATTAAAACAGATCATAACCACTTGAACCGGCACGATAATCCATGTTTGAATAGAGTTGCACCATGCGGGATAATGGGTGGTTTGAATAGTTTACTGTATGAATCATGTTATAATGGGTTGTAATGGGTATTAACATGCTAAAGGAATCGCATTTGCATGTTTCTGAATAGTTAGAACAGTCAGAAAGCCCGCAGAGCCGGATTAGGGTTTCTGCAGGGTATGTGGCCGGAGAACTTGGCGTCAACATCGTTTGTCGCCAAGATTCTCAGCCAGGAGGTTAACGGCCAGGTCCCTTGCCGTTGACTTGGTGTAAGCGGCAATCGATGTTGCCGCCTACTGATTATACTCAGAAAAGGCTATTTGTGGTGTTTTATCGATAATGCATGCGTGGTATCATATGAGGTGCACTGAGTGCGCATGATTCTCGTATTTAGCATGCAAGCTATGCAGTTAGTTGTTTACTTCAGTGACTGCGTGTTGTTTACGCGAGTCAGTTGCGTTCACATGTAGTGGACCAGTGGTTACCTGTGGTTTACGTGAGGTTTCACGTGGTTTGTGTGTGGCGAGTACGTGGTTCTGTGTACGTGGCAAATAGTAGACGCCTACCGTGGTTACCTCTCCAGTTGGGTGCCCCAGGTTCTGTGTGAGCCAGGCTGTTAGCTCGGGGCTTTGTCCCGGTACTTGTGTTGTACCGTCGAGGTCTGTGTCGTCTGACCTGGACACCCTCACTCTTGTGTTTGAGTAGCACGTCCGGCTGAGGGAAAGACGACAGTGGGACAGTGACACGTGAGTTTGTTTTTAGTCACTTGTAGCGCGCTCGTAGTTGGGGGTACGGACACCAGTAGACGTACTGGACCCCAGCTAGTCCTTTTTCCAGTGCCTCACTCTAGAGAGTCCAGGCCAGGATCTCTAGAGGTGCCAGGCATGGGCCTGTGACCGTGTGGTCTGCAGGTGGTGGTGTTTAGTTGGTCTCCACAGTTGTTTGTCTTTTTACGTGGAGCGGCAGCTGGACCTTTCGTCCGTGGCTGCGAGACTGGAGGGTTTTTACCTGTGTTAGTTGTCCGAGTCAGTCTCTGGTGTCGCGAACCAGTTTACGTGGCTCGTGTTGGCTGTCTCTACTTTAGCCTGTACACCTGTACTGGTTTGCCGTTTATTTATTAAGTTGTTTCTTGTAGTCGCCAGACGGTGAGTACTTTTACAGCTTTACTTACCTGCTTAGCAGTTCTATAAATTGTTGGTACTGTTTACTGCTTTCGTACCTGTGGTTTTGGTTTGCTCGGTGTTGGGGGAGTTCCCTACTGAGCCAGTGACTAGCGAGGCTCACCCCTACCCCCACAGGTGGGAGCGAGGAGGACGTTTCTCGACCGTCGTCCAGTTCAGAGCTGCGTTGTAGCAGTGCAGGGTCGGTACCTCCAGCTGTGTAGTAGTAGTTCCAGCAGTGTAGTGTAGCTAGTTAGTTTACTTGTTTCAGTTGTACCTCGGGGTATGCCCCAGGCTCTTGTATTTTCTTTTCAGTTTTGTGGAAATTTGGCTATGTAAACTTGTGGAATATATATATAAATGGTGAGTTCCTTTGTATCTACACGGACTGTGGTTTGGTTTCCCTTGCGAGGCTTCGGCCCGTTCGCGGGAGGCGGATCCTTATTAAGCTTGTTATCGGTTTAATGGGCTTTAGTAAGGCGTTCCGTCACATAGGGTCACCTGCAAAACCTGTACGCCGAAGCAAGAGTGAGTCTAAAAGACTCAACACTTAACTCCATACACATCATACATGCATACATTACAAGTAGGCCATTTATTCAATTGCATTAACTCAAAACAGGTAGCATGATTGTACAATAATAGAAAACTACTTATCATGATATTTCTACTACTTTCACTACGCATGATACATGGTTTATGTCAATCCAAAATGAAATACCTACCGCATGCTTTCTACTCATTCATTCACATGAGAGCTACACTTACCCTTAACTACAACATGATAGCAAATTTAGCATGGGATTTTCACACACATAAGAAGGAAATACCCCTAACATGGATTCTACACACTTTTGCACATATAAAACACCCTTATAAACACATGAAGGTTGCTGTTTTGACATGAATCTAACATTTTCATAACATAAATCACAAGTTCGTAATTTTAACACAATGGTTTCACATGTTTACACATTTACTCGTTCGCATTGTTCCCCTTTACACATTACACATTCACATGTTCCCACTACTCAATTTGCACATATACACATTCACATTTTCACATTTAATTGCCGTGACACATAGTCCAAACCACCACTAGAAGGACACATTCACATCACATAACACATAGACGCCACCTAGGCAACACAGTGACGGCTCTTGGTACTGCACAGACCGGGAGAAGTAATCTCCACCCTAACCAGTGGTACTTGTCCACCTCCAGGATTTCATCCTAATGCCCTTAGGATCTTAACACATTGAACCTTCCCGTGGGGACTTTTCCACGGTACAGTTCCACAGCCCTCTATGGAAGCAGTGTCACACACGACACCTTTTACACATTCCAATTTTTAACACACACATTTCATACAGTTTACACATGGCACTGTTTTTCCCTAACTTGATACTACTGTTGACAAAATTTAAACACTTAGCACTTACTCTAATCATGCTGAAACCACATTATCCAACCATAATCATGTTAAGCACGCATTAATAGCTCATTTTCACATGGAAATTTCACAATATACTCTGCTGTTGCCCAAATCATATGAGATTTTAACCACAAGCTATTTGCAGATTTTAGACCACACATGCAAATTTTCATATTTTTCTGAACTATATTAAATTTATAGAAAATAAAACATTCAACCACATGGCATTCATAAATTAGTTATCATGGAAGCATAACATCCTGGTCTATTTTGACAGTACTCTAACCTGCATCTATCATTCATATTGCCACAGAAGTTTTCCCTGAATTTATTTCATATCATACAATTTACTGTGAGTTTTACAAGAACCTACACATGGTTTCTATTTTTAGTACAGAAATTGTAATAAATCACATGATCATGGAAAAATTCCCAAATTTTCGGGACAGAGACTGACATACATACGCATGATCTAAAAAAATTATGGCATTCAAATTCTCCACGAATTAGGTGAACAACAAGCTATCCTATCCAAGACCTTTATCTAACATGCATTCCACATAAACCTAACAATTTATACAAATTACAGAAATTTACAAAAATCTCACAATGCATTCCATTATCTATATTACACAGCATATAACATTTACAATATATCCTCATGTGAAGAAATCTGGAAAATAATCATATATAAGGAAGAACAATTCCCTGTTCTGTCCTACAGAACTAAACGGCAAAGGCTGGCCGTTCACAGAGGTTAACCGCAGCATCGTCTGCCGCCAACTGGAGATCTTAATGGCAAGGGATCTTGCTGTTAAGTTTCTGTCTGTGCTGAAACACAGACCAAACTCCAAAGATGGAAAAATGTGGGGTTCCAGGACACGAATAAAATCCCATAAAATACCAAGACCTACTGGACATGTACATGCACCACGGGGATGGGTTACTTGCCTTTAGGAAAACCTCCAAAGGGATCAAAAGGTTGTTGAAGCTCTCCTTGGATAGTGCCAAGAAGCCTCCACAAACTCCTTCCTCCAGGTTCTAGGATGAAGTAGCCTTCAGTCCAGCGTTGGGGAAGCCTTCCCCTATGCCCAATCTTCCTCCCAGTTGAAATAGCTCGCCGGAAGAAGCCTCAAATCGCTGGATCTGAGCTCTCAAAGTTCAGTTTTTTCACCTGTTCTCTCAGCTAGGGTTTTCTCTCTTTGCAAAGAGCCAAGAGGGCTCTTGCAGGCTGCAAGGGGTAGTGATTTTATAAGATGGGGCTTGGGATCTCACGCAAGGCATGATGGGAGAGGTGAGAGCCGTTGGGGACATCTCCTAATCGGTGAGCAAGCCCAATCCAGAATTTCGGGGTCTTCTGCACACTGAAAATTAGAGAAGTAGACGTCCACATCCATGGCCATCTACTTAATAGTTGGCGTCCATCGACATGGACGTTTACTCAACATAGACGTCCATCATGTTGATGCCAATTTGTTCTTCGGCCAGAGCTTAAACCATGCAGGAAACCATGTATATATATATATATGCTATATATATATACATGCAATATATGCAATATAATGTACACACTACTACACCATGCAACCAAACAATAATTACATCTAAACATACACATGCACACATAAGTACACCTAGCTAATATGTACGTAGATATCTACATATGCATACATAATATTCACACACAAACACGAATCTACACACACAACAAAATAAAAGGACAAAATTTGAGGGCCTTACACCCTCTCCCCTTAAGGAAACTTCGTCCTCGAAGTTTAAACAACACTACTCGAACAAATGAGGATACTTCTTCCTCATCGCATCCTCAAGCTCCCAAGTAGCCTCCTCCCGCGAGAAGTTCTGCCATAGAACCTTCACCGACGTAATACTCTTGTTCCAGAGATGCTGAACCTTCCGGTCAAGAATAGCTACTGGCTGCTCCACATACAACAAATCTGGCTGGATCTCCACTAGCTCGTGACTAATAACATGAGACGGATCTCGAACATACTTCCTGAGCATAGATACGTGGAAAACGGGATGAACGCCAGCTAAAGCCAGAGGCAAAGCTAGCTCGTAAGCCACGCTACCTAATCGCCTGAGAATCTCATACAGGCCAATGAATCTGGGACTTAATTTGCTATACTGGCAAACCTGACGACACCTCGAGTAGGTGAAATCTTCAAAAAGACATGCTCACCCACCTCGAACTCCAGATCCTTCCTTCTGTTGTCGGCATAGCTCTTCTGCCTATCTTGTGCCGCAACAAGCCTCCTCCTGATAAGTTGAATCTTATCAGAAGTCTCCTGAACTAACTCCGGACCGATCAACTGCCTATCGCTGGTCTCCTCCCAACATAAAGGAGATCTGCAAGGCCTTCCATACAACGCCTCAAATGGAGCCATACCAATGCTCGCATGAAAACTGTTGTTATATGCAAACTCCACTAGAGGTAAATGGCGCTCCCAATCATCCTTCCAATCCAGCACACACGCCCTCAACATATCCTCGAGCATCTAGATAGTCCTCTCAGACTGTCCATCTATCTGGGGATGAAACGCCGAACTGAGCTTCAGCTCCGAACCTAAAGTATCCTGAAGACCCTTCCACAATCTCAAAGTAAATCTCGGATCTCGATCCGAAATGATCGACTTCGGCACACCATGCAATCTAATAATGCTATTGACATACAATCTAGCCAAGCCCTCTATTGACTACTTCTTCTTCATAGGCAAGAAGTGCGCAGTCTTCGAGAATCTATATACGACTACCCAAATCGAGTCATTACCACATCTGGATCGAGGCAAACCCGAAACAAAATCCATAGTGACAACTTTCAACTTCCATACTGGGATTTCCATCTTCTGCATAAGACCAGATGGTCGCTGCCGCTCGACCTTCACTTGCTGACATACTAGGCACTTAGATACACAATCCGCTACATCTCTCTTCATGCCGGACCACCAAAAGGACCACTTCAAATCCTGGTACATCTTAGTGTTACCCGGATGAATAGAGAATCTCGACCTATGAGCTTCTGCTAAAACATGCTCACGGACATCTACAATGTCAGGAACACATACTCGGTGATGAAATCTAATCACGCCATCCTCATCGCGAGCAATGCCTGCCTTGCCCACTAACTCTTGGAGTCTAGGGTCGGCTTTCTGTTGCTCGATCACCTCATCCAACACCGAAGACCTAAGGGACAACTGAGCCACAAAAGCCTGACATAAGGGCTCTAACTCAGTCATCGCACACGCCGCATCCTCCAATATCTTCCAATCCTGTTGGAGCGAAAACCTCCTCCTGCTAAGAGCATCTGCTATGACATTCGCCTTTCCTGGATGATATTGAAGATCGAAGTCGTAGTCCTTGAGGAACTCAATCCATCTCCTCTGCTGTAGGTTTAGTTCCTTTTGGGAGAAGAGATACTTCAAGCTCTTATGGTCAGTGAACACCTCAAATCTGACATCATAAAGATAGTGCCTCCAGATCTTTAGTGCATGAACCACTGCCGCAAGCTCCAAATCATGAGTCGGATAGTACGCTCATGCTCCTTTAATTGGCGAGAAGCATACGCCACTACCCTTCCTTGTTGCATTAGCACACAGCCTAAGCCAATCCGAGATGCATCCGTATAAATGGCAAAACCTTCAGCACCACTAGATAATACCAATACCAGAGCGGAAGTAAGTTTAGCCTTCAATAGTTGAAAGCTACTCTCACATGTGTCGGACCACACAAACTTCACCCCCTTCCTGGTAAGCTGAGTCAATGGGGCGGCGATGGATGAAAATCCCTCAGCCGATAGTAACCAGCCAAACTAAGAAAACTACAAATCTCCGAAGGGGTCTTGCGGGTCTCCCAATCCATAATTGCCTGGACCTTTGCTGGATCAACTGCTACACTAGCACCGGAGATAACATGCCCAAGAAAATGAACCTCGCGCAACCAAAAATCGCACTTGCTGAATTTTGCATACAGCTTGTGCTCACGGAGAACCTTTAACACTACCCTCAAATGCTGACGGTGTGTGGCCTCATCCGGAGAGTAGACCAACACGTCATCGATAAATACCACAACAAAGCTATCTAAGTACGGACTAAAAACCCTGTTCATGAGATCCATGAACGCTGCAGGGGCGTTGGTCAATCTGAAAGGAAGGGCCAAAAACTCATAATGTCCATAACGGGTTCTAAACGCCGTCTTGGACACATCCTCACTCCTAATCCTCAACTGATGATAACCAGATTGCAAATCGATCTTAGAAAAGACTGATGCATTTTGCAGCTGGTCAAACAAATCATCAATACAAGGTAAGGGATACCTGTTCTTCACTGTCACTTGGTTTAGCTTCCTATAATCGATGCATAATTTACGAACAAGACAGGTGCGCCCCAAGGGAAACACTTGGGCGAATAAATCCCTTAACTAGCAATTCCTGCAACTGCCTCCTTAACTCGGCTAACTCCACATGTGCCATCCGATATGGAGCCTTCGAGATAGGAGAGGTGCCCGGAAGCAACTCTATGGTGAACTCTATCTCTCTATCCGGTGGCAATCCAGACAAATCATCGGGAAAGATGTCTGGAAAATCCTGTACTACCTCGATCTCTGCAAGAGTAGGTGACTCACCAGCCTCGGGTACCAACACTACACTGGCAAGAAAAGCGTCACAACCCTTGTTTACCATGCGCATCGCCTTCATGGCAGAGATGACCAACTTTCTCGCCAAGTTTCTTGGCAAGGGATGAGAGAACTCGTCCTCACCAGGAATGCGGAAAACAATCCTCTTCCGACGACAATCTACTAACGCATAGTGCTCCTCTAGACAATCCAGACCAAGAATAGCATCATAGTCCTTCATCTTTAGCAAGAAGAAACACCCATCTAAAACCCTATCCTCAATACACACAGGTAACAACGGAATACACTTCCCAGTCGATACCGTACCCGCAGGTGTGTGTACAGACAACGGGACTTCCAAATCCTCAGACTCTACGCCTGAATCTATAGCTAACCGCCTAGCAAACCGCTCGGAAATGAACGAGTGAGTGGCACCCGTATCGAACCAAACCCAGCATGCACACCTAGAAGTAAAACCGTACCTTCGGTGACATGCTCCGCCTGCTCGGCGTCCTCTCGTGCTAGGGCAAACACTCGAGCTTGGGCTCGAGGCCTTTCTGGTCTTCCTGTAGCTGGCGCTGCTGCTGCTACCACTGCTGTGGTTGGCGCTCCGCGCTGCACTCCCTGTTGAAGTCTTGGACAATCCTTGATCTTGTGGTCACTGCTCCCGCACTTCAAGCATTTTCCCGCTACCATCCAACACTCCGTACTACCGTGCGTCTTCCTGCAATGGGGACACTCCTTCTTCACACCAGAGGAATGTTGAGAAGGTACCTGAGTACTGCTGGTTGCCACTGGTGGCTGCGGTGTCTGGTACGCTGCCTTCTTCTTATCCTGCCGTTGGAAAGGGGCCGCAGGTCTCTTCTGCAAAGCTTTCTTCTCCTCGAGGTACTGCTCCATTTCACCCTCCTGCCTACAAGCAGCGCTAAGGGCCTCGTCCAAGGTACGATGATCGAACGCCACTAGTCTCGTCCTCAGTGATGGCTTAAGGCCCATCACAAACTTCTTTGCCTTCCTGCACTCATCAGTTACTATGTGAGGTGCATACTTAGATAGCTCAGCAAACCTGGCCTCGTACTCGAGTATAGTCTTGGAGCCCTGAGTCAAGGAAAGGAACTCCTGCTCCATCCTGTCCTGGATATGCTCGGGGACGAACTTGGCCCGAAAGAGGCTCACGAACTCGTCCCAAGCAACGTCAATAGCACCATCCTCGAATCAAGTACGCAGTAAGGAAGCCCACCACACATCAGCTCTCTCCTGCAACACAACCTTCATAAGCACCAACTAACAGCTCTAATTTAACAGGATAAGCAAGCATATAAAACTAACACATACCTGTAGCATATAGGTGGCTAAAGTAACCTTGTCCTCGTCCGCACACCTAACAGCCCAGAAGATCTTCTCGATCTCCCTCATCCAGCTCTTAGTTAGTAATGGGTCGCTTTCCCCCTTAAAAGAGGGTGGCAACATCCTCTTGAATCTTTCCATGATGGAGGGTCCACCATGGTCCTAAGCCTGGGGAACTGGAACCTGGGCCTGCTACGGCAAACAATAGCAATGCATATTCAACACAATATCATGCAATTAAATAAAACAGATTGCTCTTTATTTTATTATTCCAACCTGAGCCTCCATCTGAGCCTGGAGTGCAGTCTGGGTGTGGGCCTGCATCTGTATGGCCTGCACTAGACCCTGCATGAACACTCCATAATCCACAGGTGGCGGTGGGCGAAGTACAGGACCCTGAGGTGCCGGGGCCTGCTGCTCAGCTTGGTCCTCACGCCTAGGCTCATCTCTCCTCTGCTCGCCATCACGAGTAGGTACACCACCACGTCTACCGCATGAAGCCATAAGCTGCAATTAATTTAATCACTATTAGAAACTACGTTATTTAGTCCCTAACCACTTTCTTATCTATCTTTCATTCATTATTGATCAACTCTACACACGTGGACAACTCTATAAGGACTTAGCATGTAATGGAGATGATGACTTATGTATATTTATGTACGATCTCAACCAGGGGTCGGGCTCTGATACCAATCTCTGTGACGACCCTCCTTATACCGGTACGATTATACCAATCCACGTCGGTATAGTGAGTCTCGTCACAGTGGGACATTTACCCAAGCACTAACACACATGATTGAGATGTACACAAATATGAATACAGAGTAGCGGAAGTAAAATAACTGCTGTCTTTTCATTTCATCATCCACATTAAACATACATGATCCATATAGCAATTTAAGGAACTAAGTCCACATAATGAAATACAAAATTCAAATTACATTGTTCGTCCACAATTTATATAAGCTTTAATTACATAAGTCTCAATTACATACTATGAAAGTAAGGTACAACAACGGTGACCCCACAACACTCTATTCTCCTCGCTCAGAGTCGCGCTCAATGGTCTCCTCCAAGGAAGTAGGGTCACCTGCTAAACCTATACGCCGAAGCAAGAGTGAGTCCAAAAGACTCAACAAGTAACTCCATACACATCATACATGCATACATCACAAGTAGGCCATTTATTCAATTGCATTAACTCAAAACAGGTAGCATGATTGTACAATAATAGAAAACTACCTATCATGATATTTCTACTACTTTCACTATGCATGATACATGGTTTATGTCAATCCAAAATGAAATACCTACCGCATGCTTTCTACTCATTCATTCACATGAGAGCTACACTTACCTTTAACTACAACATGATAGCAATTTAGCATGGGATTTTCACACACATAAGAAGGAAATACCCCTAACATGGATTCTACACACTTTTGCACATATAAAACACCCTTATAAACACATTAAGGTTGCTGTTTTGACATGAATCTAACATTTTCATAACATAAATCACAAGTTCACAATTTTAACACATTGGTTTCACATGTTTACACATTTACTCGTTCGCATTGTTCCCATTTACACATTCACATGTTTGCACTACTCAATTTGCACATATACACATTCACATTTTCACATTTAATTGCCATGACACATAGTCCAAACCACCACTAGAAGGACACATTCACATCACATAACACATAGACGCCACCTAGGCAACACAGTGACGCCTCTTGGTACTGCGCAGACAGGGAGAAGTAATCTCCACCCTAACCAGTGGTACTTGTCCACATCCAGGATTTCATCCTAATGCCCTTAGAATCTTAACACATTGAACCTTCCCATGGGGACTTTTCCACGGTACAGTTCCACAGCCATCTATGGAAGCAGTGTCACACACGACACCTTTTACACATTCCGATTTTTAACACACACATTTCATACGGTTTACACATGGCTCTATTTTTCCCTAACTTGATACTACTGTTGACAAAATTTAAACACTCAGCACTTACTCTAATCATGATGAAACCACATTATCCAACCATAACCATGTTAAGCACGCATTAATAGCTCATTTTCACATGGAAATTTCACAATATACTATGCTGTTGCCCAAATCATATGAGATTTTAACCACGGGCTATTTGAAGATTTCAGACCATACATGCAAATTTTCATTTTTTTTTGAACTATATTAAATTTACAGAAAATAAAACATTCAACCACATGTCATTCATAAATCAGTTATCATGGAAGCATAATATCCTGGTCTGTTTTGATAGTACTCTAACCTGCATCTATCATTCATATTACCACAGAAGTTTTCCCCGAATTTATTTCATATCATACAATTTACTGTGAGTTTTACAAGAACCTACATATGGTTTCTATTTTCAGTACAGAAATTGTAATAAATCACATGATCATGGGAAAATTCCCAAATTTTCAGGACAGAAACTGACATACATACGCATGATCTAAAAAAAATATGGCATTCAAATTCTCCACGAATTAGGTGAACAACAAGCTATCCTATCCTCGACCTTTATCTAACATGCCTTCCACATAAACCTAACAATTTATACAAATTATAGAAATTTACAAAAATCTCACAATGCATGCCATTATCTATATTACATAGCATATAACATTTACAATATATCCTCATGTGATGAAATCTGGAAAATAATCATATATAAGGAAGAACAATTCCCTGTTCTGTCCTACAGAACTAAACGACAAAGGCTGGCCGTTCACAGAGGTTAACGGCAGCATCGTCTGCCGCCAACTGGAGATCTTAATGGCAAGGGATCTTGCCGTTAAGTTCTTGTCTGTGCAGAAACACAGACCGAACTCCAAAGATGGGAAATGTGGGGTTCCAGGACACGAATAAAATCCCATAAATACCTAAGACCTACTGGACATGTATATGCACCACGGGGATGGGTTACTTGCCTTTAGGAAAACCTCCAAAGGGATCAAAAGGTTGTTGAAGCTCTCCTTGGACAATGCCAAGAAGCCTCCACAAACTCCTTCCTCCGGGTTCTAGGATGAAGTAGCCTTCAGTCCAGCGTTGGGGAAGCCTTCCCCTATGCCCAATCTTCCTCCCAGTTGAAATAGCTCGCCGGAAGAAGCCTCAAATCGCCGGATCTGAGCTCTCAAAATTCAGTTTTTTTCACCTGTTGTCTCAGCTAGGGTTTTCTCTCTTTGCAAAGAGCCAAGAGGGCTCTTGCAGGCTGCAAGGGGTAGTGATTTTATAAGATGGGGCTTGGGATCTCACGCAAGGCATGATGGGAGAGGTGAGAGCCGTTGGGGACATCTCCCCAATCGGTGAGCAAGCCCAATCTGGAATTTCGGGGTCTGCTGCGCACAAAAAATCAGAGAAGTAGATGTCCACATCCATGGCCGTTTACTTAATAGTTGGTGTCCATCGACATGGACGTTTACTCAACATGGACGTCCATCCATGTTGACGCCAATTTGCTCTTCGGCCAGAGCTTAAACCATGCAGGAAACCATATATATATGTATATGCTATATATATACATGCAATATATGCAGTATAATGTACACACTACTACACCATGCAACCAAACAATAATTACATCTAAACATACACATGCACACATAAGTACACCTAGCTAATATGTACGTTGATATCTACATATGCATACATAATATTTACACACAAACACGAATCTACACACACAGCAAAATAAAAGGACAAAATTTGAGGGCCTTACAGAACTCCTATGGATCAAGCAACAACTTGAGGATTATGGGTTACATATCAAGACAATTCTATTGTTATGCGACAACACCAGTGCTATAAATCTAACCAAGAATCCAGTACAACACTCAAGGACTAAACACATTGAGGTTAGATATCATTTCATTCGTGATCATGTAGCAAATGGAAACATTGATATTTCATTTATTGATACTAATAATCAGTTAGCAGATATCTTCATAAAGGCCTTACCTGAAGAGAGATTTACTTCTCTTAGAAGGGAATTAGGCATGTGTAAATTGTGAAAGAATCATCTGTATAAAACTGAAATATTAATTTTCAGAATTTAAATTATTTTTCCTCTCAAAAATTGAGCAAAATTCCAATTATTGCCTATCCTTTTAAGTTTGTCTTGACGATTCGTTATTTTATAAGAGTTTATTCCCATCGAACTCGTTTGTTTTTTTTTGTCGTTTTTGCTGTTTTGGCGCCTCCAATTTTGAAAAATCATTATTCCTCTGATTTATCCCGAAATTTGTTTGGGAACGATTCACATCCTACCTTTACCCTTCTTATCCACCGCTTGAGGCGATACCCCATCAACTCCGACATCGGCTCTGTGACGGCCCTCGTTACACCGGTACGGTCATACCGACCCACGTCAATATAACGAGTGTGCTGCCACAGTGGGACATTTACCCAACGATACAAACAGTTGAGATACACGCGAATATACATAACAGAGTAGCGGAAGTAAAAGAGAACTATCTCCATTCATTCATCATCCACATTAGACATACATGCAGTTTACAATTTGCAAAGAAAGAATTAAAGTTCTCATAATTTAAATGCTGAATAAAATACAAAATGTCCAATGTCCACATAGTACATTTTCTTCATGATACTTCTAATATAATGTTTCAAGTACATACTATGAAGATTACAACAAAAGGGATGCACAACTCCACAAGCTAAACTCCGCGCTCGGAGTCTATCTCCACTGTCTCCTCCACGAAGGTCTCGTCACCGTCTAAACCTGTACGCCGAAGCAAGAGTGAGTCTTAAAGACTCAGCAAGCAACACTATATATGATATTCACGTACAAGTCCTAGTGGTTTCTACATGCACATTTACAGATTTCACACACAAGCATGCTAGTCAATGCAAGTTTTCAACCTATCATGAAGGTTCTACAGTTTTATACATAAGGCATGCTTTCAGATTTTTAAGATGAAACCCACCACCTATCACATGATCTCTATTCAATTTACTCATGGGACTTTGATCAAAACGTGAGAACTATTCACATGAACAATTGACATACATGCACGGGGAACGTAATTAGCATGGATTCCACAAGTTCTTAAGTACATACCAAACTTTTCAACATGCTTTAGGTTGCTGATTTTTACATGGTTCAATGACTATAAACCTACACATGAGAGCTACAATGTTGCTTAAACATCACATGTGAACAATCCATCATGCCCTTTTCACACACATGTTCATTAGTTGTCTCTAACATGGATTCTACGCACTTTTGCATACATAACATGAGAATAATAACATGCATTTTCAGAATTTACTTGGTTTCAGATTTAGTCTCACATGGTTTCATTACACATTTACACATCTAGAATTTCACATTCCCTTTTTACACAATTTCCTCTTTTCACATGGTTACACTTTACACATATACATCCACATGTCACTTACACATTACACATGGTCACATACACTTTACACATTACACTTTACACATATTTACACAATTTAGGTGCCGTGACACATAGTCCAAACCACCAAAGAAGGACACATTCACATCACATAACACATAGGCACCATCTAGGCAATGCAATGGTGACTCTTGGACTGCGCAGACCGGGAGAACAAGTCTCCACCCTAACCAGTGGTACTTGTCCACCTCCAGGATTTCCCCCTAATGCCCTTAGGGTCACTTAACACAATGAACTTTCTCAGGGGACTTTTCCCTGATACAGTTCTACTGCCTTCTCGGAAGCAGTATCACATTGGCACAATTTACACTTTTACACAATTAGCGTTTTACACATGGTTTTCACACTTTACACTTCCCATCACATTCACTTCCTCACTCACATGAACTCCTCTGTTTTTACTAACATGGTACTACAGAGTTTCAGGCTTTAACACACAGTGAACATCCAAATCGTGCTGATTTAAACAAAAATCTAGTCACATTGCGATCATATGTGCGAATTATTCACATTCACATGAAAACTCATAACTCTCTATTTACGGGTCCAAATGGTCTGAAAATTTAACCACAGGTTGCTTTCGGGCTCATGATCATACCCTCAATGTTTCAGATTTTTCTGAGCTAAATAGGATTTACAGAAAATCAAACACATAATTAGCATGTTATTCACATTTTTCATCAACATGGAATTCACACATCATGTAACTTATCACTTGCTGTTTAAACATAAACTACCAATGTATACACATGAATTTAGAGTACAAAATTCCCTAATTCATACATCTATAAATCGTTTACCACAACCATTTTTACATGCTTTCATATTACCGAACCGACTTATTAGCAATTTCACAAGCATGTATAATTTCCAAAATTTCAGAACACACATACATGTCCCACAACTCTTCATGAATAGACCGAAATCAAGGCATTCACATTAATCTAAATCATGAATCATGGATTTTGCAAGATGATCTACAAGTTATTCTCACATGCTTACAAGACATCATTAGCCACATTCACCCACACAACTCACATACATCCACAACCACAATGTACCATATACATAGCTTATAGGAATACCATATATCCTCAACGTATAAACATACCGGAATTAAATGTATAAGAGGGACAGAACAGCTCACTGTTCTGTCCTGAAGAACTAGGCGGCAGTCTCTGGCCGCTGACTCAGAGTCAGCGGCACGGTCGATGGACGCCAAGCTCATCCTAGGCGTCCAGGGACATTGCCGTTTACTCAGGTCTGTGCAAAAACACAGACCCGAGCTCTGAAATTTGGGTGAAATGGAGGGTCTAGGACTCGAAATAAATTTCATAAAAATGATAGAAACATCCTAGACTCATACGGGGACACCATGGATAGGTCACTTGCCTCTTTAAAAATCCTCCAAGAGATCTATGGCTCGAAGAAGACCTCCTTGGGCAGTCCCAAGAAGTTGCAGAAGCACCTCCAAGAACGCCTTCCTCCGAGCTCCTGGGTGATCTCCACGCCGAGGAGATGATGGGGAGGCCTTCCCCTTTGCTTCAGCTCCCTCCTTGATGCAGAAGATTTCTAAAACCAGCTTCCAAGGGTCGGATTTTAGGGGTTCAAACTGGGGTTTTTCTCACAGAATGCTCTCTAGGGTTTTCTCTCTTCTTTTCCTCTTCTCACAAGGTGAAGGGAGAAGTGAGAGGAGCCAATTTCGGGTTGGACCCTAAGAAGAGCCCCTCACCCACTCACCATACCGATTTGACACCTTCAGAGCCGTTGGGGGACATTCCCCCCAATGGTTGCCATGCCTTGTTTCAGAAGATAGCAGCTCTGCTGCGCATGCAGGTCAGAGAGGTTGGCGTCCAGATCGCTGGACGCCGGATCTAGTGTAGGCGTCCAGGGCTGGACGCTGACACCACCTCGACGGCCTGGGGATTGACGCCAATAGGGCCTTCGTCCAGAACCCTAATTTATGCAGAAAACCATGCATACCGGACATATATACATGCAATGTACATATAGTATCGTACCCATACTACCATCATGCAATAAGTACATTATTTATGTTCAATATAAACACATGTACACGTATTTATACTATTTTAATATCCACGTAAAATACGTACATATAGACTCAACACAATATACACACATAAATACGAAAAAAATACGACGGAAATTCGAGGGTCTTACAGGCTCTCTGAGATTTCAAAGCTTCCAACTCCTTCCCGCCAAAAATTTCTTGAGGGTTCCTGTTCCAATCCTCTTTCCAGTCCTCCAAAAACTCTTCCCATTCAAAACCATGGTCTCTTCTAGTGTATCTGGTAGTGTAGGGGGCTATGGAGCTGTATTTCTCACCGCCAAGCAGCAGGAATGGCTTGCGTCCGTAAAGACCAAGCTGTGCGGACATAAGGCTATAGATTTGGCAGATTTGCAGAAGAATGGCATGGGAAGTGTGTCTGCAGCTTTGGACAGATTGAAGTGGACGAAGATGTTGCCCGGTTGACAAGCCCAGAGGGGGGGGGGGTGAATGGGTCTTTAAAAATATTTGATTAGTACCTGTACTTAAAACATTCACACAAAGACGTTCTTCGATGAAGGTTAGTAACAGTTAGTTCAAAGCGCAATCACACAAGAAAAACAACCACACAACACAAGAAATTATCCTGGTTCGGACCTCCTCTCCTTAGGAGTCCTATGTCCAGTCCCTGAGCAACAACTCAGGATTCCACTAACTAGGGTACAGTGCCCCTATGGACACTACAACACCCAGCTCAGCTGGTCTTCCTTCACACGAAGGGAATTACACCACCCTGGATACCGCACCAGGTCTTCCTTCAACACAGAAGGGAACTACAACAGCAAAGGTAAGCAATAAGGACAAGCCCCTAGATCAAGCTTCAACAAGCTAAGATATGAAGCAAGCAGGACTGAGAGTAAAAGATCTAGAAACACAGAAGACTCTCAGAACTACACGAGCTCTCTCAAGATTTTCACTACAGAGTGGAGAGCAAAGAGCAACACTGGAAAGAATGAGGTTCTTGGCTCTAGAATTCTATCAGAAGATTTGAATAGCTTGTGCGTTCAAAAATCCTTGATATCTTCTGATCTTCTATCTTGAATTTATATCTCCTTTTGAAATACGACCGTTGAAGTAACCGTTGTCTCTTAGATTGGTAGCCGTTAGACTGCTTGACATTTGGAAGCTTCAACAATCTTTTATCCAGTTGAGCACGCAAAGAGATAATGTCTTCTGGCGTCTATATGGTCCAACGTTGTATGACAGAATGTCTTTAGGACCTTGCACATATTAAATGCTAGAACAGTAGACAGCTAGGCTGTCTCTTGTTGTCAGTAAACGTTGATGTGAGTATTCACCAAAATAGCAATGCCAAATAGCTTGTTCTAAAGATGTTGACAGAATATGCACGATAATGAAAAGATATCATCTGCATGCATGCAGAGATACGTTCTGTCTTCATTAAATGCACAGCAGTCAGACAGATAGAAGAAGACTTTAACTATTCAACGCCTTAAGAGATAAGATAAACATCAAGTTGATATAAACCATAAAGTCGTTGTCTATATGACTTATGAAATCGTTATGAATACCAACAAGTCATTATAGAGAGCAAATCGTTGTACTTAATGAAGAAGTCGTTATAGACACAACAAATCGTTATGAAAAGCAAGTCGATATGTTCAATGAAGAAATTGTTATGAATACTTAACACATCATTATGAACTTTAAAGAAATCATTGTGCGAAGCAAATCGTTATGAGCTCTAAAGAAATCGTTGCGCGAAGCAAATCGTTATGAGCTCTAAAGAAATCGTTGCGCGAAGCAAATCGTTATGAGCTCTAAAGAAATCGTTGCGTGAAGAAAATCGTTATGAGATCTAAAGCAATCGTTGCGCGAAGCAAATCGTTATGAGCTCTAAAGAAATCGTTGCGCGAAGCAAATCGTTATGAGCTCTAAAGAAGTCGTTGCGTGAAGTAAATCTTTATGAGCTCTAAAGAAATCGTTGCGTGAAGCAAATCGTTATGAGCTATAAAGAAATCGTTGCGCGAAGCAAATCGTTATGATGAGCAAATCGTTATGATGACTTAAGAAATCGTTGCGATGAGCAAATCGTTATGATTACCTAAGAAGTCGTTGCGATGAGCAAATCATTACGATGGGCAAATCGTTATGAATACTTAAGAAATCGTTGCGATGAGCAAATCGTTATGATTACTTAAGAAGTCGTTGCGATGAGCAAATCGTTACGATGGGCAAATCGTTATGATAACTTAAGAAATCATTGCGATGAGCAAATCGTTATGATAACTTAAGAAATCGTTGCGATGAGCAAATCGTTATGATAACTTAAGAAATCGTTGCGATGAGCAAATCGTTACGATGGGCAAATCGTTATGAATACTTAAGAAATCGTTGCGATGAGCAAATCGTTATTATAACTTAGAAAATCGTTGCGATGAGCAAATCGTTACGATGGGCAAATCGTTATGATAACTTAAGAAATCGTTGCGATGAGTAAATCATTATGATAACTTAAGAAATCATTGCGATGAGCAAATCGTTACGATAACTTAAGAAATCGTTGCGATGAGCAAATCATTACGATGGGCAAATCGTTATGATAAGTTAAGAAATCGTTGCGATGAGCAAAATGATATACATGAAGGAAATCGTTGTGACTTTCAACTGAAATCGATGTGGACTTAGATAGATACAATCTTGAAATAATCCCTGGTTGTATTTTGTACCATGTCCGGACCTAGCCATTGCTATCCCCCAACTTCGTTCCAGCATGCCAGAGATCTACAGTTTCTCCCATAGAGTTCCTCGATTGGTGCCATTTTAATACTCTCTTGGTAACTGTTGTTATATGCAAACTCAATCAAGGATAAGTGCTCATTCCAGTAGCCTTGGAAGTCTATAGTGCATGCTCTTAACATGTCTTCTACAATCTGATTGGTTCTCTCAGTCTGCTCATCAGTCTGTGGGTGAAATGCGGTACTAAAATTGAGCTTAGTACCCAGTGTAGTCTGCAGCCCTTTCCAAAAATGAGAGGTGAATCTTAGATCTCGATCCGAGACAATGGATGATGGAACTCCATGCAGTCTTACAATCTCTTTGACATATAGCGCGGCTAAAACCTCCACAGACCACTTACTCTTTATAGGTAGGAAGTGTGCAGATTTGGTTAGTCGGTCGACAATGACCCATATGGCATCGAGTCCACCATGAGTCTTAGGTAAACCCATGATGAAGTCCATGCCAATACTTTCCCATTTCCACTCCGGAATAGCTAATGGCCTAAGCATGCTCGTAGGGCGTCTATGTTCTGCCTTTACCTGTTGGTAAGTAAGGCAATGAGTAGCATGCTCGGCTACCTCTCTCTTCATGTTCGGCCACCAAAATGTTCTTTTCATGTCTTGATACATTTTGGTACCTCCTGGATGAATAGTATACTTCGTCTGGTGAGCTTCATCCATTAACTTCCTCTTCAGTTCTTCATTGTCTGGGACACATGTCCTTCCTTAGAATACAAGCCTTCCATCCTCAGTCATAGCAAAGTCCGACCTTTCAGCTAATGTTTCCTTGACACGAGCCAAGAATGGGTCGCTGTCCTGTTGTGCTTTGATCTCTTCCAGCATGTCAGATTGAATCTTGATATTGTCAACCAAGACTCGATCATCCCTATGTTCAATGTTCAAGTCTAATCTTGCGAATTGCTCTAGTAGTTGCATCTCGCCAAGAACTAGACTCGATAAAGATGCCATCGACTTTCTACTAAGAGCATCAACCAACGCATTTCCCTTGCCTGGATGGTACTGGATGTTGAAGTTGAAATCCTTTAAGTATTCAAGCCATCTCCTCTGCCTCATATTAAGTTCCTTATGAGAGAATAAATACTTTAAGCTCTTATGGTTTGAATAGACAGTAAACTGCTCGCCATACAAATAATGTCTCCAGATCTTTAAAGCCAAGACCACAACAGCCAACTCTAGATCGTGCACAGGGTAGCGTCTTCAGTTGTCTTGAAGAGTAGGCTATGACTTTCTCCTTCTGCATCAATACACAACCTAGCCCAATTCCTGAGGCATTGGTAGAGACAGAGAAACCTTCTCCCTTTATTGGAAGAGTGAGAACAGGAGCAGAGGTCAGACATTCTTTTAGAGTTTGGAAACTCTTCTCACACTCGTTACTCTAGGAGTAGGGATTCTCCTTTTGTGTAAGACGAGTGAGAGGAACAACAATCTTGGAGAAGTCCTTTATGAACCGCCTGTAATAGCCAACCAGTCCTAAGAAGCTTCTGATTTCTGTGACATTAGTTTGTATCTCCCATTTGAGTACGGCTTTGACTTTGGAGGGATCCACAGAGATGCCGTCCTTGGAGATGACACGGTCCAAGAAGGACACTTCTTCAAGCCAGAATTTGCACTTGCTCAGTTTTGCATATAGTTTGTTGTCTCGCAAGACTTGCAGAGCAATCCTCAGATGTTCTTCATATTCCTCCATGGTCTTGGAATACATGATGATGTCATCAATGAAGACGACCATGAACTTCTCGAGATATGGTCAGTATATGATATTCATGAGTTGCATAAAGGCTGTAGGAGCATTGGCCAGACCAAAAGGCATAACGATGAATTCATAGTGTCCATACCTGCTCCTGAAAGCTGTTTTGAAGATATCGTCATCCTTGATCCTCATTTGGTGATAGCTCGATCGGAGGTCAATCTTAGAGAAATATTGAGCTCCAGATATCTGGTCGAATAGCTCATCGACCCAGGGCAATGGGTACTTGTTCTTGATGGTTAGCTGATTGAGTTGTTGGTAGTCGATACATAGCCTCATCGATCCATCTTTCTTTTTAACGAACAACACTGGTGCTCCCCATGGGGAAGTACTTGGTCTGATGAACCCCTTCTCTAATAGCCCCATCAGTTGTGCCTTCAGTTCCTTTAATTCGACAGGTGACATCTGGTACGGTTGACACGATACTGGTGCAGCTCCAAGGACTAACTCAATAGCAAAATTGACATCACATTCAGGGGGAATCCCTGGCAGATCTTTGGGAAACACATTGGGGTAGTCCTGGACTATGTGTATGTCTTCTATCTTAGAACCCTTCTTTTCAACTATTACGGTTGCAAGGAAAGCAAGGCAACCTTTCCTTATCATATTGTGGGCCTTTATGGTAAAGACTAGAGACATCTGTCTCTTATGTCTAATCCCAGTGAATGACAACTTAGAAAAATCACTAAATATAACTTTCCCTTTCTTACAGTCGACACTTGCGCCACGAGTGGACAACCAGTCGGCTCCCAAAATCACGTCATAGCCTTCCATGGGCATACACACCAGGTTGGCTTTTAGGTTATGTTCTCCGATCATTACATCGGTAGATGTAAAGTATTTGTTCAATTTCTCTTTCTCTCCCAGTGGTGTTGTGACAGAGAATTCACACCCCATAGATATAGGTTTAGCATTCAGAGTATCAGCAAAGTTTTGAGATATGAATGAATGAGTTGCTCCAATATTAAATAAAACAAATGCTGATAGAGAGAAAACTTGTAGGGTACCTTCTACCACGCCACCTTCCTCAGCGGGCTCTTCATCATGCAGGGCTTGCAGTTTTCCCTGTTTCTTAGGCACATTAGTGCACCTCTCATTCTCCTTCAGAAGCGGACACTCAGGGATACGGTGCTCGCGGCTTCCACAGTGCAGACATGCACCGACTTTCCTCCAGCATTCATCAGCGGTGTGACCTGGCTTGTCACAGTGCTTGCAATTGCTTTTCACTGGGGTGTTGGGAACGAAGACCTTGGGTTTCCTTTCTTGGCTGGGTCCTTCCGTGATGCTGAAAGGACACTTCTTGCCGATGTTTGGCTTGGCAGATGTCTTTCCAGGTGTCAGTTCTTTCTTTACGAACTTCCCCTTGATACGATCAGTGAAGTCCGTAGCATCTTCTAGAAGTTGAGCTTTCTTCACCATCTCGGCATATGTTTGGATGTCGAGAGGGGCCAGTTGAGTAATATACTGAGGCTTAAGGCCATTGAGGAAGCGCTTAGCCTTCATTTTCTCTGTATTCAACAGATGGTCAGCATATCTTGCCAGTCTTGAAAACTGTGGCTCATATTCAGCCACAGACAGGCTACTCTATTTGAGAGCAGCAAATTTCGTAGCCTTCCTTTCTTGCACGCGCTCCGAGAAGTACTTGGAGTTGAATGCCTCTTTGAATTCAGCCCAAGTAAATTGACCATTAGCTCTGGCCGCTTCCACTGACTCCCACCAAGAGCGGGCATCCTTCTGTAATTGGAATGTAGCTAGTAGCAGCTTGTCCCAAGTTGCACATTGCGTTACACAGAAAATCCTTTCCGTCTCCTTAAGCCAGTGCTCGGCTTCGTCTGGATCCATGGAACCACTAAACCTAGGTGGGTTCAAGGTCCTGAAGTTACGATGCAGCTCGCCTGCACCTCCCCGATTTCCTCTATTTTGTGCAGCTTGCAGAAGTGTACGAGTGAGCTTCTGAATAGTTTGTTGCATGCCCCTCATCTGAGCACGCTCAGCCGTCATCTTAGTTGCTTAAATTCCTATAAAAGTAACTTGTTGTTATGCTATTGATGTGGAATTTAATTTGTGCATGTGTGGATTTATTTTAACTAGTTACCTATGGTTCTAACCACATCTCACATAGGTAGGATAAGTAACTCTAGTCGAGGCTGGTCAACCTAGATCATCCTATTCTTAAGAACAACCTAGGCTCTGATAACACAAAACTGTCACGCCCCATCGCGGAATATCGGAACGTGAGGCAGTTGCAAGTAAACAGGTACAGAGCGTATAATAGACATCAAACCATTGGACAAAGAATAAATACTAAAGCAAATGCATCTCATTAATAATTCCTCAAATGTCTATTACAGCCACTAACATCAGAGCCATTCTATAGGGCCTAATTACATTGAATAAAAGTAAAAGACTAAACTCAGACTCTAACATAAAACTAAGATTCCAGGGCACTCTTGACTTCACTCCTGGTCATTCTCGTCCTCTTGAGTGTAAGTATCGTCCTCGGTTTCACTTAAGAACACATGACAAATAATGCAGGGTGAGTGATAACACCCAGTAAGACTTAAATCTCATGATCAAACATGTTTGAAATGATTAATGTATTAAGAGCAGAGTCACTACATGATAGAGCGAGAGAGTCAAGTAACGTACAAGATAACACGATAGTATGTGATTGAAATAGCACAAGTTTCCAAATATAGCACAGAGCAGGATGGCCATAGCACAAATAGCACAATGTATAACAATAGTAGAACGAGTATAGTATAGCACTTTGATTATCATTTAGATAGTCGAGATAGATAGCACTTGAGTGTAATGCCAAACACTCTGCTCAATTAACTCCCGCGGGCAAATATCATTTTTGGGCGCACCTCCCAGGACCAGACCGGGCCCTTTATATATTGCCAGGCATTAGTTATATTGTTTATCTTTAGACAATAAGTCAATGGCCAATAGAAAGTACCAAGAAATAGATGAGAGTACTAGATGAATAGACGAGTGTATAGAGAACGTGAATAGATGAGTGAGTAGAGTATAGATGAGAACTACAGGTCATTGCACCTGAAACGTCGAGTAAACAGGCGATAGTAACAGTTGCACAACATGCGCAATTGGTGTCGGCAGTCAGGTGGAACTCACTACCCTTCCGCTGGTCATATTATGCACAAGTCTAGAGGTTCGGCGTGATTCAAGATAAGAGAGAACTTCCTAAAAGCCGTTTGGATCTTACTGATCCCTAAAAGGTATCATAGGTATTGAGGGTACAACCAGCTCATCGACCATGTGGGAATTCATGGACAGAGGAGTCTTACGGAGGCCTTGAACAAGGATTCACTAGTTCGACAGAAGGAATATCCAACGAAGAGTTTGTCCAAGTCAAGAGAAGGTGTATATAGAAACAAGTGCTCGACATTCTAGAGGAATTCTAGAACAGTGGAGCGTCGGTAACGGTATTCCCAAATCAATGCGAGAAATGAAGACAAGTCCATTAAAAGTAGGACAATTTAAGTAATTTACTAGATATATTATGAGATATTTTCATGCTAAGTCAAGTCATAACGGATGATTTCAAGTATGTGCGTGTGATAAAGAGAATCATGGATACGAAAAGATCATGTGTATGACTTTTAATTAACTATTACATATCCAAGTTGAACAACATCGTTTACTGTGTTTAAGACAGTTAACAGGGTGTGTGGTTACTGTAGAAAATCAAGATTAGCAAAATATATGGTTTATGCACAAAAGTCCAGAAGGCGACGTACCCCTGTAAGGATCGCGACATGGCACGTATAGAACGCGACAGCGACTGTCGAAGTTCGCGACGGGTCGTTTAGGTCAGATGGCCAGAACACGACGCCAGAGCCTGTCGCATTCAGAACACGATGGGTTGCTAGTAGCGATTAGCCCCTGAGAACGCGGCCTGTCGAGCCGTCACGTTCGCAGGTTCTGCGCCTAAGTCCGAGCGGGAAAAGGGTTTGCCTTGGATTATGGTCCGGGCTTTCCATATTTTGATATAGGGTCGTTCAAAAATAAAAATCTTGGAGTACAGATGATGAAAAATCATGAAACTAGATTTAAACAAATCTAGACATGCAAGAGTACACATAGTAAATAGGAATTTGAAAATAGTCATGGTCTTGACAGGTTTTAAACGAGTTCATGCACGAAGGACAAAGAATAGTGTATGGTAAAGGAAAAAGAATTTATTTGTGTAGAATATTGAATGAAAATTGGGGATTTCAGTGGCAAGAGATTCCTGACAATGATCAGTATCTCCAGTTAAAATTTCGTGGCATGAGATCAAGAGTACATGGAGATCTAAATTAAATATGATGGGTCGGGGTCAAGATGAGAGAAAAACTTCACAAATAAAGATCAAAAGATATGGTCGATGAAAACTAGAGCAACGAGAGGGCTTTTGTTCCTGATGTTTGGAACATCCTACAGACAAAATTAATTAGGTTTAGCTTGTGAGAATGCCTACCTTTGGGTCGATTTGTCTTCTAAGGCTTAGAATTCGAAGTGTAGGTTGTAGATCTTGAGCAATCCTTCTCCCCACGAATTCTCCCTTCCTTTGGCCTCTCCTCCACGTCCAGCAAGCCTCAACAACGCATTAGGGCCGGCCATGGAGAGGTTGGGGGGTATTTAAGATTCCCTTATTTTTATTTCCTATTATGACTCTAATTCCCATTTAATTCTGAGTTTTCCTTATTTCTTTCAACCTTCCAAGTTTTCCATCTCCTAATTGGGTTAGGTTGGGTTACAATTTTATGCCTAACCAATTTGGGTAGGGTTAGGAATTCAATTCCAATACATATTAGCTATTTTAATGATTTAATAGCTCTTTCCTTTTAGGAAATATTAAAGATATGAATTTAGGGTATTTTCCTATTATTCTTCTTTTAATAAAACCCTATTTTGGCCCAATAAATTTTATATGATCCATTTAACAAAGCCCATCATTTTGTTGTTTAATGGGTTTTAATTAATTCCCTTTTCTTTGATTTTCCAATTTATTTATTATTATTATTATTTTGAAAAAATCGGGTTGCTACAATAACCCAATCTTCTCTTTTGACTGTTATAGAAATTTCATCTGACAAATCCACTTCATATCTTCTGAAAATAATTGTGAGCAGAGGTTCATAAGGAAGATATTCTTGTAGGTACTTGAACCCTGCCATCCTCTCTAGAATAATAGAGGCAAGATTGACTTGATGCCTCTGAATAGCCCAAAACAGTAAGTTGCCATCCCTGGCTGTGATGGATGAATGAGTCCCAGCCCTAGGAGTGATAATGGTGTTGATGATGGCATGGAGGAGCCTCTTCTCTGCAGAGAGCTCATTGATAAGAAGTCCCCTTTTTGAAGTGGCTCAAAGGCTACCAATAATCCCTAATTTCTATTTCTCCACAGACACAGCCTCAATGATCTTGCATTCGGAGTTAGGGCAATCCAAAAGTTCTACCAACAAATATTTTGTGATGGAAATCTGAGTATCTTTGAAAATTCTTGTACAGACCCATCTGTTGAGACTTGAAGGGTCACATAAAACGCCTTCACTGCATCCTTATAAGTTGGCTCACAAATCTGGCACAGCCTCGTCCAACCCATCACATCTAGGGTTTCTACTACTGAACTGAGTCTGCTCGTTAACTGTGAGAAATCTACTATCTTCCCAGGGTAGATCGAAGCTTTGGCAAAGTTGAGTCTCTGGAACTGCTCTCAGGTGAAGAAGGAATCGTCGAGAGTCCTAGAGGAGGCCATCTAGACTAAAACGAGGGAAGAAATGAGTCCTAGAGGAGGCCATCTAGACCAAAACGAGGGAAGAAACTAAGGCTGATTGTAAAGGAGATGTGAAATGAGTCCAAAGGAGTCAAAGATCCTACCTTTCTTTAGAAAGATTGAAGCAAATTGACAGATTCTTGGCAAGGGTTCCATCGGGTTGTAGAACGGATGCGGGAACTAGGAAGAAGATAGAGGAGTCAGAGACATTTCAAATGAGGTGATTTGGAAAGAAAGAAGGAAATGTCTATATAAAGAAAGGAGATTTATGATAGACTATAGGAAGGGAGATGAACGGATGAGATTAAATGAATAATCAATTATTAAGCTTTCCCCCAAATACAATTATACCCTTTTTTAAAAATAACTCCGACTACCTAAAATCCGACTTCGGAGACTCCGACTTCCTAAACTCTGACTTTCTAAAAGTCGAAGGTTTAGGACTTAGAAAAGGTTGACGATAGGTAGATCTAACAATATTCTTAAGAATTGTAAGCATTCAATCAGCATTACACATACCTTTTTCTCTTCTAATTGAAGTAGGGAGTGGTTTAGTAAAAATATCTGCTAATTGATTATCTATAGTAACAAATTCAAGCAAGATATCACCATTACTTACATGGTCCCTGATGAAGTGATGTCTAACCTCAATGTGTTTGACTGGATTGGATTTTTGGTCAGATTGATTGCGCTTGTATTATCACACAATATTGGAATTTCATGCAATTTGTGACCATAGTCTTTCAGTTGATGTTTGATCCACAACAGTTGGGTGCATCAACTTCTAGCTGTAATGTGTTCTGCCTCTATTGTGGACAATTCTATTGAATTTTATTTTTTGGAAGACCAAGAGATTGAGCACCATGCAAGAATTTGACTAGTACCACTGGTGCTTTTTCTGTCTATTTTGCATCCAGCATAGTCAGCATCACTATATCCAAGTAGTTTAAATTCAGAACATCTGGGATACCATAAACCCAATTTACTTATATTTATAAGATATCTAAAAATTCTTTTAACAACATTAATATGAGATGCTCTAGGATCAACCTGAAATCTGGCACACAAACATACACTGAACATTATGTCTGGTCTAATAGCAGTGAGATAGAGTAATGACCCAATCATACCTCTATAGATCTTTTGATCTACTTTCTTGCCAATTGGATCACCATCTATCTTAATTCCTGAGCTCATGGGAGTTCCTAAAGGCTTACACTTGTCAAAAGCATATTTAAAAAGTAAGTCTGAAATATATTTGGTTTGACAAATGTGAGTGCCTTCCTTAGTCTGCTTGATTTGCAAGCCAAGAAAGTACTTAAGCTCACCCATTGTGACAGTCCTTGCCGTTCAGGCCCGTTAACCCAATAACGTGTCCGACACGACTCTGTCTCCCGTGAACGGGCCATAGCCTCACAAGGGATATCAACACACACATGTTCGTAGAAATATAAAAGAACATGCTGAACACATATAAGTTTCCATTTATTACACATATCCACATGAAATGTACAAATTCAATTCCATACCAAAGTCATAGTTCAAGTACAATAGCCTGGGACAAAAGCCCCAAGGCTTAACAAGTAGAAATATTACTCTGCTGGTGATGTCGGCCCAACGCCGCTGCGGTGCGGTCCAAAACTAGAAGAGGGACGAGAACCCTCCTGCTCTCCTTCACCTGGAAGAAGAAGGGGTGAGCCTCACGAGTCACAGGCTCAATAGGGTAACTCCCTAAATCTGAGAGAACAATGTACAGTAAACAACATTGGCAAAACCAATAAGCAAATAAAAGTAACGCAGCCTACACAGAGTACTACAGCTATAAGTAAGTAAATGGAAAACCACGTACACGTGTACAAGCTAAAGAAGGGTACGCCACACACGAGTCACGAGAACTGGTTCGCGACACCAGCCACAGACCCGGACAAATGACACCAGTCTACCTCTCAGCTTCGCAGCCACGGACGAAAGGTCTAGCTGCTGCTCCACCTTAATAGGGTCAAGAAACTATGGAGACCAACCAACACCACTCCTGCAGACCACACAGCTGCAGGCCCAAGCCTGGCACCTTTAGGGACTCCAGCCCGAGCTCCCTAAAGTGAGGCACTGGACATAGGACTAGCTGGGGACCAGTACGTCTATTGGTGTCCGTCCCCCAACCAAGAGCGTGCTACAAGCGACGGCACATCCATAAACACAATTTGCTGCCCCCTGCCATCTTTCCCCTAGCCGGACGTACAAAACTCAAACTCAGAAGTGAGGGTGTCCATAAAGATGACACAGACCTTGACGGTACTCACCGTACCAGGACAAAACCCGAGCACCCAGTGCTTGGGTAACCGACTGGAGAGGTAACCACAGAGGGTGTAAACAACCCAACTTGCTTTGCACACATATGCAAGCAAAACCCATCTTTATAAATCATGGTATAAGTCGATACACCCCATACAAACCCTACATCACATAACCAACACTGCCCAAGCAGTGCACCATGGGTAACAGTCAGACTAGCCACAGAACCCCAGAGCTCGGGTGGCCACATTCTAAATCGCGACCAACACAGTGGTCGCCAATCGGTGCTTGAATCGTGACGGATCAACCCGTCACCTTATAATCTGAATCGTGATCGAACAAGTCATCGCGTTCACACAAATCGCGACGACTAGTTTCGTCGCCTTTCAGACAGTAGAAACCTACCCTAAACCTTCATTCCAGAAATCACACTAAACGACTGTACAAGCTGTTAAAGTAGGAAATAAGCTTGCATGTAAAACCCTAAGCAAGCTCTCTATCATGTTCATGTGAATTCCAAACCAAAATCCACAAGTGCTAACCTACATAGCCCACACAAGATAAAACAGTGAAGAGTTCCCCTACCAATAGAGGAAACGTAAATCCAAAGCCATCCAGACGTTCCTCGCGCTCCGAAGCACCTCCTCGCGTCGGAACGAAGCCGAACGGACAACAAAACAACCAAAATCGCCTCCAAAACCCACAGCAGCCTCCCCCACTGCTGAATAGTGTGACTGCACTATTCGGCCATGGGTAGAAGCCCAAAATACACATGCGCCACGCGGCGCGCATGCATCCGCGCTCATGTAGAAGCGGTGCCAAATCACGATGGGACAGGTGGTCACGTTCATGTAAGAATCGCGACGACTGTGTTGGTCGCGTTCTTAATGAACCCGTCAAAGGTCTGTTTGGGCTGGAATTTCCAACCCTCCATCCTCCCAACCTGCCATACCAACCTGCAAACTCATATGTAAACACACCAACACAACTAATGGGCCACAAACTGGCCCCCAAACACAATAAACCGTGATCCGTACATACAGGATATTACACCCATCATACTCATTTCATACTCACTTTGCATAAGTTTTTCAAAGAATTTGCAAAGTGATTCATTAGTAGAACCAAAAATAATATCATCAACATATATTTATATAATCAAGATCCCTTTAGAAAATTTCTTAATAAATAAAGTACTATCTACTTTACCTCTTGAAAAATCATGTGATAGAAGATAAGCACTTAATCTTTCATGCCAGGCTTTTGGAGCTTGTTTTAGACCATATAGTGCCTTCTTTAATCGAAAAATATGATTTGGATATTTAGTATCTTTAAAACCAGATGATTGCTCAACATAAACTTCTTATTTTATGAAACCGTTCAGAAAAGCACTTTTAACATCTATTTGATACAAATTGATATTAAGAGAACATGCGTATACTAATAAAATATTGATTGCCTCTAATCTAGCAACTAGAGCATATGTTTGATTGAAGTCAATGCCCTCCTCTTAGGAATATCCTTGTGCTACCAGTCTAACCTTGTTCCTGGTAATTACTCCTGATTCATCCATTTTGTTTCTGAAGACCCATATGGTCCCAATAACTAGATGGTCAGAATGTCTAGGTACAAGAGTCCAGACTTGGCTGTGTTGGAACTAGTTAAGTTCCTCTTGCATAGCTAGGATCCAAGATTCATCTTCCAATGCGTCATTGATTGTCCTAGGCTCAATCTGAGAAACAAATGTAGTGTAATCACGAAGAATATTCATACCTCTAGTTCTTACTCTATCTTGAGGATCACCTATGATATTTTATCTTGGATGATCTTTGTGATATTTCAGTTCTCTTGGAAGTTCTTCATGTGCTTCTTTTTGTTGTTGCAGTTCTTCTAGTGGAGGATCTTCCTTGTCTTCACCTTTTTCTTCAAGAGAAGCTTGTTCCAAATCCTTGCACAACTCTTCAACAACATCTTCTTCTTCTTCTATTTTTTTAATAGAGGGGTTAGTTTCATCAAATAAGACATGAGCTATTTGTTCAATGGTTAAAGTTTTTCTATTGAACACCCTATACCCTCCAGGTTTATAAGTATAACCTAATAGAAATCCTTCATCACGTTTAGCATCTAATTTTCCTAAATTATCTTTACCATTATTCAAAATGAAACACTTACAACCAAAAGGTCAAAGGTGACTGATGTTTGGCTTCTTATCCTTGTACATCTCATAAGGTTCTTCTTCAAATTGGTCTGATCATGTACCTGTTGATGATATAGTAGGTTGTGTTGATTGCTTCTACCCAGAAATATCTTGGTAGACTGTATTCAGTGAGCATTGTTCTAGCCATGTCCATCAGTGTCATGTTCTTCCTTTATGCTACTCCATTCTACTTAGGTGTTATAGGTGCAGAGAAATTGTGTTCTATGCCATTTTCTTCACAGAATTTGACAAACTCTTCAATTTTGAATTCTCCACCATGATCAGATCTGATACTAATTATTTGATATTTCTGGCTCTTCTGTACTAATTTATTGAATTTCAGAAATGCTGTAAAGGTCTCAGATTTGGCTTCCAAAAATGACTCCCAAGTGTATCTTGAATAATCATCCACTATTACATAGCCATATACCTTTCCTCCAAGACTTACTATTCTTATAGGTACAAATAAATCCATGTGAATGAGTTCCAATGGTCTGGAGATTGTTACCAATGTCTTGGACTGAAATGATGTCTTGGTTTGCTTTCCTTTTGCATAGGCTATACAAATTCCAAATTTCTTCAATTTCAACTTTGGAAGACCTTCTACTAGATCATGCTTGATTAATTTCTTGATCACTGAGGTGCTTGCATGTCCTAGTGTTCTATGCCATAGATCAGTCTCTTTATTCTTCGTAGTTGCAAGACACAAGTTGACTTCTTTCAGTTCTGTCATATGTAAGATGTACAAATTTTTAACTCTTAGAGGTTTAAAAACTATTTTTTCCATTCTTTTTAATAACACACTTGTCGTTCTGAAATTTTACTAAGTGACCTTTGTCACACAATTGACTGATACTGATGAGATTATGCATTAATCCTTCAACATACATAACATCTTCTATTAAATCCTTTTCTTTTGTTCCTACTGTTCCACAGCCTATTTGTAGCAACCCAGAAAGTTTAATACTTAAAAATTTGAAATAATAATTTTTTTAAAACGAAATAATAGAAACACACGTATCACTATCGTATGTGCAAGAATACATCGGAAAATTTCTTAAAAATTATAAATCAACCCCAAATATTATTCCTAAGTGTTCCACGAAGAATTTTATGCAACAAAAATCCGATTGGCCAAGCGTACGTCACAATGTGACTAATTATCCAAATTTGGAAACTAAGTCGGAAAACCGTTAACACGAAAAGATCACGTGCCCATAAATTAAACGAACATGTCAGAGAGACTTCCAACATCATAAAATGATTACCCATTATCAGAATTGGACCAATGGATCTCTCATAGACCATAAATAAAATCAAGTAAGAAAAATATAATAAAATTTGTACCTCTAATATACCCTAATTAAAAAGGGAAATCCCATAAGATAAACTCCAATAAATAATGGGCTTTGTTAAATGGACCATATAAAATTTATTGGGCCATAATAGGGATTTTAAAAAGAAGAATAATAGGAAAATACCCTAAATTCGTAACTAAATTATTATCTAAGTAGAAAAGGGATATTTAATGCATTAAATAGGAAGTTTGAGTTAGAATTGGATTCCTAAACCTACCCTAATAGTTTGGCCACGAATTTAGCTCCCATCTTAACCCAAATAGGAAGTGGGAAGCTTGGAAGGAGGTTAGGAAAGGAGGAAAGTCGGAATTAAATAGGAGTTAGAGTACTATTAGGAAATAGAAACCCAACAAGCATAAATACTCTCCAATCTCTCCATGGCCGGCCCTAACACGTTGCTGGGGCTTACTGGACCTGAAGGAGAGGCCAAGGGGGAGGAGAATTCATGGGGAGAAGGCTTCATCAAAGCTTCCACCCGAGTTCTTCAAGTTCTAGCCCTAGAAGAGGAAATCGAGTCAAAGTAGGCATTCTCACAAGCTAAAATCATAAGATTTCGTCTGTAGATTGTTCCATGCATCAAGAACAAAACCCTCAAGTTTCATAATTTTCCATCGAGCCAATATTTCTTCTTGAATTTTGAAGTCCTGCAACTCTCTTGACCTCGAACCTTCATGTTTAATTCATATCTCTTTGAATACTCTATCTCATGCCTCAAAATTTTTATTGAAGATGTTGATGGCTATTAGGGATCTTTTGCCCCTAAAAGCCCTAATTTCTATCCACCTTACTTCACGAATTAATTCTTTTACTCCAGCTGTGCACTGTTCCATAATCTCTATGAAGTAACTTGATTAAACCATGCCAAAACCGTGTCTATTTTCTAATTCCAATTTTATAAGACTACTCTTCCATGTCTAGATCTGTATAGAACTGGTTTTGAGATTTTTCATGCACTGTACAAATTGTTCTTAATTTTTAAAGCACCCTGTGTCAAACTATAGCAAGTTGGCATGCAATCCCATGCTAGCCCCTTTTCCCACTCGAACTTAGGTTTGGAACCTGAGAACTCGACGGCCCAATAGGCTGCGTTCTCAGGGCCATTGCGACACAGGCACCTGTCGCGATCTGATCGCCACAGGGAACCCTGTCGCGTTCTGGCCGCCTGACCGAATGACCCGTCGCGGTCCTCATAAGAACCTGTCACGATCTACCTGTCTGTTCAGACCTGCCCGTCGCAACCCTTACAAGCCCCTGTCGCGTTAACACCTGATCCCGTCGCGACCCTTACAAGGGTGCGTCGCGATCTCAGCTTTTTGCATGAAACCCCCTATTTCTGAAATTCTTGACTTTCTACAATAACCCTTTTCCCTGTTAACTGTCTTAAACTCAGTAAATAACATTATTAATCATGGAGATGTAATTAGTTAAATTAAAAAGTCATCCACATGATTATTCATGCCCATGATTTTCTCTTACATTGCACTCACTTGAACCATCCTATATGGCTTAACTTGGCATAAATATTATCACTTGTACATCTAGTGATTTATTTCATTATATATATTAATTGCCCTATTTAAATGAACTTGTCTATGTTTACTCGCGATGTTTTGGGAATACCATTATCGACGCTCCACTGTTCTAGAATTCCTCTAGAACGTCGAGCACTTGTTTCTATATACACACTCTCTCTTGACTTGGACGAACTCTCCGTCGGATACTCCTTCTGCCGGACTAGTGAGTCTTTGTTCAAGGCCTCCGTAAGTCTCCTCTGTCCATGGATTCCCACATGGTCGACGAGCTGGTTGTACCCTAACACCTATGATACACTATAGGGATCAGCAAGATCTGTACAGCCTTAGATTGTTCTCTCTCTTATCTTGAATCACGCCAGACCTCTAGACCTATGCGTAACATGGCTAGTGGAAAGGTAGTGAATTCCACCTGACTGCCAATGCCGTACGCGCGTGTTGAGCAACTGTTACTATCACTCATTACTCGACGTTTCATGTGCAATGACCATAAGATCTCATCTATACTCTACTTGCTCGTCGATTTATGTTCACTCTACTATCTCGTCTATCTCATCTATTCATCTAGTACTGTCTTGGTACCCTTTGAGCTGTTGTGGCCTCTACTATTCTGTACTGTTCATGTCTGTCTAGCGCAAAAAAGCGTCTTGTGACTCTACTGACTGAAATGCATACTGTTCAAGGCACAGAGAGTGTCTGAAGGGCTCCAATCTAGTCCTAGGGTAGAGAGCCACTCAAAAATACCTGCAGGGGCTATAGACGGTGTTCTGCATTGCACTGGTTCTGACTGACTGTTCTGAATTAGCTAGACATCTGACTGTTACACTGTTACTGTTAGTCTGAGGAGTTCAGACGTACTGTGCGATTATTGTGCTATCACTGACTATTGCTGAACTGCTATTGTCCTGTTATTGAGCGACTACTGTCGTACTCTCTACTTGCTCTACTTGATACTTGCTATCTTGAGTTACTGCATTCTATCGCGACTTGATCGGATTCAAAGTGCTATACTCTCTCGTTGTCTATTGACAATAAAAAGTGCTATATTTTCTCTCGGCTATCTACGAATAACCAAAGTGCCATTACTATTTCGATTGACAAAAGTTAATCAAAAGTACCATTACTATCTCGATTGATGAAAATCAATCAAAGTGCAATTTACTCTTTACATGACCATCTACTATCTCGCCTTTCTATACATGTCGCTTGCTATTACTCGACAATGTCGTTACTTGCTATTGTTGTTATCGTTTCTGTCGTGACTTGACTTTAATCATCGTGCTATACTTGATACGTCTGCTATTTGAACCATGTTATTTGTGCTATTACTTTCTCAACTTTACATGACTCTCTCTCTATCATTAGTTACTCTGCCATTTAAAGCATTAATCATGTAAAGCCTGCTTGACTATTGAGATTTAAGTCCTACTGGGCGTTATCGCTCACCCTTTGTTATTTGTTATTGTGTCTCAAGTAAGTCGGACCATGATGTCACACACACCAATGGGATGGGACCAGAGTGATGAGTGTCTTGGTGTCCGTTGATGAAGTTGCCCTAGTACTATAGAGTCTAATAGTCATGGCTCTAGATTTCTTTTCAATGTAATGATGCAATTGAGCCCTATGTATTGGGTCCGAATTAGTGGTTGTAATAGTCTTAGTGGAATTTCAATGAAATGAAGAGTTTTAGTCCATTATTGTCATTAGATACTTTGATTTACTCAACGGAATGTACATTTTTCTCTACTATGTACTTGGTTCACGTATCATTCGATTTATTCCGTTGCTAAATTAGAGGGGCGTGACACTATTACTTTTCCATTATCACCATATGTGACTTGACCAACTTCATTTCTGAAACTTGTAAATAATTTTTTGTCTCCTATCATATGCCTAGAGCACCCACTATCCAAATATCATTTGGATGCTCTCAGACGCCCCTGCAAACATAATTAAATTGAGACTTTGGTACCCAACTTTTCTTGGGTCTTTGAAGGTTAGTGTTAGGAATCCAACGTAAATGCCTAGTGGTGCAAGTGCTAATTGTGTGACCTAATTGATTACAATGACTACAACACAAATCATATGCATGTTTTGAATTTGTAGTGTTATTAGTTTTAAATTTCTGTTTGTGGACATATTGATTACCCTTTTAGGATTTTTAATTCCTTTCTCTTTTACAAAGTTAGGAGTTGGGTATTTTCAGGATAAACAATATCTTCTACATTTGTTGGAGATGTATATCCTACTCCATATTTCTTCTTACATGTTCTAGCACCTTTTAGTTTTACAACTAATGATGTTTTGTAGTTCGTTATTCTGTCTATTGTAGTTCTTAAGTAATTATTTTCTTCTCTCAATTTTCTTCATCTTTTAATTCATTAAGATTTGTTCTTAGTTCCGTAATTTTACTATTTTTGATCTTTAAATCTTCACAGAGTAGTTCATTTGTTCGTTTAGTTTTAGCTAGGTGCTGTCCTAATCTTTCTACTTCATTTTTAGAAAAGTGTTGGATTTTTCTTAGTTTATCAGATTTAGTTTAACCACTTTTATTTGTTTAACTACAATTTTATATTTATCATACAACTCATTGAATGTGTCTTCTAGATTGTCTGAATTAGATTCTGAACATGAAGTAAATGATGTTTCGGAAGTTACTTGATCTAGTCCTGCCATGAGGGCTAGATTTACTTGTTCTTCTTCTTCTGATTCTGAACTTGAAGTTTCTAAGCTTGTTACTTCCTCATTTTCCCATGCTGCGGCCATTGCTTTCTTCTTGTTCTTTCTGAACTTTCTTTCTTTGCCTTTCTTTTTCTCATGCTTATTAGCCTGATCTTTCTTTTGAGCTTAGGACACTCTGATTTGAAATGTCCTGGCTGGTTGCATTCATAGCATGTTGGTTCCTTCTTCTTTTCCCTTTTGAAGTATCTCTTTGAGCCAAATTTCTTTTTCTTGGCAAGGATCCTTTGAAGTTTTCTTGATAGCATAGCTTCATCATCACTGTCTTCAGATTTTTTTTTGAGTCATCAGAGGATGATGAAGAGGAATCTACAACCTTCAAAGTATTTGGCAATTTCTTTTTCGAAGAGGTTTCAGAAAATCTTTTCATGTTAATCTCATGAGCGATGAGAGAGCCAATTAGTTTATCAATAGGAAGTTTAGTAAGATCATGTGCCTCTTTAATAGCAGTGACTTTGGGAGTCCAAGAGTGAGTTAATATTCTAAGAATTTTTTCTGACTGTTTCTTTCGTTTGTGAATTTTTACCTAGTGAACTCAAACCAACTATTATATTGGTGAATCTATTATACATTTGAGTAATGTTTTCATTGGGTAACATTTTAAACTATTCATACTGAGATACAAGAATATCTATTCTAGTTTGTTTAACTTTATCTGTTCCTTCATATGTTACTTTAGTTTATCCATATTTCTTTACAGTTTTACATGATGATAATCTATTAAATTCCTTTTTAGATAATGCACAACATAAATAATTCTTAGCTTTGTAGTTTAGAGACATATTTCTTTTATCAGCTATAGATAAGGCAGAAGTACCATCAGTAAGTATAGTAAAATCTCCTTCCTCTATTACCTACTGTAGATCAAAGTCTGTGTCTCAAATGAAGCATTCCATTCTTATTTTCCAGTACTAGTAATCTTCACCATCAAAGAATGGTGGTCTTGTAACAGACTGTCCTTCATATTTGTGAGTTTCAGTTGCCATCTCTTCTCAAATCTTTCGATTCTTCTGAGAAGATCTCACTCTGATACCACTTGTTGGATCGATATGGAGTTGTTAGATGTCCTAGAGGGGGGGGGGGTGAATAGGACTTCTTGCACTTTAAAAATTTATCTGAAAGTAAGATAACACTAGATATTATTGTTAGTACTTAGGGTAGTGTGTGAAACAAGTGAAAGTTTGGCGGAAACAATCACACAAAGTACACAGAGATTTATCCTGATTTGGCCATTCCAAATGGAAGTCCTACATCTAGTCCTCAAGAACCTATTGGAATTTCCACTAACTACCAATAACACTTGGTCTTCTCTCAACTTGAGAGGTATTACGACCCACTTGCTCCCAAGCAAGTCTTTCCTTTACAGAGGGGTATTACAACCACCTATAACCATAGGTCTTCTCTTCTCAAAGGGGCACTACAGGGAACAAACCCCCAACTGGTTTCTTACACATAAATAAACACAATGTGTCTACTC
Source organism: Colocasia esculenta (assembly GCA_014218235.1). Lineage (NCBI taxonomy): Eukaryota > Viridiplantae > Streptophyta > Magnoliopsida > Alismatales > Araceae > Colocasia > Colocasia esculenta. The sequence continues at coordinate 60,151,077 of CM024758.1, read as the reverse complement.
AAATGAAATAGCAAACACAGAGATTAGAAAGAGATTACAAATGGAATTGAAAGCTCTAACTCTTCTGACTCAAAGAGGGTGGACTAAGATGAAAAACCACAGTAGTAAAAAGCCACACAAAGAGAAAGACTTCTAAATCCAAGAGAGCTGAGACGTCGAAGCTTGAAGCAGTCTCTCTTAAGATCTTGAGCTCTTCTCTTTTCTATGTGCGTATATGCTGTCTATGTGTATTGTAATAAAAACTTGTTGTTCGATGATGTATATCTTGAAATTCAAACTTCGGCTATATATAGTCTTCAGAATTTTCCTGTTTGAAAGCAACCATTTGAAAATAGCCTTTTGAATTTGAACGTTGGGTCTTGAGATTTGGAGACAACTGAGATTAGATTATCAGAGAGCTAGTCTTTTGTCTTTTGAGTCTCAATGGCTTCAAGCTATAAAATAGTTGTATGGCTCTTCTTCAGATAGTTCTTCTTGATTTTCTGCAATCACCATACCAAGTCTTTTCCTTTTTCTCTGGATTAGTCTTATGGTATGCCTTCTGAGATGCAGATCCTTCATGGCTTTGGCTTCTTTCCTTTGTGCCCTTCCAAGAAGCTGAAACTTATTAGATGGATCCCTCCAATATGTGATTTCAGTCTCAACGTAGATGGTGCTTGCAAAGGGAATCCAGGGGACTGCGGAGGTGGTGGGTGTATTCGGGATTCACAGGGCCAGGTCTAGGTGGCTTTCGCTCATTTTTACAGTGTTGGGACTAGCATGCAAGCAGAAATTAGAGCCCTTTGTGATGGCCTTCGCTTGACATCTTCTCTAGGCTATCGACTATCAATTGTTTAGTCTGATTCTCAGGTCCTCGTGAACTCCATCCAGGAGGAAAAGGTTACGTCTTGGCACTCCTTTAGATGGTGGAGAGAAGCTAGAAATTTGCTTAGCCGTGAGTCTACTGTGTTGTCCCATGTATACAGGGAAACAAACCAAGTGGCTGATTCCCTTGCAAATTTTGCGGTTAATTCTAGGCATAATGATTTTTTCTGGGGGGCTCATACTTTACCACATGCTTGTAAGGGGCCAGTGGTCATTGATAAATCTGGTCTTATGCATGTTAGAATGGTCTGACTAGGGTATGCCCCATTGATGTTGTATTACATAATTTCAATAATATTTCTGGCCCAGGTAGCGCTCACTGGTGGAGTGAGAACATTCTCCCTTTCTGGGGGAGGGTGCACTCTCCTAGTTTGAGGCCCTGACGACCTCTTTGCCCCCCCCCAAAAAAAAAATCCTGAAAGACAGATAGTATGTCCTTTGAACAGTACAGGGTTAGGTGAGCATTCAAGAGGAATGGGACACCTGCTTGGCGCGCAGTACAGCTTCAAAGAGCTTTTCCTGAAAATCTTGAAACTGGATATTCTGAAGCATGCTAGCACATGTCTTTTTAAGACATGTAGCATTATGAGAGGACAAATTAATGAAACTGATTTTTTAGAAAGGACATGAAGCATTAAACAAACGAATAAAGAAGTACAAAGCACACTGGATAAAATATCATACATATAACAAAGAGAATGTCATAGTGTACATCAAGTGTTCATCTGTAGATCATTAAATATTTACATAAGAATTAAAATAATAATCACACAAATAATATATTAATACTTCTGCAAAAATAATAACATATACTTAAATACATCTAAGTGTAGTTGATCACATAAGTTGATATTATACTTCGACTTTCAAAGAGTCGGAGTACAACTACGGTAGTAAACATGCTTCGACTGTCAAGAAGTCGAAGTGAGAAACAATTGATACATAAGACAAATGACAATCAATCGATATGAAGAAATACAATCGATACATACAATCGATATGAACAATCGATTTGAAACAGACAATCGATGTTAAAGGTAATCGATGTTTATGAAGCAATCAATATTTAAAGGTAATCGATGTTTATGAAGCAATTGATGTCTAAAGACAATCGATGTTTAAAGATAATCAATGTTTATGAAGCAATTGATGTTCAAGTGAAATGCAATCGATGTTTAAAGACAATCGATGTTTATAGGTAATCAATGTTTATGACGCAATCGATGTTCAAGTGAAATGCAATCGATGTTTAAAGACAATCGATGTTTATGAAGCAATTAATGTTTAAATACAATCAATGTTTAAAGGTAATCGATGTGAACTTCGACTATAAACTTCGACTGAAGAGAAGTTGGAGTAGAATCAACATCAATCGATGTATCTATATGAACAATCGATAGAAACAATCGATGTTAGACTTCGACTTAAAAGAGTAGAGTGAATCCGGTTTGTTAGACAATTGGTATCTGACTTCGACTATTGGAGAGTCAGAGTAACGCCAATTATTCAACAATCGATAGCCCACTTCGATTTCTGAGGAGTCGCAATGGTACCAGTTTGTTCAGCAATCGGTACAACACTTCAACTTCTTGGGAGTCGGAGTCAGTATGATATATGTATGCATTGTGTACTTAGAAAATTTTCTAAATGAAAGTTGACAGTATGTCTGTTGCCCAGTTAGGTAGCCCAGAGGGGGGTGAATGGGTCTTTAAAAATTTATCAGCTAATACTTGTTCACTAAAAATGTTCACAGAGAAATACACTTTGAAGGATGTTAGTTATAGTTAGAATAATCAACAATCACACAGAAAGCAATCACGCAACACAAGAATTATCCTGGTTCAGATCTCCTCTTCTTAGGAGTCCTACGTCCAGTCCCTGAGCAATATCTCAGGATTTCACTACCAAGGATACTGTCCCCCTTAAGGACCCTTACACCTAGCCGCAGCTGGTCTTCCTTCACACGAAGGGAAAAAAGCAAACACCCTGGATGCCCCACCAGGTCTTCCTTCACAACAGAAGGGAACACACACCCTGGATTCCACCAGGTCTTCCTTCACACATGAAGGGAACAACACCTTAAAAATGTTCAAGAGGAAGACGCCCCTAGATCAAGCTTATAGAGCACACTTGATCTGAAGCAAGGACTGAGAAGAACAAGATTTACAATAATGGATTCTTCTCAGAACAAGAAGCTCTCTCACAGATCTACACTACGCATAAAGAGCTAGAGATGAAACTAATAGAAGTGTTTGCTTGGCTTTTAGAGAGGTTGAAGATGATTTCACTTGGTATTCCTAGGTTCTCAGTATGTCTTCTTTTGAATCTTCAATCTCCTTTTATATCATCCTTTTCAAATTCGAACGTTGAAGTGCCCGTTGTCTCTATACATAAGTGTACGTTAGACTACTTGACACTTGGAAGCTTCCAGTCAATAGTCATTTATCCTTTCATGCACGCAAAGAGAGAGAGAGAGAGGATCTTTTGTGATCTTCTTTGGCTTCTATTTTGTCCAACGTTGTATGACGAATGTTGTCAGAGACCTGCATACATTAAATGCTAAACAGTAGACAGCTAGGTTGTCTCTTGTTGTCTGTCAACGTCAGAATGAATGTTCATCAAATAGTAATGCCATTTTGTTGTTCAAAAAAATGTTTTCAAAAAGATATGATAATAGAAAAATATTGTCTGCATGAATACAGAGATACGTTCAGAGTAATAAATGCACAGAGGTTAGAGGGACATGTGCGAAGACTTTAACTATTCAACCTTTTGAAAGGATAAGTCATATGCAAATTGATTAATATGAAGTCGATGCATTTATGACTTATGAAATCATTATGCAACCAAATCATTTCCACTTAACAGCAAATCGTTATGAGATATAAAAGAATCGTTGTGATCACTAAAGGAATCGTTACGATGACTAAAGGAATCGTTACGATAGCAAATCGTTATGATCACAAAAGGAATCGTTACGAGAGCAAATCATTATGATTACTAAAGGAATCGTTACGAGAGCAAATCGTTATGATCACTAAAGGAATCGTTATGATAGCAAATCGTTATGATCACTAAAGTAATCGTTACGATAGCAAATCGTTACGATGACTAAAGGAATCGTTACGAAAGCAGGTCGTTACGATGACTAAAGGAATCGTTACGAAAGCAAGTTGTTACGATGACTAAAGGAATCGTTACGAATACTTATCAAATCGTTAAAGCATATAATGAATCCTTATGATTATGGAATTGTTATAAACAAAGGAAATCGTTATGGCTTAGTACAAATCAATGTATTTAGACAAATATGTTTCTACAGTATGAAGATTCTTACCTGTTTTGGCTTGTTTCCTTTGATCTTATTTCCTGTGCTTAAGACTTGTAGAAAATAGGTTAGTGACCTTAATCAAGGGTTTGATAATTATCACAATAACATGGTTTTGTTAATCACCAAAATAGAGATGTAATTAATTTAAATTACATGGGGATAGACTGTTCATCAATCTCCTCCTTTTTGGTGATGACAAAACTTCAACAAACTTCAGCAAAGCCTACATTTAAATTCTGAAATTGTTTGCAATAGTTCACCATATGTATTTTAGAGCTTGCAATAGTTCTCCTACTTTTTGTCATTAAGCAAAAAGATACAAGGAAGGACAAAGAAGAGAGAAACATCTGAATGAGAAAAGAGACAACAATTTTATTCATTTAATGCTATGGAGGTACAAGGAGATAAAAGGTAGGAGAGAGGAGGGAGGCATTGTGAGAAATGGTTTCCCATGCCTGCTCTTCCTGCTTCTCAAACATTTGATGAAAGACACCAGGAGCAGGAGAGTACTGTGGTCCCATGGAGGGAGCTATCCTCTTGACATGGAGAGCTAACTGTTCATCAAGGAAATTGGCATAAGCATCTTTATCAAGGGAGACTTTGAAGAAGGTCACTGTCCCAAAACTGGCACAAGCAAGGAATTGATCAACTGAAATGGGATAGAGGTTCTGCTTGGCCTTCAACTCCTGACAAAGGGCTACATAGACGGTATATCTTTCAACCCAAGTCCTGAAAGGATCTTGGACCAAGTGAATAGAATTCATGTCCAAGAAAGTAGCTGTAGAAACTGGAGGGTGACCTTCTTTGGCCTGGGATTCATTTAGATCTGACAGCTGCTGAGCAGAGAGAGGGTAAAATCTGGCCCAATATGAAGGGGTTAATCTCTCACATTCTGACAGAATGGGAGCAAGAACCTCAGCACTGACATGGCCCTGGTGATATTCTCTGAAGAGAAATCTATGAAACACAACCAGAAAGCCCTTCTGTACCTTGATTATGCCCATACTCGGTAAAACGTTCAAAAATTATTGACCCAACAGTTGATTCCATTACCAGAGAGTGAATAGGAGGAAGCAAGATTTTCTCTGGCACCTGAAGGGTGGCAAAATCTACTTGGACAGCTTCAGTGTGGGCTATAGCTGAACCAAGTGCGCTTAAGGCTTGCTTAAACTGACTGAGCTGGACCTCAGGGAGACGATGGACATATCTATAGTTGTTGAAGAGCTGGAAGTGCCTGGCCATCTTGATCTCCTTCTGAATGAATGGGCCCAACAATTCTTGTGATGAATTTGGAACCATTCTGAGAGAGTGAGGGAATGGTCCCTTGGAGGGAATCTAGCAGACTTAGCTAGAAGAAATTTGTTGTACAGCTCTTTGTGCCCCCGAGCCCATTGCTCTTCAGTCTTGGAATGAGAATAGAGAAGATTTTGGATTTTTCTGATTGGTTAGAGAGGTATAGGGTAGAATGACATTCAGGTGGTCGGAAAGGTTAAGAAAGGAAGGTTGATGATAGTAGCAAAAACAACCTTCTGATGATATTATCTGTACAGTGGTTTATTTCTGTTGTCTACTGTGAGAGAAAACCACAGAGGGGGAAAGCTAGGTTCAGAGGAAAGAGAGGAGGCTTTCCCTTCTTAGGAGCAGAACTAGAAGAGTCTGCCCTATGGATATATGCCCAACCTTCAGTACAGACCGGAGGATGACTTCTTCAAACTCATCCTTGACTTTCCCAAGATAGGGAGATTCAAGTTGAGCACCCTCAAGAATTATAGTAATGAAAGAGGGTGGAGGAGAAGGTTGTAGAAGGGAGTGTGAGGTAGTAGGTGGGATATCTGATGGTCCTGAGGATGGTGGACCAGAGGAGGAGGAGGAGGCTCCAGCTGATGATGATACTGGAGGAACCTCAAAAATAGGTGGAGGTGGAGAAATGGGTGTTGAAGATGCAGGGGATGAAGTGGATTGAGAAGGAAAAGGTGTAGGTGAAGAGATGGTTCTGGGTTGAGGTTTTTTGAAAGTCTGAGGTGTAGGTGGAGCTGTGGATGATGAAGGTGGTGATGGATGTACTGGGTATGAGTGGAGGAAGGAGCTGGGGGCTCAGGAGCTACAACTTCTTCTTCTTCAGCTACTTGCTGCACAAACTCTGACTCCAAAGGCCCTGAAGGCCCTAACACCTTCTCAACTGGCCCTGAAGGCCCTTGCACTTGCTCAACTGTCCTGATGGCCCTGAATCACTGACCTCTGCTTGAGAACTAGCTGCTGCCGGCCCTGATGGCCCTGCCACTTGCTCATCTGGCCCAGATGGCCTTGGAACATCTTCTTCACTTCTTTGAGTAGCAGGAGGTGGGGAGGAGGAGGAGCTTGGGCTCCAACTGCCTTCAAAATCTCAGAAAGCATTGTCTTCATGCTTCTAACTCCTTATTAAACCACCTTACACATTCTTTACTTGAGACAACTCCTTGGATGTGGATGCCTGGCTCATGAAAAATAGAGTTTACATCAGACTGAACTGAGCACAAGATCTCCCTTGAGCATCCATCTTTCTAGGTCTCTCTGGACAATCTTGACAAATGCTTAATTTCTTCTGAGTTTTGCAAAAGGGTTGGCAATGGAGGGATGTAGGTTTCCTTTTTCCCTTCTTCTACTGATGTGATCTATGGTTCTCAACGATGGCAGTCTCTCCCCCTGAGTCTTACTGCCCTTTTTAACACCAACTTCTTCTTCAGCAGTCAATCTCCATAGGAACATTGGGTTGTGCTGTTGCTGTTGCTTCTTCTTGGACTGGGAGGTCTTCTGAAGAACTTCAGTGTGGCCTGATGCCACAACACTTTCTCCTCTGCTAATGAATGCTCCCCCTTAATGGGAGCATCTTCCATCACTACATCTTCTTGAACTGATACTTGCTCCTGCTGGCTTGGAGCTTCTTCCATGACCACTTCTTCAGTGTGACCTTCTGCCACAGATTCTGCTACATGAGGCTCACTTGCCACTTGCTCCTCCTGAGAAATGGAGTCCAGTGCATTCCTAAGTAGAGTGGCTACTTGGGAAGATGGAAGAGGATCCTCTGGAGATTGCCCAAATGGCTCAATGAAGTCAGGAGGAATGTCCTCAATCCTTCTGCTGCCTTCTTCCTCTGCTACTGCTGGCACTGTTGCTGCTAGAACTACTTGAGCAATTGCTGCTACTTCTGGCTCAACCACTGCCACTGCTTCTGCTACTGGTTCTAGGTCCTCTTGGTCTTTACCAATGATGGCTTCACCCTCAACCGCACCAGTCTTTGACCATACACCATTCACAACTGAAAAACCACTCTTTCTAAATTTTTGGACCTGATGGCTTGGCCCATTTTCTCAGAAACATCACCAACTACACTAATGCCAAAATGCTGGAAAATTCTTGTCAAGAGATGGGCATAAGGTAGTGAGATATTCAACTTACTCTTGGTGTCCCACACCTGAGAACTGGCAAACTTCATCCTCTCAATTATTAATTCTGCAGTGTTAATTTTCTGGTTCTGGATGGCCCAGAACATCAGGTCTGAATCTGCCCTGGCGCAGGTAGAGAAAGATAAACTCCTAGGAACAATAATCTGACAAATAATGAAGTGCAATAACTAATTGAATGCGCTAAGCTGGTTGATATCTAGCTTCCCATCCTTAAGCCTAAATTTCGGACCAATAATTCCGTAGCCCCTTGACTTGAGTGTCCACAGAGTGGACTCCACTATGACCAGTGGTGGAGACTTCAAATAGAGAGGCTAACAAATCCCTGGTGATCCTGATCTGGGTAGCCTTGACCATGGATGTCAAGGTCCCATCAACCTCAGTCTTCAAACAAACATAAAAAGCTTTCACAAGATACATATAACTTACTTCAGACAGGGTTGCAATCTTCGTCCATTTTAACTTCTACAAAGCTTCAACTAAACTACCCATACCATTCTTCTCTAGGTCTGCCAAATCTACTGCCTTGTGACCACATAGCTTAGCCTTGACTGATGCGAACCTAACTTGCTGATCTGCGGTAAGGAACGCAGCTCCGTAGCCCCCAACGGTGCCGAAAATGGTTGTAAAGGCCATGGAATCTAGCAGGGAAAGGTTCTGGAGGACTGGAAGGGTGATTGAGAAGAACCCCTCAAGAAATTTCTGGCAGGAGAGGTTGAAGGCTTCAAATCTGAGGAAAGTCGATGTCGGAGTCGATAGGGTATCGTCTCAGGCAGGAGGACGAAAGAGATAAAGAGAGAAGAGAAATAGTTCCCACACAGATTCCGGGATTTGAAATAAAGGATAAAAGCTTTTTCGAAATGGGATGTGTCTTTATGGCGGAAAACGACAAAACGTCAATTTGAAAGAAATAAAGAGTTACAAATAACGAACCGACAAGAGCATTTACGCCAGATAGGATAAATGAGATATTTTGCTCACTTTCAAAGAGAATAATTAATTTAGGCTCTGATAATTAATATCTCAGATTTAGCAAATAAATTTTTCACAATTTGCACATGCCTAATTCCCTTCTGAGAGAGGTAAACTTCTCTTCGGGTAAGGCTTTTGTGAAGATGTCTGCTAACTGATTATTTGTATCAATGAAAGAAATTTCTATATTACCAGTAGCTACATGATCACGAATAAAATGATATCTAACCTCAATGTGTTTGGTCCTTGAGTGTTGTACTGGATTTTTGGTTAAATTTATAGCACTTGTGTTGTCACATAGTAGTGGGATTGACTTGATATGTAGCCCATAGTCCTCAAGTTGTTGCTTTATCCATAGGAGTTGTGTACAACAACTTCCAGCAGCCACGTACTCAGCTTCAGCTGTTGAGAGTGCTACAGAATTCTGCTTCTTGGAGGACCAGGATATCAGACATCCTGCAAGGAATTGACAATAACCACTGGTGCTTTTTCAATCTATTTTGCATCCACATAGTCAGCATCAGAGTATCATACTAAATTGACTTCACATGATTTTGGATACCATATACCTAGATCATGAGTTCTGGACAGATATTTGAAAATTCTTTTAACACTAATTAGATGAGATTCTCTAGGATCTGCATGATATCTAGCACACATACATACACTAAATAGTATATCAGGTCTACTAGTAGTTAAGTAAAGTAGAGAACCTATCATACCTCTGTAGATCTTTTGATCTACTTTCTTACCATCCTTGTCATTGTTCATCCTTGTTGATGTGCTCATTGGTGTTGACAGTGGCTTGGAATTTTCGAATCGAAATTTCTTCAAGAGCTCCTTGGTGTATTTAGCTTGACAGATGTGGGTGTCATCTCCTCCTTGCTTGATTTGTAATCCAAGGAAGTAGTTCAGCTCCCCCATCATGCTCATCTAAAATTCTCCCTGCATAAGCTTCTCAAAGTACTTGCAAAGAGATTCATTAGTAGATCCAAAATTATGTTATCTACATAAATTTGTACAAGTAGTATGTGCTTGACCTTTGACTTTATAAATAAAGTGCTATCTACTTGTCCTCTAGTGAAGCCATGGTTTAATAAAAAGGAACTAAGCCTTTCATACCAGGCTCTAGGTGCTTGCTTTAAACCATATAATGCTTTATGAAGTTTAAAAACACGATTTGGAAATTCTGTATCATCAAAACCTGGAGGTTGTTCAACATACACTTCCTCCTTAATAAAACCATTTAAAAATGCAGACTTGACATCCATTTGAAATAATTTTAAATCTAGAGCAGATGCATATGCAAGTAAGATTCTAATGGCCTCAAGTCTAGCTACAGGTGCATAGGTTTCATCGAAATCTATGCCTTCCTCTTGGGAATAGCTTTGAGCTACCAATCTGGCCTTATTTCTTAAGATCACACCAGCTTCATCCAATTTATTTCTGAACACCCATTTGGTGCCAATAACTGGATGATCTGATAGTCTAGGAACAAGTGACCATACATGGTTTCTCTTGAACTGATTTAGTTCATCATGCATGGCTAAAATTTAAGATTCATTAGTAAGAGCTTCATTGACTGTTCTAGGCTCTATTTGAGAAACAAAAGCTAGGTAATCACAAGGAATTAGATTACCTCTTGTTCTTACCCCTACAATTGGATCACTAATGATGTTTTCAGGTGGGTGATCTTTCTTGTATCTCCATTCCTTTGGAAGATTTTCATGTTCAATGTTTGTTTGTTGAAGGTCTTCCAGAGATGGATCTTCTTTGTCTTCAATTGATGTGTTCTTTAATTTCTTGGATAAATCATTTGTATCATCAATGTCATTATCTTCTTTCTTTCTCAAGGAAGGGTTAGTTTCATCAAAGATAATGTGCACAGATTGCTCTATTAATAGTGTACGCTTATTAAATACTCTATAACCTTTAGGTTTAGAAGCATACCCCATAAAGATGCCTTCATCTGATTTGGCATCCAACTTACCAATGTCTCTTTTTCCGTTGTTGTGGATGAAACATGGACAACCAAATGTCCTGAAATGACTGATCTTCGGCTTCTTTCCTTTGTACAGCTCATATGCAGTCTTCTTCAAGATAGGCCTGATCATCACTCTATTAATGATGTAGCTTGCTATGTTCACTGCTTCGGCCCAGAAATACCTTGGTAAATCATATTCTGACAGTATTGTCCTTGCTATATCCAATAAGGTTCTATTCTTCCTCTCAGCAACTCCATTCTGCTGTGGTGTCCTTGGTGCTGAGAAATTATGCTCAATCCCTTGGTCATCACGAATTTTGAAAAATTTTCATTTTGGAACTCTCCTGCATGATCTGACCGGATTCCAACAATGCAATACTTCTTGTCCTTTTGTACTTTCCTGTTGAAACATACAAAACTATCAAATGTATCATCTTTGTGTTCCAAGAAGGAAACCCATGTTAATCTGGAATAGTCATCCACAATCACAAATCCAAAATTTTTTCCTCCAAGACTGGTCCTCATTGGCCCAAACAAATCCATGTGAAGGAGTTCTAAGTGTTTAGAGGTGGTTACCACAGTCTTTGACTTGAAGGAACTCTTAGTGTGCTTCCCTTTTGCACAAGGTCTGCAGATACCATCCATTTTAGTGCTGAGCTTTGGTAGACCTTCCACAAGACTTTTCTTTCTGAGCTTGTTCATACCATCCAAACTGCAGTGGCCCAATCTTCTGTGCCACAGCTCAATTGACTACTCTTTGCTGGCTGCTAAGCAAACGTCTTGATCTTTGAGTTCTTCAAGGTAGAGAACATACAGGTTCTTTTCCTGCTAGCTTCGAAAAACTACTGCTCCATCCTTCAAGATGCTGCACTTGGATTCTTGAAACTTTATCTGATGACCCTTGTCACAAAGCTGGCTTATACTAATAAGATTATGCTTCAGACCTTTCACGCACAGAACTTCTTCAATTACTGTTTTTCCTTTGCTGCTTATTGAACCACTGCCAATAACAATCCCTTTTCCGTTGTCTCCATAGGTGACTGTTCCTTCTTCAGCGTCGAGGTGAGAAAATAGGTTTTTATTTTCTGACATGTGCCTTGAACATCCACTATCCAAATACCATTTGGATGCTCTACAGTTTCCCGAAATAAAAACATTAAGCCTTTAGGTACCCAAGTTATTTTGGGTCCTGGTTGGTCAGTATCATCGTTTTTCTTTTTGATTATCCACCTTTTATATTTAGTTGGACATGTAGTCTTGTTGTGACCTAGTTTGTTGCAGTGACTGCAGCATGTTGTTCTAGTTACTTTTTCAAGATACTTAAGGTTAGCTTTGTATGCTATGTCTTGTTCAGGTACAAATTTTAGAGTTGGATATGTCTTAGGGTATACAGTTGTGTCTTCATTATCTGGGGGTGTATAGCCTAAACCATGTTTCTTCTTACCTGAACGTCTAGCCCCTTTTAGTATTAAGGAGTTTTTACCATTAGTGAATTTTTCTAATGTATTAGACTGTTTCTTTTTTTCTTCTGTTAGTCTTTTGATTTCAAATTTCAACTCGTCTGAACTCTCTTGTTTTTCTAGCTTGATTATTTGCTCATTCTTATCTTTTAGATCTTCACATAATAATTCATTTCTTCTTTTAAGTTCAGTTACTTGCTTCTCTAGTTCTTCATTTTCTATTTTTAGGTCTGAATTAGTGTTTTCTAGGCATGTGATATTTTTCTTACTGAATTTTAACAATTTAGATATTTCTCTATATTTACTATATAGTTCGTTAAATGCTTCTTCTAAATTATCAGAATCAGAATCATTACATGAATTAAAAGATGAGTCAGAAGTTACCTTTTCTTCAGTATTTGTCATGAAGGCCAGGTTGGCTTCTTCTTCATCACTGCTTGAGCTTGACTCGCTGTCTGAGTCACTGCTGTTGCTCCAGGCTGCTGCCATAGCCTTCTTCTTGTGTCTCCTGAATTTCTTTGAGCTTTCTTTCTTTCTGAATTCAGGCTTCTTGAACTTTGGACATTCTTCCTTGATATGCTCTGGCTTCTTGCATTCATAGCATATGGGCTCGCCCTTCTTCTGATCTTTTCCATCTGGTTTCATAAAGTCCTTATTTTTCTTGAAGTGTCTTCTACCAGACTGAAACTTCTTCTTCTTAGCTAGAATGCACTGCAATCTTCTTGACAACATTGCTTCTTCATCTTCACAGTTGCTTGAGCTCTCATCTTCTTCTGATGACTCTTCTGATCTATCTTCTTCTGCTTTCAGAGCATTTGAATGCATCTTTCTGCTTGAGGACTCTCCCAACCTTTCCATGTTGATCTCATGGGCCATAAGGGACCCAATGAGCTTCTCCAAAGACATCCTTTTTAGGTCGTTGGCTTCCTTAATGGCTGTTACTTTGGGAGTCCATGTAGATGGAAGTGATCTGAGGATCTTCCTGACCATATCTCCAATTTCATATGTCTTCCCAAGTCCAGCTAAGCCGTTTGTAATGTCTCTAAATCTGCTGAACATTTGGGTTATGGACTCTCCTTGCTGCATCTGGAACCTCTCATACTGAGTTACCAGAATATCTATCCTGGTCTCTTTAACCTTGTCAGTGCCTTCATAGGTGATTCTTAATTTCTCCCACATCTCCATTGCGGATTTGCAGGCAGATACACGGTTGAACTCCTTTTTGCTGAGGGCATAGCAAAAATACTTTTTGCCTTATAGTTGAGAGATATCATCTTCCTATCATCATCTGTCCACTGATTTTTCTCGTTGGTGACTAGGAGATCACCTTCTTCAACTATGGACCATATCTGGTAGTCATGACCTTGTAGAAAATATTCCATTCTTGTTTTCCAGTAAGCATAGTCTTCTCCATCAAACAATGGTGGTCGGTTGACCGACTGACCTTCACTGTGACCTTGAGCTGCCATGGATCTTTACTCTTCAGATCATTGGATCTTCTTCTTTGTCGAAGAGACTCGCTTGATACCACTTGTTGCCCAGTTAGGTAGCCCAGAGGGGGGGTGAATGGGTCTTTAAAAATTTATCAGCTAATACCTGTTCACTAAAAATGTTCATAGAGAAATACACTTTAAAGGATGTTAGTTATAGTTAGAATAATCAACAATCACATAGAAAGCAATCACGCAACACAAGAATTATCCTGGTTCAGATCTCCTCTTCTTAGGAGTCCTACGTCCAGTCCCTGAGCAATATCTCAGGATTTCACTACCAAGGGTACTATCCCCCTTAAGGACCCTTACACCCAGCTGCAGCTGGTCTTCCTTCACACGAAGGGAAAAAAACAAACACCTTGGATGCCCCACCAGGTCTTCCTTCACACACGAAGGGAACAACACCTTAAAAATGTTCAAGAGGAAGACGCCCCTAGATCAAGCTTATAGAGAACACTTGATCTGAAGCAAGGACTGAGAAGAACAAGATTTACAATAATGGATTCTTCTCAGAAGAGGAAGCTCTCTCATAGATCTACACTACGCATAGAGAGCTAGAGCTGAAACTAATAGAAGTGTTTACTTGGCTTTTAGAGAGGTTGAAGACGATTTCACTTGGTATTCCTAGGTTCTCAGTATGTCTTCTTTTGAATCTTCAATCTCCTTTTATATCATCCTTTTCAAATTTGAACGTTGAAGTGCCCGTTGTCTCTATACATAAGTGTACGTTAGACTGCTTGACACTTGGAAGCTTCCAGTCAACAGTCCTTTATCCTTTCATGCACGCAAAGAGAGAGAGAGAGAGGATCTTCTGTGATCTTCTTTGGCTTCTATTTTGTCCAACGTTGTATGACGAATGTTGTCAGAGACATGCATACATTAAATGTTAAACAGTAGATAGCTAGGCTGTGTCTTGTTGTCTGTCAACGTCAGAATGAATGTTCATCAAAATAATAATGCCATTTTGTTGTTCTAAAAAAATGTTTTCAGAAAAGATATGATAATAGGAAAATATCGTCTGCATGAATACAGAGATACGTTCAGAGTAATAAATGCACAGAGGTTAGAGGGACATGTGCGAAGACTTTGACTATTCAACCTTTTGAAAGGATAAGTCATATGTCAAATTGATTAATATGAAATCGATGCATTTATGACTTATGAAATCGTTATGCAATCAAATCATTGCCACTTAACAGCAAATCGTTATGAGATATAAAAGAATCGTTGTGATCACTAAAGAAATCGTTACGATGACTAAAGGAATCATTACGATAGCAAATCGTTATGATCACAAAAGGAATCGTTACGAGAGCAAATCGTTATGATCACTAAAGGAATCGTTACGATAGCAAATCGTTATGATCACTAAAGGAATCGTTATGATAGCAAATCATTACGATGACTAAAGGAATCGTTACGAAAGCAGGTCGTTACGATGACTAAAGGAATCGCTACGAAAGCAAGTCGTTACGATGACTAAGGAATCGTTACGAATACTTATCAAATCGTTAAAGCATACAATGAATCCTTATGACTATGGAATCGTTATAAACAAAGGAAATCATTATGGCTTAGTACAAATCAATGTATTTAGACAATATGCTTCTACAGTATGAAGATTCTTACTTGTTTTGGCTTGTTTCCTTTGATCTTATTTCCTGTGCTTAAGACTTGTAGAAAATAGGTTAGTGACCTTAATCAAGGGTTTGATAATTATCAAAATAAGATGGTTTTGTTAATCACCAAAATAGAGATGTAATTAATTTAAATTACATAGGGATAGACTGTTCATCAATGTCAACACTTAGGCTTAGTGTGTCGACACCAAAATTATATGGTATAATACATGTATGCCTTTACATTAAAACACATTAATCTTCATACAAAATACAGTGTGATATAATTAAATAAATTTATTTAGGAGATTACTAAAAAGATTTTGTCAAACCCTCAAAAGGAAATCATACTCTTTTCAAAATGAAATCCTTTCTCAAGGCAAATACTATTTTCTATCTTTTGGGAACTTTAATGGTACAACCAACTCGGTCTCCATAAGGGAATCCACGAAGTACGGAGATTTATGGAGGTCTTGTTGGAAAGGTCTCTAATCTACCAGAATGGAATGTTTAGTAGAGAGTTTCCAATCCCCCAAGAAAAGGTTGCCTACGACGGATATGAACAAGAAATTAGACTCGGATTATGGGTCAAACCGGGTGTCTACATGCTGGTTACACAATCAACTAAGGGATTTTCATAAGCCAAAAAAAGTATGTGAAGGAATTATTGAAAAAATATGGCTTTCAACACCTTAAACCTTCAAGCACACCCATGGCAACAAGTCTAAAGTTGGAAGAGAATCCTAGTGGTAAGTCAGTAGATGTCAAGACCTACAGAGGTATGATCGGCTCTCTACTATATCTCACAACTTACTGACTTGATATTCAATTTAATGTGTGCATGTGTGCAAGATTTCAAGCTAATCCTAAGAATAATCACATGTTAGTAGTAAAACTTATTTTAAGTATATTACTGGTATGTGATCTTGGTCTTTGGTATCATGTTGGATTTAGTCTAGAGTTGATTGCATATACTAATGTAGACTTTACTGGGTGTAAATTAGATAGAAAAAGTAATAGTGGTTTTTGTTTATATTAGGTGGATGTCTAATTTCTTGGGCTTCCAAAAGCAACACTAAGTTGCTCTATCTATTGTAGAACCTGAGTATGTTGGTTTGGGTCCTGTGGCACTCAAGTGCTTTGGGTAAAACACCAACTCCTAGATTATAATAAAAAAATACCCCAAGTCGTCCATTACTTTGGTAGTTGTTATTTGGCTTTTTATTGAGCTCATTTGTCTTCAAATCCACACCAAATCCCATTCAAAGGGCGAAATTCTCTTCAAAAGTAAATTTCCTAGTTTAACCCTGAACGCAGTCATTTCCCCCAACGCGTTCTGTGACTTAAATCCTGAAGGCGGCCAATCACTGCCCTACGTCCTGAAGTCGGTCTATATATAGCCCACTTTCTAAAGGTGGTCTAGCGATACACTGCATTCATAGTTTTCATGCAAACTCTTAATGTAACTCTTGTTTCCTATTTGATTTGGACTCTAGCTCAACTCTGAAGCTTATAGTTATCATTCCCCATTCCCTAGTTGGGTCACGACCCCTAAGCTTTATCTTTATCCTTTTGAGCCTCCAAAATGTGTTTAAACTCTTTTTTTCTAATTTAATTCAAATTTATCTCTCTTATGGGTAATTTCTTCCTATCTCTATAAATACCCCCTTAATCCCAACGAGTTGAGGAGGATAGCCAGGAGGAGATTGTAACTTGTAACCACATTCCAAGAAAGTTCAAGGAGTTTTGGGTTATCTAGGAAGTAGCCTAAAATTGAGATTTTTTCTTTTCTCTCTCTCTAGTTCTTCATGTTCTTCATGCATGCACTCTAGACTTTTTTTTAAAAAAAGTTTCTTCTCCTCCTCTCTTCAAATACACTGCATAGCACGAACCACACACCTTTTTTAATCACCCTAGGGGTTTTAAACATAAACCATTGGGTACTCTCCCTTCCAATTTTCATGTCCCTCGTGTTCTTAGAATAAATACTACTTATTTGAGGTTCTAATAAGGTTTTTCTTTTGTTTCTCATTGTTTTGTAGGCACCCAAATAGGAGTATATGCACGAGGCCCTTCTTCCTTGGCTGACTAAGGAAGAAGGAAGCAAAAACCAATGTCTCCCTGCTCTTGCTATGAACGCGCCCAAAACAAAGCCCGCCTTTAGAAGGCGCCCTATCTATTGCCTACATCCTATCTTTGTGAGTTTTGGGTGTGTGTTCTTTTATATTTTCCAAAGTAGTTAACATTTTCATTACATATTCATCTCCAGACAACTATTTTGGTGGCGATCACGATAAGTTCTCTTTTCCTTTCACTCTTTTCATATTTTCATAGGAATAATTCCGTGATTACACATTTTGGCGATCATAGTGGGACACTTTAAGCCCATCATGCTGTTTGCTCCTTATGTTAGCCTCTTTTGTTGTTTTCCAATGATTAGAAGCCTCTTTAGGTTGTTTTTCTATTTATTTTAAGTCATTTTGTGCACTGTGGATGAACGCAGTTTGGAAGTCGACTGCATGAACAAGGCACCCAGTGGGGTGCCCGCTTTCAGGTATGTAGTTGTTTGAGTTATTTTTATTTAAAATTTATGGTTTCTCACCTTTCTCATTTATTTTCTATTAGTTTGTGCTCTGATTAGGAAGGCATTGTGAAGGCAGACTGTGTGATCACAACACTAGGGAGGGCACCTGCGTTCAAGTATTACATCCATTTTGTGTTATTTTGATCTAGAACATTGGGTTTTGGTATTTCCCATTTATTTTCTATTGTTTTGAGGCCTCTGGGTGAACTTAGTATGGAGACAGACCACGTGATCATGGCGCTAGGGATTGTGCCCGCATTCATGTAAGCACTAGATTATGAGGCTTCTGCTTGTGTTTTGTGGTGGTATAGTGACTGTGGGTGTTGTACAATGTCTGTTTACTGCTTCCTCTTTGCATATGATTGTTTACACTTATTTTGGCTTTGATTTGTTAGTTTTATGCTAGAAAGTGCATGCACTCTGGTGCACTTAGGGCCATGCATCCTTACCATGTTTAGTCTTTAGATCCTACCTCAGTTGGATTTCCCTCTTTGCTATGTATTCCTCATTGCTGACAAGGGGATCCATTTGAGGACCTCCATAAGACTCCTCTGGTCCGAATTCCTTGAGGTCGACGAGCAGGTTGTACCCAGAGCCACATAGATAGGCCATGCATGTGCAAGATGAGTTCAGCCATAGACCACACTGAAGTTTGGGGATTCGCATCCTATTAGGAGTTCCATTGCCAAGGGAGTCCATTTCTAATTA
Organism: Colocasia esculenta; assembly: GCA_014218235.1. Taxonomy (NCBI): domain Eukaryota; kingdom Viridiplantae; phylum Streptophyta; class Magnoliopsida; order Alismatales; family Araceae; genus Colocasia; species Colocasia esculenta. The sequence goes on along the minus strand of CM024758.1, from coordinate 60,132,622 downwards.
ATCAATTGGTTAAAAGGTTAAGTGAAACTCCTAAAAGAGGTTGTCATCATAACAAGCTGTTTGTTTTGAGTGAGATGTTTTCCCCCTTTCTTTTGGTTGCATAGGAGTGCTTGGACTCTCTAGGAGTCTTATATTTTTTAGTTGCTTTAAGAGTCTATGTTCTAGGTCTCTGAATTTCCTCCTTATGGAGCCGTACGTAAACCCTTTGTATGATCTACAAGAGGGGTATGACAACATGAACTATTCCATCCTTCCCTATGAGTATATCTTACCTCACTCTCTTCTTGATGAGTCAGCTCAACCTCGAGTCGCCGTCCTCCATGTCACGTCTCGAGAATTACGCAGCGAAAATATTTAGATTAAAAATTGATATTCCAAGATGTGAGCAGTCGACAAATAAGCCTCTAGCTAGAGAGCATTAGATGTGTATCAACACAAACATAAGGGCCCATATAATGAACACAATTAACTTTTATTCATTAACTCATAATGTCAATTACAACTTCAATGACTATAAACCAATAACGACTCAAGAAAAGGAAAATTACATGAGATTCTACTTCCTCACTACCTACTACATCAATCTAACTCTCAAATTAAGCTAATAGTAGATACTGTGGTTGGAACACACTCTTCACTCAGATGTATTCCCATCCATGTCTTGTCTTTCAGCTTCCTCTTCAATGTCACCTATGAGGTTAAGAAGTAGGGAATGAGCAAACGAGTCCAGTAGGATTTATATCTCAATGTGCGGGCAATTATATAAGTGATTAACATTTTAAGAACTAGGCAGGCACAATTATCAAGATATGCATGTACGATAAATCTAATTAAACGCGATACATGAACAAGGTAGATTGAACAAGAGTGATTGAACAAGATCTAGAAAGATATAACAAGAAATAACTAGCAGTAGAGCAGTATGTACAAGCACGCAGGATATCAATATTTGCAAGAACACAAGATGGCCATATCACGCAAGTAAGCAAGCACGCACGAGCAAAAACTTTTAACATGTAATAGTAATTAGGCACAAAGACACTAATGTGCACTAAGGATCTATGCCACCTTGGAATGCACACTAGGACACGTGTATGTGGTTTATGTATCTAACATTCAACACGCAAGTACTCCCAGCGCAGATGCAATGCCAGTAATCATTATAGCCTATGGTTAACTGTATATTTATGACTCTCCGTCATTGGGGCTAGACTGGAGCCCTTTGACACTCGCCGTGCCGGTCTACATTTCACTATTTTCAAATGTAGGTACCCACATTCATTCATGGCCAATAACAAGAGTTTTAAGAAGTATACATTTCACTATCACGTTCATGATGATTACAAGAAAGATAAGTCATGTGAACATGATGTCATGATAACAATAGTCGAGAGAGAATTTTGGCAGCATAATGGTGTGATTTACATTTTAGTTAAATATTTACATTAATGGCTTGAGTCCATCATTATAAAGTCACACTCACAAGTAAGAGACAAGAAGGGAGGTGCATTCAATCTTCTGGGAACTTCAATGGTACAACCAACTCAGTCTCCATGAGGGAATCCATGAAGTACAGAGAATTCTGGAGGTCTTAGTGGAAAGGTCTCTAGTCTACCAGAACAAAATGTCTAGTAGAGAGTTTCCAATCCCCCAAGAAAGGGCTCCCTATATGTTCAAGAGTGTAGTGTAGAACGTGCCTCAAATATCACAATCTATCAGTTAAAAACAAGTGGAAAATGAGTAACATGACGACATATTATAAAGCAATACTATCAAGATTTCATTAACATGGTTTCTGCAATTTAACAATATCAACTTTTAGTTTTATAGAAAGCGAGAGCATCAAGATGAACATATCAATCTCAAGATGGAAAGATCATGCAATTACGAAAAATTAGAATAGACTTTCAGATTGTTATAACTTTTACATGGATTGATAACTTTTAGGCCACTTGACAGACTGAACAATACTGTCTAGTAATCAGAATATGAAGACATACAATCTAGACTGACTATAAAAGTCTCTGGTAGGCTTTAGAAATCGCGATGGGTTCAATCGTCGTGGATCTCCATGGTTTATATATAAAAATATGATTTTCTTGGATGTAAAGTGGTTCCAACTGAAAATCACGATAGGTTGAGTCATCGCGGTTCACAAATGACCAAAAACCGAAATAGCATGTATAACGAAGCATATGGAGATTAGGGTCAACCTATAAGTCATGTGTAATAGCCCTTTTCAACTTCAAACCCTTAGTTGCCCTTAGCACTATTTCAATTATCTTAAACCCTTTTTACCTTGGATTTAACCATTATCTTACGAGTTAAAAGGAAATGAGAGATCTATTATTATCATGTACCTGTTAATTACCCTATCTAGGTCTTAGTTTGAGTTCTCTGTTGGGAATTTGTGTTTTCGGTCGAAGTGGAGTTTCGTATATGACGAAGTGGAACTTCGAAATCGATGTTTTAGTAGGGAATCGATGTTTTAACTTAGGTAATCGATGTTTTAGCCTAGGAAATCGATGTTTTAGTAGGAAATCGATGTTTTAGTAGGGAATCGATATTTTAGCCTAGGAAATCAATGTTTAGTAGGGAATTGATGTTTTAGCCTAGGAAATCGATGTTTTATTAGGGAATCAATGTTTTAGTAGGGAATCAATGTTTTAACTTAGGGAATCGATGTTTTAGTAGGGAATCGATGTTTTAACTTAGGTAATCGATGTTTTAGCCTAGGAAATCGATGTTTTAATAGGGAATAGATGTTTTAAACAACAATCGATGTCCTCTATGAGTCGAGTATAATCTTGTAGTGCTTATGCTTTTGTCAGACTAATGGAATGATCATCATCATCTGACTCCTTTGGCCTGCCAACTTCTGGTAGGGATCCCTATGTTTGTCTGTACACTCCATACTTTTTCCGCAAATCGTGCTTCTGGCCATGTGATAAACCTCCCACTCGTACTGCCATCAGTGTCATCCACGGGATTTGTATCTACCTTTGGTCTACATGTTGGCCATGTGTCTAGACCCCCTTGTTAGTATCGCCCCACCTTAAATAAAAACCCTTATATAGCCTTGGTGCCCCCCCCCCCAACAGACTTTGGCTATCTTCTGTTGCTGGGAGATCGAAGGCTTGAGCGTGGAGTTGTAGCAGCTTCCTGGAGGTTTTGGCCTCCCAGTTCCCTATGGATTTTCTACTGGTTTTCCCCACGCTAAGGTAGGCATAACCAATCCCTCCTTTGATCCCTTTGGAAGTCTCTCATCATCTCCGTATATGAACCGACATGTTCTATCCTTTGTGAAGCTTCTGAGAGTCATCCCTCAACTCCTCGGTTCGGTGCCATTTATGAGCCTGCATGTTTGATTCAAAAATTTGATTCGAACCCTTTTAGGATATTCTATAAAAATCTTATGTCTGATTGTCTTGGCAAGGGACTTTGATCCTTCTTTCTAAGGTGGTTAGGACTCCTCATGGTTGGCATCTTGCATGAGGGGTCAGCCGTGACGACGTTTTCATCCCACGGGTTAAATGTAGGTGGTTAAGCTCACTAAGTTGGGCAAATTTGAGTATGTATGTATATGTAACATTCTGTTTCGGCAGGTGGTTATCTATATGTTATGCATCCCCTAAGAGCTTTGCTGATGCCATTTGCAAGATTTTGTTTCCCTACCAAGCAATCATGTCTTTGAAATATGATTCATGCATATCTGAAATTTGTAAGTCTTCCATGCTATGTACTTTTGTTTAACTCCTGTGCTTCTGCAAACTCATAACTTTACTTTGTACCATTCTCCTATGCTTTTCACTTCATTAGTTTGCCTGCTGAGTTCCCTTAGAACTCATGCCTTTGTTTACACCCATTTCAGATGCTTCACTCTGAGGAAATTTCCTCTCAACCAACCTCCTTGCTAGGCTTGTGCTTCAGGCTGGGCAATCTCTAGGATTTAAAAAGTTGTTTAAGTGGTGGTTGTACCTTTTGCATTTAGACTTGCTGGCATGAAATTTTGAACATACTATAATATTGTATATATGTTATACCAGTGCTTTGCACTAGTATTTGATGTTCTAACCGAACTTTGTATAATTAGTATTCTTACCACGTTCAACCCTTGTGTTTGTTCTACAAATATATATTGCATGCAACATAAGGCCTTGCTATAATGATGTGTAAGATACTTCCGTTCGGATAGTGTGCATGTCGCCTCTTAACTGGCCAGGAGGAGTGACAGGTCACTACATGTTTGGTCAACTGGAAATCATAAAAAACTTGTCCAATTCGTGACAGATTCAGTCGTCACCATTTAAGTCACTGAATCGCGACCACTAGATTGGTCGCGATTTAAACAGGCAGATAGATCGCGGACTGGGTTGCACGATCTCTTGTTTTGGCTCGAAACTCAAGGTTCTAGGGGTTTTTGATGCAATGCTCAACACAAAACTTCTTCGAAACTTGGAGAGGAAGAACCATATGGCTTTTTTTTCACCTAATTTGACCTAGATATGCGTGAATCATGAGGTTAACAAGAAAAGCCCTAAAACTACATGATGATGGGAAAACACTTAATACTCTTAACATAGACAATGAAAATTGGGCAAAATAGGCGAAAATGAAAGTAGACTTAAAGAGATTTCCGATGATATATGCCATTTAAAATTTGAGCCCAAGATGACCTACCATTGATCTCTCCTAAGGGAAGTCTTCAGCACAGGTTGTACAGAGCACGAGTTAGGGAAGAAGCCTTGGGTTAGGGATGAATTCCTCCTCCTTTGGTGCCCTTGCTAGCCTCCTCACGACCCCAACTTTTGGTAAACTCGTCTCCAAGGAGCTTAGGGAGAGTATTTATAAATTTAGGGTTGTTTGGAGTCCTAATATAACTAGGAATTGGAGAATTTTGAGTTTGGTTAATCCCTTCCTTCATTTGAGGATTCACATCCCAATATGAGTGAAAAATATATTAGGAAACCTCCTATTATAGTTGTGCATGAATTTGGGTAGTTTTAGGCGTCCATTAAACTAGTTTTTAACCCTAATTGGTCTTTCCAATTCAAACCAAATTAAACCTACGAATTTTCATGATATTTTCTAACTTGAATTTATTTATGGGACACAAGTTATCCATTGATCCAAATCCTATGATTGGATGTTAACACACCTTGTTTGGAGTCTACCCATACATTTATTTTGATTTATGATTAACTTTTCTACACATGATAATGGGTTTTTTTGACTTATTTCTTAATTACGATAATAAGTCACAATAATTATTAAACCGAGCCCAAAATTTTTTATTAATCCAAATTTATTGATGGGTCATTAAAAGATATTATTTGAAGTCCATCTATGATTTTTATTTAATTTTCTGACTCATCTAAGTACGTGTGATAATGATTTTATAACTTATTTATGAATTACGATAATAAGTCGCAAAACACTTTAAACTTGGCTAATCGGATTTTTCTTCACCTGAATCCCTCCATGAGTCATTTATAAATATTATTTAGAGTTGAACTATGATTTTTATGAAATTTCCTGATCTATTTTCGTGCATTCGATAATGACACGTACGTTTTACTATTTGATAATATTAAATTTATTAATTTTAATTTATTTCTAATTCTTCAATTACTGAATTTTTGGGGTGCTACACTCCCGCCAGGCGAGGGGCAATTGCCTCCAGCCCATGTCCATGAGGGTGAGTGCTCTCGCCTACATTCTCCTTCCACTGGTGATCAGGCTGCTCAACTATCCTGCCTCCTCACCCAAATGAATCCATCCGAGGTCGAGAACCTCCTCGTGACTGCCAAAGGCAATGTCATTGTCTCTCCTCGGGCCGCTCCTTCCAACACCACCCCTTTTATTTCTGCCATCAGTCCACGAGTCCCTGCGGCCACCATAGATCTTACCCCCGTGTGTTTAAGGGCTATCCGCTTCACACCTTCAGACCTTGGACACCCTTCTACTCACCAATTACGACCCCACTCTCTGCCTTATCACTCTTATTCTTTTCATGATTCGGATCGCTATCCTCATGATAGGTCCTATGAGCACTCTAGTTCCCTAGCTTTTCCATGTTCCTCCGCTCCATACATGATGTCTGAGTGGGCGTCCATTAAGAGAGAGCTACATCACCTATTGAGACAAATGAACCCAAAACCATCCTATGATGTGCCACTCCCCAACTTTCACAACATCCGTGTTCCACCTCCTTTTGAGCTGCCTGTTTATCACAAGCACATTGGAACCAAAAATCCCTATACACATTTGAACAACTTCATCTATGAGTCCACCCCATACCACTATGACCGTCGCTTGATGGCCTATCTTTTCCGCTAGTCATTGGATGGGGTGGCACTCAATTGGTTCTACTCATTGCTGCCTGACCAAGCTGAGGATTTTGAGTTGGTGAGAGAGAAATTTATACAACTGTTTTAGGACCATGTCGGCCCAGACAACTCATTCATAGATCTAGTGGTCAAAATGATGAAGCCAAATGAGGAGTTTTCTACATATGGATAGATGGCGAGCTATGGCCACGTGCATGCAAGGGTACCTACCAGAGGAAGAGAAAGTAAAACTCATCATAGCCAATGCTACCCCCCCCCACCACAATATATTGACTATGAACAACATCACCTTCATGCACCAGCTTTATAGTCGTGCCCTCTTCATCCAGTCTCAACTCAAAGACTCCCCCATCCACTCGATCTTTGAGCCCCAAAAGCCCAAATCTCCAAAGAAATCCCAAGGACCCATCATTGAGGGAGTACAAACTAATGGGCAAGTTAGATTCATGAACTCTACCTACCCACAAAAGAATCCATCCGCTCAAGCCCAAGGTTGCCAGTAATATCACCAGTAGCCACAATACCAATAGCCACAACAACCTTAACAACCACAACAGCCACAATAGCCCAATCAACCAACTTACAATAATGTCCCACCACTCAACAACTTCGCTCCCAACTGACTGGGACCTAAAAGAGCACAATATCCTCCACTTCTTAAAACACTCCCTGACATATTCACAGCCCTAATGTTCATCAATGCACTTCAACTTCCTCTAGAAAAGCTCGTATGGAATGCCACCATGGATTAGTCAAGATACTGCATGTATCACTGCCAACCTGGGCATGATCTAGCGAACTACTTTTGTAACGACCCTCCTTATACCAGTACGATTATACCAATCCACGTCGGTATAATGAACGTCGTCACAGTGGGACATTGACCCAACACTAAACACTAGGATGAGATGTACACGAATAGAAAAGAGTATAGTGGAAAGAAAGTAACAATTTTATTCCATTCCATCATCATCATTAATATCCACAGTCTATATATTGTTAAATGAAAGAAAACACGAAAGTCCACAATAATACAACTTCCAAATGAACTACATTGTCCATCCTCAATTACATAATTTCAAATTACATACTATGAAATGAAAGACACAACGTAGAGATCTCCACAACTAGCTACTCCTCTCGCTCGGAGTCGCTCCTAACAATCTCCTCCAAGGAAGTGGAGTCACCTGCTACACCTGTACGCCGAAGCAAGAATGAGTCTAAATAGACCCAGCAAGCAATCTATGCACATCATCCTTACACATATCACATACACATGCTGACATTTCAAAATAAGAATTAATACATGTTGTAGGCTTCATTCAATCCAAACTACTATGCATGGAAAACTTATAGCAATAGAATACATGATACATGTTTTCAACACATACATGTAACATGATTTGACAATTCAAACATTATCCACATTATGGTACAATTCCACCAATCTAGAACATGGAACTAAGCATAAAGTAAATAGCAACCTAGCATGATCTCTATTCATATTTCACATGCACTTTTCACATTTAATTACACAATTCACTTGCTGTTTTAATATAAATAAATCATAAATTCACATGGTGTCACATTTTCTCATATTACCAATCACGTTTTTCACTATCACATGGTCACTTTCACATTTACACAATTTACATGATATCATATGCACATATTCACATTTTCGCTTGATTGCCGTGACACATAGTCCAAACCACCACTAGAAGGACACACATATACACATTCACATATCCATCACCTAGGCAACATAGTGATAGACCTTGGTTAACTGCGCAGAATCGGGAGAAGAACTCTCCACCCTAACCAGTGGTACTTGTCCACCTCCAAGATTTCATCCTAATTGCCCATAGGATTTCACACACATTGAACCTTCACGTAGAGACTTTACTACAGTATAGTTCCACAGCCCTCTATGGTAGCAGTGTCACTAACAGCACAATTACACATTAACACTTCATTATACTTATTTACATTACTCACATGTTCTAATCATTTCATGCTCATGCATTTTAATACACACATAGGTTCTCATTTACTGATTTCAACCTTACTGTTCTAATTGACAAATGATCCTAGCAAGAGTCTAATCATGCTGCAATTTACTGAATTATAAATAATCACATTAAACACGCTCAACATGGTCATTTTTCTATATTAAATTAGAAATGTCACCTACTGATATCCAACCAGTATGAAAATTTTATACTAAGTTGTAAACAGTAGATATAGCACATGCTCAATTTTATATATTTTTCCAGATATGTACACTAATTATAATAATTGAAGTAGGTTTTCAGCATATTTATCGTCAAATTCACTTAAACAGGTTTCATACTATTACAGCTACACCCAGTAGTACTAACACATGGATACAATCACCATATAATCGCAGCAAAATTTTGAAGCCGTAATTCAACATGCATTTAATTAAACAGGAATTAACAAGGCCAAATCATGCTTAATATCTCATTTCAGAAATTCTAATAAACAGTACAAGGTACGAAAATTTGACCTAATTACATGATATGTTCCACTGGATGCACACGACCATACAAAATTTTCACAGTATACACTCATGTCCAGAAATCTAGAATTTTGATCATAAGAATCAAAACATGTATTCTGTCAAACCTAGTGAACTTGGCGGCACAGATGCTGCCGCCAACATAGTTAACGGCACACTCTGCTGCCGCTGACTCTGGATCTTAACGGCACAAGATGTGGCCGTTAAGTTCCTGTCTGCAAAAGTGCAGACTGAACGCACAAAACATGGTGAATGGGGGTTCCAAGACACGAGGAAAAATCTGTAAAATACCTGGGACCTACTAGACATGGGTATGGATGATATACACAGGTTACTTGCCTTTGGAAAAATTGTTAGATGGAATTATTTGCCGATGATGCTCTCCTCGGCCAGTGCCAAGAAGCCCTCCAATCTCCCCTCGATCAGGCTCGGTGCTGATGTAGACTGCACACCGGAGTCAGGAAAGCCTTCCTCTATGCTTAGAGCTCCTTCCAGTCGACGAGGTTCACCGGAAGATGCCCACAATCATCAGATCAAAGCTTGTAAAAGTCGGGTTTCGCACAGCCAATCTAGGGTTTTCTCAAAGAGTCGAAAAGACTCAATCCGGCCGCAAAGGGTGTTTTTATAAGCCAAAGGGGTCGAGGTACGCAATGGATAGGGTATCCTACCGTTGGGCTGAGGTTTCCTAAACAGGTGCCGAAGAAATCAGGGTGTTTCCGGATCTGAAACTGCAACAAAACTGGGAGATAGACATCCACATACCTGGCCGCCTACCAGGAGTTAACGTCCATCGATCTGGACGCTGACATCCCCATGCATGTCCATGCATGTTGACGCCAACTGGTCTTTTGGCCAGAACACCAAAATGCAGCCTACTATGCACACACTATGTACATACACACATATAATGTATCACATAAGCACCATATGTACATAATTAAATGAGCATACATACATGTATAATCTTATTTAATTGTAATATGCATAAGAATACATATATATTTTTTTATATGTACATAACCATACACACAAAGCATCTAAACCTCACACAACCAAACATCTAAATAAGAGGGCAAAAATTTGAGGGCCTTACACCTTCTTCCCCTTAAAGAAACTTCGTCCTCAAAGTTAGACCGACGCTACTCAAACAATTGGGGATACTTCTTCATCATAGCATCCTCAAGCTCCCAAGTAGCCTCCTCTCACGAGAAGTTCCGCCATAGCACCTTCAGGGACACAATGTTCTTGTTCCTAAGGTGCTGAACCTTTCGATCAAGAATAGCTACTGTTTGTTCAACATACGACAGATCTGGCTGGATCTCCACTGACTCGTGACTAATAACATGAGAGGGATCTCTGACATACCTCCTGAGCATAGATACGTGGACTACAGGATGAACACTAGCTAACGACGGAGTTAAAGCTAGCTCATATGCCACGCTACCCAAACATCTGAGAATCTCATATGGGCCAATGAATCTAGGACTTCATTTGTTATGCCTGCCAAATCTGACAACACCTCGAGTAGGTGAAATCTTCAAAAAGACATGCTCGCCAACCTTGAACTCCAAATCCTTCCTTCTGTTGTCGGCGTAACTCTTCTGCCTATCTTGCACCGCAACAAGCCTCTTCCTGATAAGCTGAATCTTATTCGAAGTCTCCTGAACTAACTCCGGACCGATCAACTATCTATCACCAGTCTCCTCCCAACATAAAGGAGATCTACAAGGCCTTCCATACAACACCTCAAATGGAGCCATACCAATACTCACATGAAAGTTGTTATTATATGCAAACTCCACAAGAGGTAAATGACGCTCCTAATCATCCTTCAGATCTAGCACACACGCTCTCAACATATCCTCGAGCGTCTGGATAGTCCTCTCGGACTGTCCATCTGTCTGGGGATGGAACGCCGAACTAAGCTTCAACTCAGAACCTAATGCATCCTGAAGACCCTTCCACAACCTCGAAGTAAATCTCGGATCTCGATCCGAAATGATCGACTTTGGCACACCATGCAATCTAATAATGCTACTAACATACAACCTAGCTAAACTCTCCACCGTCTGCGTCTTCTTCATAGGCAAGAAATGCGCAGTCTTAGAGAATCTATCTAAAACTACCCAAATTGAGTCATTGCCCCTCCTTGATCTAGGCAAACCCGTTACAAAATCCATAGTGACAGCCTCCCACTTCCAAACTGGGATGTCCATCTTTTGCATAAGACCAGATGGCCGCTGAAGCTCGGCCTTCACTTGCTGGCATACTAAACACCTAGATATAAAATCCACTACATCCTTCTTCATGCCAGACCACCAAAACGTTCTCTTCAAATATGGTACATCTTAGTGTTGCCCAGATGAATAGAGAATTTAGACCTATGAGCCTCTGCTAAAACATGCTCACGAACATCCACTATATCGGGAACACAAACTCGGTGATGGAACCTAATCACACCATCCTCATCACGAGCAATGCCTGCCTTGCCCACTAACTCCTGGAGTTAGGGTCGGCCTTTTGCTGCTCGATCACCTCATCCAAAACGGTGGACCGAATGGACAACTGAGCTACAAAATCTTGACATAATGGCTCTATCTCAGTCATCGCACACGCAACATCCTCCAACATCTTCCAATCCTGCTGGAGTAAAGACCTCTTTCAGCTAAGAGCATCTGCTACGACATTCGCCTTCCCTAGATGATATTGAAGATCGAAGTCGTAGTCCTTGAGGAACTTAATCCATCTTCTTTGCCGGAGGTTTAATTCCTTTTGCGAGAAGAGATACCTCAAGCTCTTATGGTCAGTGAACACCTCAAATCTGACACCATAAAGATAGTGTCTCCAGATCTTTAGTGCATGAACCATTGTCGCAAGCTCCAAATCATGAGTCGGATAGTTACGCTCATGCTCCTTCAATTGACGAGAAGTATACGCCACTACCCTTCCCTGCTGCATCAACACACAACCTAAACCAATCCAAGATGCATTCGTGTAAATGGCAAAACCTTCTTCACCACTCGGTAAAATCAACATCGGAGCAGACGTGAGCCTAGCCTTCAATAATTGAAAGCTACTCTCACACTCCTCAGACCAAACAAACTTCACACCCTTCCTGGTTAGCTTAGTCAAAGGTGTGGCGATAGATGCAAATCCCTTAATGAATCTCCGATAATAACCTGCTAAACCAAGGAAACTATGAATCTCCGATGGGGTCTTGAGAATCTCCCAATCTAACACAGTCTGGACCTTTGCTGGATCAACTGCAACACCATCACCAAAAATAACATGCCCAAGGAAATGAACCTCGCGCATCCAGAAATCGCACTTGCTGAATTTTGCATGCAACTTGTGCTCTCGGAGAACTTCTAACACTACCCTCAAATGCTGACGGTGTGTGGCCTCATCCGGAGAATAGACCAACACATCATCGATGAACACTACAACAAAACTATCTAAGTAAGGTCTAAACACCCTTTTCATGAGATCCATGAACGCTGCAGGGGCGTTGGTTAGACCAAATGGAAGAACTAAAAACTCATAATGGTCGTAACGGGTCCTAAAGGCCATCTTGGACACATCCTCACTCCTAATCCTCAACTGATGATAACCAGAGCACAGATCAATCTTGGAAAAGACCGATGCATTCTGCAACTGGTCAAAGAGATCATCAATCCGCGATAAGGGATACCTGTTCTTTACAGTCACTTGGTTGAGCTTCCTATAATCAATGCACAATCGAAGTGACACATCCTTCTTCTTTACGAATAATACATGTGTGCCCCAAGGAGAAACACTAGGGCAAATAAATCCCTTATCCAGCAAATCTTGCAACTGCTTCCTTAACTCAGCTACCTCCACAGGTGCCATCCGATATGGAGCCTTTGAGATAGGAGAGGTGCCTGGAAGCAACTCTATGGTAAACTCTATCTCTCTAACCGGTGGCAATCTAGACAAATCATTGGGAAAGATGTCTGGAAACTCCTGCACCACATCAATCTCTGCAAGAGTAGGTGACTCATCAGCCTTTGGTACTAATACCACACTGGCAAGAAAAGTGTCACAACCCTTGTTAACATCCTCATTTCCCTCATGGCGGAGATGACAAACTTTCCCGCAAGGTTCCTTGGCAATGGATGTGAAAACTCATCCTCACCAGGAATATGGAAAATGATCTTTTTCCCATGAAATCTACTAATGCATAATGCTCCTCTAGCCAATCCAGACCAAGAATAGCATCATAGTCTTTCATCTTTAGCAAAAAGAAACACCCATCTAAGACTCGATCCTCAATGCACACAGGTAACGACGGAATACACTTCCTAGTCGATACCACTCCTACAGGTTTGTGCACAGACAAAGGAACCTCTAACTCCTCAGCCTCTAATCCTGACTCTACAGCTAACTGCCTAGAAAACCACTCGGAAATGAATGAGTGAGTGGCACCCGTATCAAACAAAACCCGAGCGTGCACACCCATGAAAAGAACTGTACCTTCCGTGATGTGCTCCGCCTGCTCTGCATCCTCTCGCACTAATGCAAACACTCGAGCATGGGCTCAAGGCCTTCCTGGTCTTCCTATAGCGGGCGCTGCTACTGCTGCCACTGTTGGGGTTGGCGCTCCACGCTGGACTCCCTGCTGAAGTCTAGGGCAGTCCTGGATCTGATGCTCGCTGCTCCCGCACTTTAGGCACTTTCTCGCCATCTTCCAGCACTCGGTACCACCATGTGCCATTCCACAGTGAGGGCACTCCTTCTTGCCATTAGGCCTACTACCGGGGGACCGCTCAGAAGTTACCTACTGACTACTCCCTGCCACAGGACGGTGCGGTGACTAGTACGCCACCTTCTTCCTATCCTACTGCTGGAATGGAGGTGCAGATCTCTTCTGCGACGCCTTCTTCTCCTCCAAATATTGCTCCATCTCGCTCTCCTGCTGACAAGCTGCGCTAAGAGCCTCATCTAAGGTACGATGGTCGAACGCTACTGTAATCACGGGATTGTGCGTTCCCAAATACATGCAAATATGTGCTCAATATAAAGACATGAAAAAGGATGTGATTGCCACCTAGATAGTTGCCTAAGAATATAAATAACATGGGCTAACTAATCTAGGAAAAGGAGAGAGAACATCATCCTGACCTGAGGTTGCGACGGGGTTCCAAGCTGGTGTCGCGACGCCCTATAGGGGTGCATTCTCGTTGTCGCGTCGCCTTCCTCGGTCGCGTTCTCTGCAGTGCAGGAGAAGTGTGGAAGTACCTTCTTCCTGCCCTCCGGCCGGCCAGAGGACAAGAGCTCCTCGTGAGATCTTGCTTGAGTGCCTGCCAAAACAACGAAAATAAGGAAAAGAACCCTATTAGAACATATTAAGCATAGTATCCATCCAAAAATGAAAGAAGAGATGAAGCATGGTGGGAACGGACCTGGGGGTGGTTTTAAACCCCTTGGGTGTATGGAAACGTGGGAAGAAAAGGGAAATGAGTCCTATCTAAGAAAAATAAGAAAATGCATGAAGGCTCAAAGTAAGGCTAATGATGGGCTCAAGGTGAGTGACCAACTTGGGGCTCACTAAGATAACAAGAAATGTGGTTCAACTTATAAGTCAGAATCGGGTGTCTACAGATTGCCCCTCCTTGACTCCTACTTTGCAAGGGAGCATAGCGGAAGTGCAGCGGAGGTGTCATGAAGTGACGGCGAAGCGAAAATGATGCGGAGTGGACTGAAAAATAGAAGTCAAGGTAAAGAGACACCCGACCTAACCAACAAGTAATTGGAATCTTCGTGAAAGCCCCGAGTTAGCTGCTCGAGCAGAATGCAAAGAAAAGCACAAGTCTAGACGAGAAGGAGAAAGAAAAGGACGATCAACCCCTCGATTGAGAGGTACCCTGGCCGATTGGCCAGCAGGTTTCGTTTTGGAGGGACATGTGCGTGCCAGGCAGGTAACTCATGACTCTATCTTGGGAGCGGTTCGCAATCAAAGCAGATCAAAGGAGTAAGATGAAAATTGGATAGAGAATCCAAACAGGGAAATTCTTGTCAAACTGACAGGAACAACTCACTCGGAGGCAAACCTTCCGATTCGGAGTGGAATATGATTTCTTGTTTGGGTCATGAAGATCACTTGAGCACTCAACAAGAGCTCACCATTAGATAGGGATGAGTTATGAAAGTTCAAAGTCCTACATGATGCATGTTGGGCTAAAAGAGAAGAAATCATCAAAACAAATGCACAGCAAAGGAGAAAATAGAAAATAGATCAAGGATAATAATGTTAAGCCAAATAAGAACGGGTCAAGAGACTACCCACAACCGCAGTGCAGGCCTGAATCCATCGTCCCCGAACTTTCCTGACCTAACGGCCTATCCAACGATTGACAATGTGCACCTAGATTATCACTGTTTTTGGTAAAGGGAACTCAAATCCCAGAGCGCATTGAGAACTAGCCAGTCCTTGAAGTGATATAATAAATAAAATACCATATAGTAATGCGAGGAGTAGGGATAGAAATACATTACCTGACTTACCTGTGAGGTTCGTCTTTTTTGTAATTTTCTGATTTTTGATTTTTTTTTGACAAAGTAGACATAATAAACACAAAATGACAATATATACATAAACACAATTGAATAAGCAAATACATTATGCACAAACGTGGAAAATAACACACAAGATAGAGAGGCGACGCCTTTGGGGTCCGCGACATAGTCATGTCGCCCCGCCATGTCGCGACCTTGTCGCATCATATCGTGGCGTCGCAACTCTGACCGAACTCAGAAAACGCAAAAAAACCTGCGTTTATCTCTATCCTAAGAACCTTAGACTTCTATTAGGACTCCTAGACCTCTTCTAATCTTATCCTAACACTTAGTTACGGGATTAGGATGGGATGGCTCTCCCTAGAGATCTATAAATAGGGCTGTTTAGGGTGCTAATCCCGCAGCTCTCTCTCCCCCCATCTCTTCTTTAGTTTCTCTCTCCTGCAGTCATGAAGAGATCTTATTCTGCCTTCCAAGAAGACATCCCTCCTTATGCCGGTCCCAAGGCGGCCCGAGAGTCTCATGCTGAGCTCCAGCAGCTTTCCTCCATCCCCAGGCACATATGCACATGCTCAGAGCTTCAAGTAAGTGATCTTCTTCTTTAGCTTTGATTTTATGCTCCGTTTTTTCCTTTGTTTTCTTCCTCACCCTCCCCCGCTCTCAATCTTCTCTTTTCTACTCTTCTATAGATCCTTCCTGGCCAGAGGAGATTCTCCAAAGTGCCTTGGCTAGCCCCAATGATAGAGCTACTCCCGCCTTTGTCCATTCATCACTTAAAGGAGAGGGAACTGTCTACTGTGTTCATGCTAGCCAAGCAATATCATAAGATCGTGCATGTGTGGGACAGCATTACGGCGTTGGTGGAGCTGTGGCATCCCCAAACCCACACGTTCATCTTCTCCAAGTTCGAGGTTACTATCTTGCTGGAGGAGTTGGAGACATTGTTAGATCTCCCACGGTACCAGAGGGAAGAGGAGGTCGCTCTCTCCTACACAGTAGCGCCTATCAATGCGTGGAGCATCCTCGGGGAAATTACCAATAAGAAGACTGACCTGCACTCCATGACCAGCCGGACGCAGGTACATCTCCTCCTCATCGCCCAATGGGTGATCTCCCAGTGCAAGCGCAAAACTGGGAACCATCTTGCTATTGCCAAAGTAGCCGCCATCTGCATCTGTGGCGTCATTCTCTTCCCAGCTAAAGACGGTGCTATCTCCATTGAAAATCTGAGCATAATTGACTCTGTCTCAGAAGGTATGAAAATTGGCCAAGCCGTCCTTGGCTATCTTTATGCTAGACTTACCTCTGCAGCCACTGGAGGTCCCTTCTTCGGCTCTGTCATCGCCCTCGAGCTGTGGATGGGCATGCACATTTAATTCCGGGCAATGGACAACCTTTCTACTGAGTGCAAGACCATGCTACATCATCCCCATGCATTCGTCGGTGCGCCTCTCTACATGACACCCCAGGCATGGTGCAAGACAACCCAAGTGAAAGGATTGAAGGCTTGGCGCGATTACCTCAAGAACATGACCGTGGCGGAGTTTGACATGCGCCCACGCTGAAAGGTTGCGGAATTCCCTATATGGTAATCTAGAAGGGGGGTTGAATAGATTACTGTCAATTAAAAAGTTCTTATCACCTTCTTTTCACGAATGCACAAACTGTGAAAACTGTAATAGAGTTTAAACTAAACTTTGATGTGTGTAACTTGACAATAGATAGAGAAACAATCTATCATACGTGTGTAGAGACACTGTGCCTACCAAACATCTAACGTAGAAACGTTCAAACCATAGGACACAGAGTTTTACGTGGTTTGGAGTACACAACTTGTGTATCCTATGTCCACGGTCCACACACACGCGCAGAAAAGACTGCTTATGAGCTAGTTCAACGACTACAACTCACACACATGAGTTGTCTGATGTGAAACCACGATCAGAACAACACAAGCCTTGTGAATCAAGCACAAGGACTGCTTGAGACACAACCACACACACATGGATATGTAAACAACTAAAATAGGGAAGAGTTCTAAGTTGAAACACAAATCCTGATTAAGAACTCTTCTGATGAACATCGGGATGGACTTCAAGCTTCATCTTGAGGACACAACTTGATGGAGAGGCTTGAATGCATGACGATCAGACTTCAATACTGTTGGATCAACAGTTGGTTCAATCTCTGAACAACAGGATGAAGCAGAGCAGCAACAACACCTCTTGTTCTTGGACTTTCTCTAGGGTTTTTGGTGGAGGCTGCTACTGTACGAGATTACCTTCAAAAGATAGCTTATATAGTGGTGTCTATATATGGAGAGATGTGGTAGTTGGAACCACCATGTTTGGCAACTTAAAAACTTCCCGTATCTGAAGGTTTTCTTCGTCTGTCGACAACACTGGGTGCTCCTGTCGATAGGTGTTGACAGGCAGAGGACTGGGAGTTCGAGAGACAGTTTCCTGTCAGTGGCTCTCGATAGGTGACACTGGTGCTGTCGACAGGCACTCCTGTCCTGAGGTGTGGCTTTCTGGCCTGTTTGTATCTGTCGACAGGGGCCTTTCTGGCTGTCGACAGGTACCTGTTTTTCTTGCTTTTCTTGATCTTTTGAACCTTGTTTTGGTACATGTCTTGCATAGTATCTCACCTACATAAAAGAACTTAGTTAGGGAGATATAATGACATATAAATGATCAATTAACATGTTTGTTTCATTTGCATTCCAAGAGTCATTATCATCAAGTTTCATTACTTATCATTCATCAATTTTGTCCATGAAATATTCATGCTCATCATCAAAAATAAAGATGTGATTTGTTGACTTAGCATTCTCATTAAGCATTCAACATATGAGAACTCAACATTCTCCCCCTTTTTGATGATGACAAAATTTTCAAATTGAGCCATAATTTTTCAACAGTTTTAAATTCATTTCACAATTGGTTTCTCCATGTATTGATGTATTGCATGTATTGCTCAATTGATTTCTCCCCCTTTTGACAACATCCAAAAAAGGCATTCCATTGCATAAATCAATGTAGCAGGAAGAGAAATTGTGCTTCCATTAAAGGGTAGGCATTACACAATAGCACATTGGACAACATGACAAAAGGCAAATCAAGTAAACAACATGACTCTGAAAGCAAAGGACAACAGCAAGACTTGGACCAAAAACATCTAAGACACCTAGACCCTCTAAGCATCATCAGGACCAGGTGGGGCAGGGGCCTAACGATCTCTTGAACATGGGTGGAGAGCCTAGTTAATCTGAGCCAGTGCTTCCAGACTAGTGTCTACTGTGTCCAACCGTTCATTCAGCTTAACAAAGCTGGTGGACATCTGAATTTGCAAATGAGCAATGAGTTCTCGAATGGAGGGTTCAGTAGCAATGTCACCAGCAGCAATGCTATCACCATCTCTCGGAGAATCTACAGGCTCAGATTGGAAGTCTTCAGCTTCGTGGTCTTCAGCTTCATCTTCATTTGCAGCTTCTTCATCTTCTTCATCTTCACCATCACCCTCAACTGTAGCTTGTCCCTTACCCTTGAGGTCACAGGTCACAATGCCATCTACCATTTTGTAGCCCATCCGCTGTGCAGCAGTGAGATCATAGGAGCTACGAGACTTGAGGACAGTCAGGGATATCAAGGAACAAGAAGAGGGAGTTGAGCTGACATGCGTAAGGCATAGACCTCTTTGAGCTACGGAGGCAAATGCGGAGGATGGAGACCATGAGGAGTCGTAGATTGATGGGTTCACAGTTCAAGAATTTATGAAGCAAGGACTTGTGAATGGAAGTCACAAGTTCACGACTACCATCCTTAGGAACGATGATGGTTGTGAAGATGTGGTGGATGAGACGATGAAGTGGAGGGAAAGAGTTAGCATTCAGTTGCTTATGATCCGTAGGATCGTAAGACTGCAAAGTTATGAGGGTATGGTACTCTTCTGGGGTGGGATGATGGGATATGATATCTACCCCAGTGTTAGGGATTTGCAAGGCAATAGAGAAAAGATTAGGGGAAACTCTGAAGGAAGTCCCCTTGACTCTGGAATAGAGATCACCTGCTGCAGTCTGTCGGAGATTGTTGAAGAACTCCGTCACAACGGTGGGTGAGTACCGCTTGTGATTATAGCAGAATGGAGACCAACTCTGGACGTCGAAGAGAGGCTGCAACTCGGGAAAAAGGTCTTCCAGAAACACAAAGTCGATGTAGCGGGGTTGCACAAACTTCGTGAAGGTGCCATGGACTTCGAGTAGGTGAAGGTTCTGAGGGATGATGAGCTCCGACAGACGGTCTTCCCGATGCTTTGTCCGGCGCTCGGCGGGTGCCCTGGAGCCCTGTCCGGCTTTGGGAGACCGAGGACGACGACGGGAGGCCATCTTCCTGGCCTGTGGAGCCATCTGAAGTTGTATGTTGAAGTAGATGGAGACGGGAGAGAGGAAGAAGATAGAGGGAGGAAGGAGACGCGAATGGCTGGGTGTGCTCCTCTGTCGCCCTACGAAAGGAAGGGTTCGGGGAGAAGGAGGGAAGAAGAGTTTTTGGAAGTGGGAAAGGGTGGAAGGGGACGTGGAACCCTTTTATAGAAGTTATGTCAGAATTTAAAAGGTGGGTCCCACGAGATCCGCCCTAAATCGATGCCCAGTGGGCTTCCAAAAAAAAAAACAGTCTGCCGCCGGCCCTGTCGACAGGAGAACTGGGCCCTGTCGACAGGCACTTGCAGAATTGTGCCAGTGAAGGATTTTTGACAGATTTTCAAGGCCATGAGCATGAAATGTGTATATAAGATGGAAAAAGGGTAAAATCATATTATAAAATGTCATAGCCACACATATTTTGGACACATCAAGAATCTACAATGGTTGTGAAATAATATTCCTCGATTCACAAGTGACAAAAACAAGAATGCATTAAACAAAAATATGTGTTGATAAAAAGACCCTCTTGAATAATGTCATTTGCAAGAGACCATTTTCCTTAGTTGGTGACGTACACAAGATTAATGAGGTGTATGTCTACATGGTTAGTTAAACAAAAACCACTTAATGACCTTGGCATGAAAATGGGAGGCTACACTCTATTTCTTCTAATTTTTTTTATTTGAAGCATAAGAGAAACAGTGGTAATTAGGATCACTTGACCTTTTTACGTGAAGATAGACATTTGTGGTGCCCGTATCCCTAGTTACTCGGTTGAGTGACCATCAAACCATTTTATAGATTAATGAGTAAGCCGTTTGACACGAAGATAGACAGTTGTGATGCCTGTATCCCCGTTACTTAGCAATACTCAACATTGCTCTATGACCTAGTAACTAATCACATGCCTTTTGAAAATGATATTTTACAAATTAGTTATTCAAGTGAGTTAATTTAAGCTCATGTGATTTTGTTTGATGTGCTCAAGTTAATGCAACTTAGACTCATAAAGAATAGTATGTCAAAATCATTGTGATTTAGACAATATCTTTGATATCATGTGGATAGGACAAGTTATAATGTTGGCATTTCCCATTTTTCACCATAAACACTTTCAATAAGTATGCTCATGAAGAATTGTGGACCAAAAAGTGAAGTATTTGAAGTAACTGGTCCATCTGTCGACAGCCATTTGGGACCTATCGATAGCTGCTGACAGAGCTGAAGGATGAATGCTCTGGAGGGGTGTTCCTGTCGACAGGCGATGGAGGGCTGTCGACAGGTACTGACAGACAGACAAAAGATGATTTCGGGTGGACTTAAGCTGTCAGTGGCTGTCGACAGCAGCTTGGGGGCTGTCGACAGGGACTACAGAAAGATTATTTTTGAAGGCAGATGTGAGAGAAATTATTGAATGTTCATTCAAGGGAAGTAAGGCAATGGCCAAGGACATGTTTCCCTCTGGAATTTCACTCACCTACCTTAACATAGCTCCCCCATAGTGTGTGCATGTGAAGACTCATCATTCAAGCAATTCAAAACAATTCAAGCAAGAGTGTCACACAGTTCAACATCACACCATTCATGAAAGGGGATAACAACAAAAATCTTTTTGGTATTTTTGATTTAATTTTTTTTTAAATGATTGGGCAAATTGTAAAGAAACTAAATACTTTATCTAAAATAGATGTCCCTTTTTCACTTCAACTATGGATACGTGGCGGAGAATGTTTTCTCACGCATAATGAAAGTTTCCAAACAAGCATAACTTGTTTTTCCACAAATCACCATTTGATATACCACATAGTTGTTGCACACAAGGAACATATATTCAAGATTTGGTATGAGTTTCATTGCATTTTGCACAAACCCAATTCTCTTCTAAGTGTAGTGAACCTATCCTCAGCCAATGGTTTTGTGAAGATGTCAGCTAGTTGTTTCTCAGTGGGTATGAAGCTCAGCTCTAAGGTGTTGTTGGCTACCTCATCTCTCAGAAAATGGTGTCTAATCTCTATGTGCTTTGTTCTAGAGTGTTGAATTGGGTTCTTTGAGAGATTGATTGCACTAGTGTTGTCACATAGGATAGGTGTGCATCCAATGTCAATGTTGTAGTCAGACAATTGACTTTTTATCCACAACACTTGAGCCGCACAACTCCCTGCAGCAACATATTCTGCCTCTGCAGTGGAGAGTGCAACCGAGTGTTGCTTCTTGGATGCCCACGAAACCATGCAACCACCAAGAATTTGGCAATAGCCACTAGTGCTTTTCCTGTCAATTTTACATCCAGCATAGTCAGCATCAGAATAAGAGACCAAGTTGAAGCTACTACCTGCTGGATACCAAAGACCCATATCATGCGTACCTGAGAGATATCGAAATATTCTCTTAACTGCAACCAAATGGCTTTCCTTTGGACTAGATTGGTATCTAGCACAAAGGCAAACGCTGAATTGAATGTCGGTCTACTTGCAGTAAGATATAAAAGGGAGCCAATCATACCTCGAAATTGCTTTGCATCTACCGGTTTACCTTTCTCATCACTTTCTAGTTTTATGCTTGTGCTCATTGGTGTTGAGGCAGGCTTGGCTTGTTCGAACTGAAATCTTTTCAGTAGCTCTTTGACATATTTTTCTTGGTTGATGAAGAATCCATCTTCCAGTTGTTTCACCTGCAGACCAAAAAAAATTGAAGCTCCCCCATTAAGCTCATCTCAAATTCACTGTGCATGTGTTTTGAAAACTCTTCACTCAGTGATGGGTTAGTAGAACCAAATATAATATCTTCTACATAAACTTGAACAATAATTATGTGATTGCGGACTCTCTTAGTGAAAAGAGTTTGGTCTACTTTACCTCGTGAGTAGTTTTTGCTTACCAAAAATGTGCTTAGCCGGTCGTACCAAGCTCGGGGTGCCTGTTTCAAACCATAAAGAGCTTTGTGCAATTTAAACACATGGTTAGGTTTATCATGATCCTCAAAGCCAGGTGGTTGAGAGACATAGACTTCCTCTTTGATGTAGCCATTCAAGAAGACAGTTTTTACATCCATTTGAAAAAGCTTGAACTTGTTTGAGCATGCATATGCTAACAAGATTCTAACTGCTTCTAGCCTAGCTACAGGAGCAAAGGATTCTTCGAAGTCAACACCAAATTCCTGATTATATCCCTTTGCAACCAGTCTAGCCTTATTTCTCACCACTTTACCCTCTTCATTTAGTTTATTCCTAAAGACCCATCTTGTCCCTATGACAGAAATTTCAGGGGTTCTAGGAACTAGACTCCAGACACTATTTCTCTGAAATTGCCCAAGCTCCTCATGCATAGCATCAATCCATGAGTTTTCCTTTAAAGCTTCTTCAACATTTTTAGGTTCCACGTGAGACACAAAAGCTAGATGATCCTGTTCAACTATTTCCCTAAGTTGAGACCTAGTTTGAACTTTTTCATTCACATCTCCTATTATGTTCTCAAGTGGATGATCTTTAGAGTACCTGACATTTGTGATTGTTGAAGGTCCTGGTTGATCTTGCATTTGAGGAGGTTGTTCTGGAGGAGGGTGTGCTTGAGGAGTTTCAGCTTGAGGCTCCTCTTGTTGTGGATCTTCTTCAGGTTCATCATTTTGATTTCTGAACAAAATTGCATCATCCTCATCATCGTACCTGCAAAGATGTTCACTGTTAGTCTTGGAGACAATTTTTGAGTTTGCTTTTGTTTTTATTTGAAGTTCCCCAAGTGTTGTTCCTTCAGCTTCATCTTCAAACCTGTAAGCATTCGAGATGTTAGGCTTTGATTGAGATTCATCAAAAACAACGTGTGGAGTTTCTTCCACCGTTCGAGTTTTAAGATTAAACACCCTGTAAGCTCTAGAGTGTTCTGAATATCCAAGAAGAATACCTTGATCACTTTTGGCCTCAAATTTGTCTAGATCAGCTTTATCATTATTATGAATGAAGACTTTTGAGCCAAAAACTCTAAAGTACCCAATGCTGGGTTTCTTACCTTTTAGCAATTCATAGGGAGTTTTCTTGATTACGGGTCTTACCATGGCTCTGTTGAGAATGTAGCATGATGTGTTTACCGCTTCTGCCCAAAAGGTTCTTGCAAGTTGACTTTCGACCAAAAGGGTGCGAGCCATTTCCACCAAAGTTCTGTTCTTTCTCTCCACTACTCCATTTTGTTCCGGAGTCCTTGGAGAGGAGAACAAATGTTCTATCCCGTGGTGCCTGCAGAAATCAGAAAAGGAATTGTTATCAAATTCTCCCCCGTGATCAGTGCGGATTGAGCATATTTTGTGAACATTTCCATGCTCAATTTTATTGAAGAATTCCTCAAACAGTCTCATTGCTTCATTTTTGTGTACGAGGAACTTTACCCATGTGAACCTAGAGAAGTCGTCTACAATGACAAAACCAAAGCGTTTGCCATTGAGACTTAGTGTTCTAGTAGGTCCAAACAAGTCCATGTGCAGAAGTTCATAGGGTTTAGAAGTGCTTACCGGTGCTTTTGATTTGAAGGATTTCCTTGTTTGTTTTCCCTGTGCACATGCATCACAAAAACTTTCATTTTTATTAAAGGAAATATCAGGGAGTCCACTTACCAACTTCAGCTTCATGATCTTGTGCAGGACATTGTAGCTTGCATGGCCAAGCCTACGATGCCACAGTGTGAGCTCATCCTGTTTGTTTGCTACAAGACACAAGTATTCATTTTATGGATCATCTAAGTCAACCATGTAGATGTTGTTCACCCTTTTTCCATAAAATTTCAGATTTCCTTATCAATGATTTGACATGTGCTTGATTCAAAGATAACTTGGTGACCTTTATTATACAATTGACTTATGCTAAGCAAATTGTGATGAAGGCCATCCACCAATAGTACATTGTCAATTGAGTTGGAGACATACTTACCGACCTTACCTGAGCCGATGATCTGGCCTTTGTTGTTACCTCCAAAGATGACTTGACCTCCGTCTTTTTCCACCAACAAATAGAATTTTTCTTTATCGCCCGTCATATGCCTCGAGCAGCCACTATCCAAGTACCATTTGTTTTGATTTTGGGCTGCTAGGCATTCCTGCATATGTGGATCAGACAAGAGGTTTTGGTACCCAAATTACTTTGGGTCCCAGTGTATCATTCATGCCAAACAGTAAATGCTTCGGAATCCAAATTTGTTTGAGTTTCAGTTTATTTGGACTGTTCCAGCATTGTTTTTCATTATGCCCGACCTTTTTACAGAAATTGCATGATGAAGGTTTTTCTACAACAATGGGCTTTTTGTTTTGAGGAACATGCATGGGCATTTTACCTTTCTGTTGCCTGGTCAGCTTTCCTTTAGAAGCTGGTT
This sequence comes from Colocasia esculenta, assembly GCA_014218235.1. NCBI lineage: Eukaryota > Viridiplantae > Streptophyta > Magnoliopsida > Alismatales > Araceae > Colocasia > Colocasia esculenta. Next base: position 60,107,422 of record CM024758.1, on the reverse strand, counting down.
TCCTGTCCTGTCGACAGCTCTCATTGGGGTTGTTGACAGGTTTTGCAGTTTTGTTAGCAACAAATTGGTATTCTTAGGTTCTGTTTCTTGCCCTTGGCTTTACTTTTATTGTTCATTGACGGGATTTGTTTGCTTGTGCTTGGACTGGTATCAACAAAAGATGTCAACAGATTTTTACCATTACTTTTGGTTTAACAGGTTGATATCCAACCCCATGTTTTGCAACAAACACATTAGATCCCAAGATTGCATCAAGATTTGTTTACTTTGACAAACTTAGTTAGATCTTCAGATTTTTCCTTAAGATGCTCTTCAGCCTTTTTCAACTTTTCTTTTACTTCAGTAAGTTCAACTTGGAGAGTTTCGAGGGAATTGCTTAGATCATCTTTTCTTTTTGAACTTCTTGGAGTTTCAGTTTCATGCCATCCATTTCATCACTGTGTGCTTGTTCATCAACTTTCATCATTTCAATTTCTTTATTCAAGGATGCAATTTGTTCATTATGGTTGGTGTCATGAACAAGGGAATTGATTTTCTTTTCAGTGCTTTATTTTCAGACTTAAGCTCACAAAATTTTTCGAATAAAATAGTATAAGCTTCTTCCTATTAATCAACAGAATAAGTTTCAAAGGAATAATTTACCTCATTGGAGTCATCACTTCTAGACATTAGACACTGAACTTCATCATCTCCAGAGGTAGCTTGACTGTTCTCATCTTCATCTTCATCACACTAAGTTGCCAACATTGCTTTGGCTTTCTTGAAGGTGAATTTCTCCTTTTTCAGTTTCTTCTTGAGCTCGGGGCACTCTCCTCTCATGTGCCCTTGTTCTTGCACTCATAGCACACAACATCAGACTTTTTGTTAGAATCAAATTTGTTCAAAAAGTCTTTCTTTTGAAAAGGTTTGGAGTTACGTGATCCTCTCCTTTTGAATTTAGAAATTTTTGAATTGTCTAGTGATCATGGCCATTTCATCACTTTCACTATCACTAGAGGTTTCAGGCTCATCACTTTCCTGTTGAGCATCCTTTTTGGAACCTGAAGATTTTTCTTAGAAGCTTTTAAAGCAATTGATTTTCTTGGGTTCTCTTCAGTTTCCTTTCTTTTGCATTAATTTCATATGTCATTAAAGAGCCAATAAGTTCATCCAATTTCATTGTTGAGAGATCTTTTGAATCCTCAATGACAGTGGCTTTGGTGTTCCATGAGGATGGAAGAGACCGAAGTATCTTCCTCACCAAGACCTTTCTGAGTATTCCTTTTTAAGACCTTTCAACCTAGCAAACATGTTGAGATGGTTTCATTGTTGTTCATCTTAAACATCTCATACTCAGAGACCAGCATGCTTACCTTTGATTCCCTTACCTGAGACGTACCTTCGTATATCAATTCGAGCTTGTCCCACATTTCTTTTGCTGAGGTGCACATGGAGACTCTCGAATATTCCTTGGGATGGACGACGCATTGCATCATGTTTAGGGCACTCCAGTTGAGTGTTCCTTTTGCGATTTGATCCTTCGTCCAGGTATCTTCATCCTCGGGAAGAGTGCATGCTCCTTTGTGGTCGATCTTCCACAGCTCAAAGTTATGTGCTCTCAGGAATACCTGCATGCGGTTTTTCCAATAAGGGTAGTCAGTTCCGTCAAAGAAGGGTGGCCTGGTCACAGAGTGTCCTTCGGCCATATACCCCTTGTTAGATTCCATGAGATCAAAGTTCTCCTGATCGTAAGATCAAACAAGTATAACAGTAAATCGAAGAAACCTAGCTCTGATACCAATTGAAAGGTTGCGGAATTCCCTATATGGTAATCTAGAAGGGGGGTTGAATAGATTACTGTCAATTAAAAAGTTCTTATCACCTTCTTTTCACGAAGGCACAAACTGTGAAAACTGTAATAGAGTTTAAACTAAACTTTGATGTGTGTAACTTGACAATAGATAGAGAAACAATCTATCAGACGTGTGTAGAGACACCGTGCCTACCAAACATCTAACGTAGAAACGTTCAAACCATAGGACACAGAGTTTTACGTGGTTCGGAGTACACAACTTGTGTATCCTACGTCCACGGTCCACACACATACGCAGAAAAGACTGCTTATGAGCTAGTTCAACGACTACAACTCACACACACGAGTTGTCTGATGTGAAACCATGATCAGAACAATACAAGCCTCGTGAATCAAGCACAAGACTACTTGAGACACAACCACACACACACGGATATGTAAAAAACTAAAACAGGGAAGAGTTCTAAGTTGAAACACAAATCCTGATTAAGAACTCTTCTGATGAATGTCTGGATGGACTTCAAGCTTCGTCTTGAGGGACACAACTTGATGGAGAGGCTTGAATCCACAACGATCAGACTTCAATACTGCTGGATCAACAGTTGGTTCAATCTCTGAACAACAGGATGAAGCAGAGCAGTAGCAACACCCCTTGTTCTTAGACTTTCTCTAGGGTTTTTGGTGGAGGCTGCTTCTGTACGAGATTACCTTCAAAATATAGCTTATATAGTGGTGTCCATATATGGAGAGACGTGGTAGTTGGAACCACCATGTTTGGCAACTTAAAAACTTCCCGTATCTGAAGGTTTTCTTCGTCTGTCGACAGCACTGGGTGCTCCTGTCGACAGGTGTTGACAGGCAGAGGACTGGGAGTTTGGGAGACAGTTTCCTGTCAGTGGCTGTCAACAGGCGACACTGGTGCTGTCGACAGACACTCCTGTCCTGAGGTGTGGCTTTCTGGCCTGTTTGTATCTGTCGACAGGGGCCTTTCTGGCTGTCGACAGGTACCTATTTTTCTTGCTTTTCTTGATCTTTTGAACCTTGTTTTGGTACATGTCTTGCATAGTATCTCACCTACATAAAAGAACTTAGTTAGGGAGATATAATGACATATAAATGATCAATTAACATGTTTGTTTCATTTGCATTCCAAGAGTCATTATCATCAACTTTCATTACTTATCATTCATCAATTTTGTCCATGAAATATTCATGCTCATCATAAAAAATAAAGATGTGATTTGTTGACTTAGCATTCTCATTAAGCATTCAACATATGAGAACTCAACACACGCTTCCTGCACAACAGGACAGTCTACCTACCGCAGTGTCTCGAACTGACACTTCATCTCCTTGGCAATGAGGCGCTGACCCTCTACAACCCAGACCGTTGCTATCTGCAGTGTGGAGCGGCCCGCACAGTGGTCCCTATCTTTCACACTACCCGCATATTCAAGTGAGGAAGAGGGGAGATGAGCAGGATGAACGGGACGTGCGGAGCGCCATCGTCCACTGGCAGGTGTGTGGCACGAGCATCATCATAGCAGAGGTGGGCGAGGATGAGGACGTGGTCCGAGTGTACCTCGAGATGCTGGAGCGGATCCGTCCAGTTGCACCAGCGACTTGATAGCTTAGATGGATAGACATTGTATCAGGTGGTAGTTGGGGCAGAAAAGAACATTGATTGATTGTAGGGGGAATTAGACAATGTATTTGATTATTTGACTTAGTGAAAATTTGACTTTTGTTCAATTTGTGCACACTGTCAAAGTTGCGACCTCTACAGATGTCGCCTTAAGGTCGCGACAGGGCGGGCGGTCGCGACAAGGTCACGACCGACCTAGCCGCCGCGATAAGAACGCGACACCTGTGAGCGCCACGACACCAACCGGCGATTCAAAAATGCAAAAGCCCTTTCTCTTCCCCCCTTTGTGTGTTCAAACCTCTTGCTCCGGTGATTCCTCCCCGGGTGATTCTCTTCCTTTCTGCACTCTCTTCCTCTTTCTCCTTCACTCTTTCTTCCTCACTCTCTCAAGGTGCTAGCGATGGAGGGAGGAAGCAACGGAGGCGGTGGCGGCGGCGATTCGCCAAGCGACGGGAAGAGGAAGCGGCCGGCGACGAGGATCGTCCGGCGATGCGAGGAGGTGCCTCCAGCTATTGAGGAGACTCCTGAAGTGGAGATGGCAGAGGAGGAGGCCCCGGCGATCAACGTGGAGGAAGCGGCGGCGGCTCGGGAGGAGGCGATGAAGAAGGTAAGTTCCCCGACCCTAAACCCCTTAAATGTGATTGTGGATGTGTGTGGAAGCCCCTAGAGGGCCCATTGTAGGGTGAAATGCCCAAGAGAACCGCCCACAAACAAGGGGAAATCTGGCCAAAGTCGCGTCTGAGAACGTGACAGGTCGCCCCGTCGCGACACCAGTAGTCGCGATGGGTCAATGGGCCGCGACACTATCGCGGTGCATTGGTGCGGCGCGATAGTGTCACGACGCGACAAGGTCGCGGCGCACCGCCACGACATGACAAGGTCGTGGTGGACTAAACCGCCACAACCTCAGCCGAACAACCCCCAAGTTAGATGCTTTTATTGATCAACTGCCTATTTTGTGTTTGCAGGGTGAGATAAGGGCTCGGGTTTCCTGGATTGTAGTTTTAGCTGTGTTTCTAGCCTTCCGGGGTTCCAAAGAGGGAGGATTGAGGAGATGGGGTTCGGGGAGATTCTTTAGATGGAGTGGATGAGGGCCGATGCCCCTCATACCCAGGCCCTGCACGGCAGATGGGACCCGGAGGTGACCGCATTCGTGTTTCCATGGGGACATATGATCCCCAACCTGGAGGATGTGAGCAGGATCACCGGACTGAGGGTGCATGGTCGTCCGGTGAGCAGGTTCACTTACCCTTGCTATCAAGATTTAGCCCATAGGCTCTTAGATTTGATTGTAGGGCAGAGGTCTTCCCTCCTCTCTAGGATTGATTTACAGGAGAGCCTAGGTCTGCTAGAGACTGGGAGGAGGGTAGCAGAGTCGGTGGGTAAGCAGCTGCAGCGGCTGAGGAGAGGCTGCAAGGAGATCCTAGCCAGCGAGCCAGGACCATAGGCAGATTTGGATCTGCGTTGCTTCCTTACCCTCCTCTTCGGTAGACTTTTGTTTGCCATGAGGGGCGACCCAGTCCACTGTCGGTTCCTGCCGCTGCTGGAGGATCTAGGCCAGGTAGGTGACTATGCGTGGGGAGCAGCGTTCCTGGCACATCAGTTCGAGAGCTTGGGCTCCTCCGACTGGCAGATAGCGATCAGTGGCTTCTACCCCTTCCTCCAGGTACACACTTCTTCACTTTCCCTTCACTTAAAAATTGCCTCTTGACATTACACATGTGGTCTAATTGTAGCTTCATGCTCTTGCAGGTCTGGGCCTACCTCCACCTCCCTGGCCTGAGGAGGGGAGTACTAGAGCGACCGGGCTCCGTGCCCCTCGCCCGCCGCTGGGTTCCGTGCCGTGACACGCACCCGATGGGAGACTAGTTGGCATCCCTCCAGGATGCCATCGATGCCTACCCCCAGATAGATGTAAGTGTTTTTATTAAATTGCATTTTCAATTACTTTCAATTGCCTGGATACTAATGATATGTGCTTGATGTGCAGGTGGTGTGGCAACCATACCTGGGGGAGACAGACGAGGGACAACCTTGGTTGGAGCTGGCCCGCCCCTACTTCGGGAGGACGGTGTGGATCCATGCTCTCAACCTTGTGCTACCTCTTCACCACTATCTAACTCAGAGGTCTCTTGGCCTACGTCAGAGTGTGGTGGAGTTTCGTAGCTGTGACCGGACCCCTAGGCAAGGTTGGAGGTTTCGGGGACTCCATGACACTACCGACTGGCGTGAGAGGGCCCGCGAGTAGATAGCCGACTAGGAGCGCAAGGGAAAGCGGGTCCGGTCGGAGGCCACCTCAGACGACGAGTACTTACAAGCATTTACCTTAAAGTACGGCGCGAGAGTCTACCGAGGCAAGAGGCGACAGGTAAGTTCTACAACATCAGATTATTTGAATTGTTCTTTGATTGAATTGAGCTGACAGCTGTGACATTTTGCAGGTAGACGTGACTAGAGATATCACCTCTCTTCGGGCCCTGCTCCACTCGGCGACACAGGATCGCGAGGCCGCTCGGAGAGAGGTAGAGCAGCTGGTAAGTACTTACTCAGACTTCAGCACCTTACCGATTCCATAGTTGATTTGAAAAAAAACTGACGTGTGTTAAATGTGCAGAGAAGAGAGCTAGACCGAGCGAGGAGGACATAGGGAGGTGCCTCCTCTTCCAGAGCAACAGAGGATTCCCAGTCGGATCTAGCAGACCGACTGACCGGTGCAGTGAGGAGAGCTGAGGAGGCAGAGGCATCATTAGCAGAGCGGGTAAGTGTGCCAGTGATTTGAAAATTGAGTTTTATTCACATTGACCTTCAATTGATTTCCTGCAGGTGGACGAACTGAGGACCGCTACTGACGAGCGGCTGAGCTGGAAAGGGAGAGGGACAGCGTAGCAGCAAGAGAGATCAGCTACGCCTCCAGACGACCGAGATGACCGCAGAGCTAGAGAAGTTGCGTACGTAGGGACGGTTGCGGATCAAGCGGAGTTGACACGACTTCGCTTCGACTTGCATGCGCAGCAGACTCTAGCTCGGAGCCTGCAGGAGATGATTGCGACGATCGGCTAGTCCCGGAGCAGGAGCGGTGCGAGCGGTGCTAGCCGGGTGACAGGCGCCTCCATGAGGCAGTATCTAGTAGACTCCTCTGGCCGTCAGAGGAATGAGGAGGAGGAGAGACAATTGGCAGAGGAGGCGAGTGCCAGGAGCGGTCGGGGTGGTGGTGAGATGCCACCACCACCTGACAGGCGTGAGGGATCTGGGGAGAGTGGTGGTGGACAGTGAGGATTGTGAGCTAGCTCCCCCTTATCTTTGTACATATTGCTCTTACTAGTGGATTTTTTTACATTTCATGCCAATGTTTGTGATTGTATTTGAATGTGATTGACATCGGTAAGATGAGATCCAAATGAACGAGAGAGTAAGAAAGAGAGGGGAAAATGAACTGAGTACAACGTTGTATCGTTCTTCAATCTCCTGTCCCTGCACACTTAGCAAACAGACTAGATTTGCTCTTTGACTCAGCCCCTTGCTAAAATAAGGAGTGATTTGATCTTCGTGATAGTTAAGGAGCTGAGCCTTATTAAATAGGCGAGAAATTAAAAGAAATAATGCATGCTAAAAGAAAATGATACGTACTTTTTTTGGATTTTGTGATTTTTTTTTGATTTTTTTGATTTTTTGATTTTTTTGGATTTTGGGATTTTCTGGTTTTTTGGATTTTGTGATTTGTGATTTTTTTTGGATTTTGGGGTTTTCTAATTTTTTAGATTTTGGGGTTTTCTGATTTTTTGGATTTTTGGGGTTTCTATTTTTTTGGATTTTGGGGTTTTCTATAGTGGTACCCTTCGCATTTGAGCCTGCAATTATGAGTCTCCTTTTTCTTCTGACTGTCGAACAACCCCTAGGTGCAGTGTGCATTTGTCCTTGGACTTCCCACAGCCGATTGCCCTAGTCATCGGTGTTCCTACATAGACCAAGTGTAGAGGGGAATTCAGTCTTTTAGGAAGATAGGAAGACATATGGGTAGAAAGACATGGCGTCGGGGTGCAGGGTGTTGGTTTGTGTGATCCGGTTAGGGGGAGTGTTTCATGTGAAATATGTCTGTTGTCTAGAGACTTTATGGTCATTTATTTAGGGCATGCGTATGACCGGGCTCAAGGGCGTCCCGCGGGGAACTATACTGCCACTCTTTGACATGTCCCTATTCCTCATATTTTGACTCATTTGTTCTTTTTCATTGCATATTTCTTTTGCACATTTTCATAGACCATCTCTATTTGAGAGTTCATTCGCACATGATCAACTCCCCCTTTACCTAGTCTACAAACCAATCAATCCTTTTACCCCTAAACCTTTGTCCGAATAAGAAGAGAACAGACTGTATCCCTCCTACGCAAGGGCTGGGCCGGAGCACTCTTGTCTAAGGGACTTCGGCTATGGGTAGTCGTGTAGTGTGTGGTGACTAAACTTAGGAGTGGTCCAACAGTCATAAAGGATGAGAAGCTCAAAATAGTCAATGTTCTTTTTAGAAAAGGGTGCCCCTATAGATAACCTTTTATTAAGGGTAGAATCTTTTCAAATACAAACCATTCCACGGGTGAGAGAGCTCCTCACCATCTGCATTTATCAGCCTGTACACGTTCCCAGGGTATACTTCCTTAACGACGTACAGACCATCCCAATTAGCTTGCAGCTTGGACCTAGGACCTACAGGTTTTATCAAAATTCGCTTTAAAACCATGTCTCCTTGTTGGAATTTGCATTCAATCACCTTCTTTTGAAAAGATCTTGAGAGCCTATTTTGATATGAAAGTACATGATCGGCCGCGGCAATACGGCGTTCGTCTAAGAGTTCCAACTATGTAAGCAATGCCTCCCGACGTTCGTCGAGATTAAGTTCTTTATCCAATTGTACCCTTAGAAGGAATGAGAATTTCATGTGGACATACTGCCTCCATCCCATAAGTAAGTGAAAATAGAGTTTGCCCAGTGGGCATGTGGATGGAGGTACGGTAGGCCCATAGAGCTTCAATCAATCTCTCTGGACAATCAGCAAATTTATGGGACTCACAAGTTTCTTTAGAATTTTAAAAAGTTTTTTGTTTGTGGCTTCGGCTTGACCGTTGCCCTGTGGATAATATGGAGACGAATGATGCAAAGAAATATTAAATTTCTTACACAAATCTTGAAGTTCCTGGGATATGAACTGTGGCCCGTTGTCGGTGACGAAGTTGCCTGGCACTCCAAACCGCGAGATGATGTTCCTCATGATGAATCTGCACACAGTTGAACCTTTGATTTCTATAAATGCTTAGCTTCGGCCCACTTGGTGAAGTACTCAGTAGCAGTGAGAATGAAAGATTTCTGTTTTACTTGAGCATTTGGATCACCAAGCGGCCCGATGATATCAAAGGCCCACATGGAGAAAGGCCAAGGGGAAGATAGTGGATGCAAAGAGGAGGATGGAGCATGGATTTTGTCGGCATGGACTTGGCCCTTAACACACCTACGGACGTAGATGGCACAGTCTTCTTCCAAGGTTGGCCAGTAGTAGCCCTGCCTAAGAATTTTCTTAGCCAACATTTGCTATTCACATGCTCACCGCATTCACTGGAATGAGATCCTTCCACTACCTTCCAGGCTTCTTCATCCGACAAACACCTGAGGAGCATTCCATTTAGAGCGCGTCTGTACAGCACTTCTCCGAAGATGGTATTCCTTAACGCCGCTCTACGGATGGCTCGCCTATCTTCAGCTTCAACTTCTTCTGGGAAGGTACCGTCCTTGCAGTATTGCTCGATCTCGTGATACCACGGACTTTCTTCTTCCATCATTTCTCCTAGTTCCACGAGCATTATCTCCTTCGCTTCCTTTCTCTCTGCCTTCAACACCAATGAGCTCCTAAGGTTAATGAACAAGGATCCTGAGTGGAGGGAGCTTCTAACCTTTAGACAGTGATTGTCTCAGCGCTGCGGCTGAGAGGGAAGGAGAGAGAGGAGGCCAGGGATGTCAGGGCATCGGCCAGGATATTCTGAGAGCGAGGAGTATGAATGTAGATGAGCTTGCGAAACTGCTTGGCTAGGAGCGTGACTAGATCTTGATAAGGCTTGAGCTTGGGGTCATGAGTGCGGTAGGTAGAAATGACTTGCCGAAGAACGAGCTGAGAGTCTCCTATGATCTTGAGATGGCGCGCGCCTAAGAGATAGGCAAGCTTTAGACTAGCTAAGAGAGCCTCATACTCGGAGATATTATTGGTGGTAGGGAACTGGAGTTGATATGCAAGTGGAATGGTGATCCCTTTCGGGGTAAGCAAGACAGCACCTATGCCCCGTCCCCTAGAATTGAGAGCTCCATCAAAGTGGAGTGACCAGAAGGGATCGTGAGAGATAAGTGACAGGTTTTCATCAGGGAAATCCTCTTGAACCGTGTCACTCTGGGGAAGAGGGAGGTGAGCAAGGTGCTCAACAATGGCATATCCTTTTATAGACTTCTAAACTACAAAGGTGATATCGAATTGAGATAGGAAGCTCTACCAGTGCGCCAATCTGTCGGCAAGGACCGGCTTTTCTAGGAGATACCTAATAGGATCCATTCTAGAAATCAAACTCACCTTATGGGCTAAGAAGCAGTGCTTCAATTTCTGCACTACCCACACTAGCGCTGCACATGTTTTCTCCATTGTGGTGAGTTTGAGCTCAGAAGGATTGAAGAGCCTAGATAGGTAATAGATGCCCTCTCTTTGCCAGAGTCATCATGTTGTGCAAGGACAGCTCCTAGGAGTCCTCAATAGTCGACAGATATAGGATTAAGGGTTTCCATGGGGCAGGCGCCTGCAGCACGGGCGGATTCATAAGATAGTTCTTGAGTTCATCGAAGGCTTCTTGGCACTTAGCATTCCACTCAAATTTGGCTCCTCCTCTTAACAGTTCATAGAAAGGGGACATCTTTGAGAGTGCTGAGATATGAATCTCCTTATGAACTGTAGCCGACCAATCAAACCTCGAAGCTCAGATATGTTCTTAGGAGGAGGCATCTCATTGATTGTCTTAGCCTTGTGCGGGTCTATCTGAATCCCCCGTTTTCTGACTATGAAACCTAGTAATTTGCCTGAAGAAACCCCAAACATGTACTTCTTTGGATTCATCTTCATTGGTATTCTTGTGCGTGGCGAAATACTTTGGCAAGCACGGAGGAGTGTTCTCTTCGAGTCCAAGACTTCACCACAATATCATCCACGTATACCTCAACATCAATATGAATCATATCATGGAAGATAGCTAACATCGCCCTTTGATAAGTGGCGCCGGCATTTTTCAATCCAAACGGCATGACCACGTAGCAATAAGTTCCCCAGGGTGTAGTGAAGGAGGTTTTCTCTTGGTCCTCCGGGGCTAGATGAATCTGATATAGCCTGAGTACCCATCCATGAATGATAGAGTTTCGAAACCCAGCAGTGTTATCAATCAAGACATCCAAGTGAGGCAAAGGGAAATCATCTTTTGGACATGCCTTATTCAAGTCCAGGAAGTCTATGCAAATGCACTCTTCCGTCTTTCTTCATTACCGGGACTATGTTCGCCACCCACAATAGATAGAGGACTACACGGATGAATTTAGCTTGTGTAGTTTGTCAATCTCCTCTTTAGTCTTCAAAGCAATGTGGGGGAGAAACCTCCTTAACTTCTATTAACGGCAACTGCCCTGGTTTCAAGATTAGCCTATGTTATACCAATTCGGGGTCAATGCCGGGCATGTCGTCATAAGAACAAGCAAAGGAATCCTTAAACTCCCTTAACATTCTATGAGCACCTCTTCTTCCTCAGGAGGGAGACCGGAAGCTATGGTCAAGGGCCTAGGGTCATCTTCTGTTCCCACGTTTACCTCTTTGGTGGGTTCGTCTACTACCAAGGTAGGTTCATCAAATCTTTCATACCACTCGCATACATCTCGGCAGCATCCTCTATCTCACAATCTCTTCATCCAATAGGTCATCTTCGACTAAGATCTCATATACTCTGAATCCATCATCTAGCCCTTTCTCCACATGCTGAGCTTCTATGTTCAGGGTTATAGCTTCCTGGACGAACTCTTCGACAGCTAGAAGGGCGCCACACCTTTGCACCAGGTCTAGAAGATACCTACGGGGTATGCCACTACCCTTCTTCTTCCTAGACGGGGACGGGGACTTGCTAGATCCTACCCTTGAATCTAAACTAGATTTGATATTTATAGAAGGCTCTGGAAAAGGGTCCAGAGATTTATTGGAATGGAAAGGAACAGGTGCGGCGGGGCCGCAGAAACCCTCCGATGGGTCTGGAGGAAGAGGCGGGCCACCCGAGCTCAGGGTGCCTGCAGCAGACTCGAGGTGTAGGGGAACAGAAGGCCCCTCACCCAAATCTCCCAAAATGACCATGGTGGTTAGTGGGCGAAGATCGCAGCTTGGGCCGAAGGAGAAAGGCGGGGATCTCTGCCAAGGAAGAAAGGGGGGTGACAGGGATCGCCGTCAAAGTAGAAAAAAGCGGGGGTGATGGGGATCGCCGTCAAGAGCAGGGGAATTAACAACAGAAGGCAGAAGGTGGGGAATGATGGGGATCGCCATCATGAATCAAGATGGAGGTGGGAGTCGGGGATTGCTGTTAAAAAATCGAGAGGTGATGGGGATCGCCGTAGAGAGTAAGAAGGCGAGGGGACGGGGATCACCGTCCGAAAATCAAGAGGTGACGGGGATCGCCGTCGAAAGCAGGAAGGTGAGGGGAGGGGATCGCCGTCTGAGGATGAGAACTATAGCGGGAGATTGGTGTTTGAAAGGAGAAGGACTGGTATTGCCGTCCGATGAAAGAGAAAGGGGAAAAGGCGGGGATTGCCGCCTGATGAGAAGAGCAGGGGAAAGATGGGAAACGAGGAAGAGAGGAGGCATTTTTTTGATTTTGATTTTTTTATTTTTTTTAAACATATTAAGAAAGGAAATTAACCCTCCTAAGAGCGAAGGCATCGAGAGAAGGATAGAACTGAGCCATAAAAGAGACGGTGAAAGAAGGTACAGAGGAGGTTAATGCTTTGAGAGGTCGAGAGGGAACTGGAGAATAATGGGAGGGGAAAGAGGGATGGAGGTGAATTTTTAAACAATGATGGAAGACACAAAATGATTGAAAGGCTGGGAAAAACCTGGCCAGAACTCCGTTGTTGGGTGATGAGGTTCATGGTTTCAAACTTTTCACCAAGTCCAAGCAACTGTCGCTTGTGGTGATTGCTGATGCTGATTCTATCACGGCTGGCAGCTGTGCCATACTGTCCTCGACGAACAAATGACTCACTGATGAAACAAGGTCTTCAAGGACCTGCTCTTCTGCTTTTGCTTCTGATGGCGGAGTGTTGTTGTCCTCCCTGAATAGGAAACTCACTGCAGGGATAAGTCTTCAATATCTGAATCCACTGTCTCTGTCTCTGGCTTCCATTTCTTACTGGGCCGATGAGCTTCTAGGATTTTATAGGCTGAAATAGGTGCTTCCTTTACTATGGTGTTTACCGGGTTGTATGGGCCCTTTGACAAAGTGGTCATATAATGTCCAGGTAAGAGGTCCGGGGCTTGACTGTGAGGCAGATGAGAATACTGCCCATTCTGCGTATCCTAGACCATGCTTTGTAAATTTCTTTGTGCCAGTGACGACCTTGGTCCGCCCTTGGAGATGGGTTCCCAAACCTTTTCCTGTCTCATAGCCAATCCTGAACATGATATCCCAGCCTTTGGTATTTGCTGACGTATGCTTTCTTATGGCTGCTAATGATGGAGACGCAATCAGACGCTTGGAAGAGAAAGTGTAAGTCCATGGGTAATTTATATCGAGCACCGAGATGACAGGCTTATTAGATGGGCAGACTGACGGCATGATATTCTCTATAGCCTCCACAGTGTGAGTAGTTGTTGCACTTTTGACTTTGACTATATGCCCTTGAAAGGGAAATTTCAAACACTGATGAGCTGTGGAGGGTACTGCCCTTAATACTTCGGTCCAAGGGCGGCCTAGGATAGCATTGTAGGTGGGATCGATATCTATCACATAAAAGTCCACAGTCATGACAAGTGGCCCTAATTCAGCCTGTAGAGAAATAAGGCCATGACAGGCTCGTTGAGAATTGTCATAAGCTGCCATCGTTGTAGGAGTGGTCTGCAAGCAGCGCTCCGAGATGTTACAAGCTCTCAAGGTGCTCAGCGGACATACATTAACAGAGGCCCCTGTATCGACCAATGCTGCATCAATGGCCACATTGTTTATGGTAAGGGTTACACACAGGGGCATTCTTCTAGCCTCAGGAGGGGCTAACTCACCATCCGAAAAGGTAATTGTCGGTCCTTTATTCACAATAGAGAGCACAGAAGGCAGGTTGTCAGGGTTCATGTCTTCACTTACCATGACCCTTTGCAAGAACGCTCTCAGGGCATCTTGGTGGGTGTGTGACCTCTTGATTAACTCAAGGATGGAGATTTTTGCTGGAGTTTGGTCCATGTGCTTCAAAATGTCATACTGAGTTCCCGGAACCAGATCTGACTCATCAGCATCCTGTTGCTGCTACTGACTATTGGAGGGTTGGGTTTTTGACCCGGCATAGACCTGGATGCATTTGGGTACATCCGGTGAAACATACACCCGCTCGCAGGGCAAGGTTATGGTGGAGTGGAGAGGAGTGGTGTCAAGGATGGAAGGGTTGGGTAATAGTGGTGCTGGTGTAAGGGAGATTGGGATGCTGATAGGCGAAGGGACAAGGGGTTGTATGATGGAGGAGCTGTAGAGGTGGTGAGGTAATGGTGGCAATGGTGGTGGGGTGTGGTGGATATGGATGTAGCGGAAACAGGGGTGGTATGGGAAATGGCCAAGAGTTGGCCCACTTCGTATTCGTCATCGAAGGCCCATGCGGCTTCTGGTGGTGGGTGGTGTATGACTGGATTAACTTGTTGCCCAGTTGACGAGCCCAGAGGGGGGGTGAATGGTTCTTTTAAAATAATCTACAAGATACCTGTAACTAAAAATATTCACACAAACTTTCTTCGAAGGAGGTTAGTGACTGTTAGTTTAAATATCAAACACACAAAGAGGACAATCACACAACACAAGAATTATCCTGTTTCGGACTACCTCTCCTTAGGAGTCCTACGTCCAGCCCTGAGCAACAACTCAGGATTTCACTAACTAGGGTACAGTCCCCCTAAGGACGCAACAACACCCAGCTTAGCTGGTCTTCCTTCACACCCGAAGGGAACAACAACACCCTAGATACCTCACCAGCTCTTCCTTCACAACCGAAGGGAACTACACCCTGGATACCACCAGGTCTTCCTTCACATCCGAAGGAACAACAACCCTGGATACCTCACCAGGTCTTCCTTCACAACCGAAGGGAACTACACCTCAAAGAGAATTGAATGAAATTCAAGCCCCTAGATCAAGCTTTTGACAAGCAAGGATCTGAAGCAACTAGAACTGAGAGAAAGAGATTTAAGCTCAGCACACTCTCAGAACTACACAGGCTCTCTCAATATTTTCACAAACTAGTGGAGAGCAAAGAGAAAAAAGCTAAGAGGAATGAGGTTCGTGGCTCTGGACTTCTTGCAGAAGAGTTTGAATGCTGAATGCTTCAATGCTTGAAATGCTTCATATTCTTTTCTTCACTTCTCTTGTATTTAATCTTCTTTTGAAATATGTCCATTGAAGTAACCATTGTGTCTCTCTCTTAAGTAGTCGTTAGACTATTTGACATTTGGAAGCTTCAACTATCTTTTATCCATTTGAGCACGCAAAGAGATAGGGTCTTCTGACATCTAGGTCCAACATTGTATGATAGAAAGTCTTCAGGACCCTGCACACATTAAATGCTAGACAGTAGACAACTCAAACTGTCTCTTGTTGTCAGTATACGTTGATGTGAGTATTCACTAGAGTAGCAATCCCAAATAGCTTGTTTTAAAGGATGTATACAGAGTAAGCACAATAATGGACGATATTGTCTGCATGCATGCAGAGATACGTTCAGAACTCATAAATGCAGGAGTGACAGATAGATATATGTGTGACTTTGACTAGTCAATGCTTCAAGAGACAAGATTAAAAATCAAGTTGATATAAACTGTAAAGTTGATGTCTATATGAATTATGAAATCGTTATAAATACTAACAAGTCATTATAGAGAGCAAATCGTTACGAATACTTTTCAAGTCTTATGAATACTAACAAGTCATTATAGAGAGCAAATCGTTATGAACACTTATCAAGTCGTATGAATACTAACAAGTCATTATGAATACTAACAAGTCATTATAGAGAGCAAATCATTATGAACACTTATCAAGTCGTTATGAATACTAACAAGTTGTTATGAACTAACAAGTCATTATAGAGAGCAAATCGTTATGAACACTTATCAAGTCGTTATGAATACTAACAAGTCGTTATGAATACTAACAAGTCATTGTAGAGAGCAAATCGTTATGAACACTTATCAAGTCGTTATGAGCTCTAAAGAAATCGTTGCGTAAAGCAAATCGTTGTGAGCGCTTAAAGAAATCTTTGTGCAAAGCAAATCGTTATGAACGAGCAAGTCATTGCGAGTTCTAAAGAAATCATTATGGTAACTTATGAAATCGTTACAACAAGCAAGTCGTTGCGAGTTCTAAAGAAATCGTTACGGTAACTTATGAATCGTTACAACAAGCAAGTTGTTGCGAGTTCTAAAGAAATCGTTATGATAACTTATAGAATCGTTGCGGCGAGCAAGTCGCTGCGAGTTCTAAAGAATCGTTGCGATAACTTATAGAGTCGTTATGATAGGCAAGTCGTTGCGCTTTCTAAATAAATCGTTGCGATAACTTATAGAGTCGTTATGACAGGCAAGTCGTTGAGCTTTCTAAAGAAATCATTGCGATAACTTATAGAGTCGTTATGACATCGACTTGATTGAAACAACATGACTTTTCGGTCTTATAAGGAAATCATTATGAATTTCAACAAAAATTGATATGGACTTAGAAAAATATCATGTTGAAAAGATTAAAGCTTCAGAGAAGTAATGCATATCTTTATTGGCTTGATTGACCTTGGTATTTTTTCCTGTATTTTAAGACTTATGAAATATTCATTAGATATTATTTAAAAACTAGTTTAGTTTGTTAATCACCAAAATACATTAAAATTACATGGGGACAGACATCATCATAACTTGGGCAGGGAGGTGGTGGAGCAGGTTGGTGGTTCGGAGCGGGCTGATGTTACGGCATAGGATTGCGAATTATGCCGAGGTCATTTCCGGTTGTTGGGGTTTGCTGTTGTTGTTGAAATTGTTGCTGGAAAGGCTGCTAGAATTGTTGCTGCTGTTGTCGGAATTGTTGTTGTGGCTGCTGTCGCCTCTGCTACATTAAAATTACATGGGGACAGACTGATCATCAATCTCCCCCTTTTTGGTGATGACAAAACTGAACAATAAGCATGGATGAAAAATATCTAAAATCAATCTGAAGATAAGACATGCTAATTTTCTTCTTTAAAAATTATTAGAATGTATTTCAGACATGCTAATTTTCTCCCCCTTTTGTCATTGAGCAAAAAGACAATCGGAGACAAAGAAAGAAGAGAAAAGATAGAGGCAGAGGACCAAGGGAATTTCATTAACTTTGAGGTGGTACAGGTAAATAGAAGGCAGGGGACAAAAGAGAGGCAAAATGGGAAATGGTTTCCCATGCCTGTGCTTCCTGCTCTTCAAAATGAGTTTTAAAAACTCCAAAGACAAAGAGTAGGATGGTCCCATGGAGGAAGCCATCCTTTTGAGATGAAGATCTAAGTGCTGATAGAGAAGATCAGCATATGCATTCTTGTCCATGCTCATCTTAAGGAAACGACGAGTCCCAAAGCTGGCACAGGTGAGGAATTGGTCCATGGTCACAGGATAGTGATTGTGGTTGTCTCTGAGAGCCTTGTGCAGGGCTACATAAACTTTGTATCTTTCCTCCCAGACTTTGAAAGGGTCATCAACCAGATGAATGGAGTTCATATTAAGGAAAGTAGCTGGAGAAATGGCTGGTTTGCCTTCCCTGGCCTGAGCTTCATTGATTTCAAACAACTGCTGAGCTGACAAAGGGTAGAACTTGGACCATTTTGAGGATGTCAGCCTTTCACATTCAGACAGAATGGGGGCTAGAACTTCAGCACTTACATGCCCCTGGTGATATTCCCTAAATAGGAATCTAGGAAAAGCAACCAGGCAGCCTTTCTGTACTTTAATTCTGCCCATTACTCTGGCAAAATGCTCAAAGATGATGGATCCTACAGAGGATTCCATGACAAGGAAATGGATTTGAGGAAGGGCTATCTCTTCAGGCACTTGGAGGGTAGCAAAATCTACCTGAACATCTGAAGTGTGAGAGATGTCTGGAGTCAGAGCTGAAATGGCCTTTCTGAATTGGCTGAGCTGAACCTCTGGAAGTCTATGAACATATCTGTAGTTGTTGAATAGCATGAAATGCCTGATCATTTTGATTTCCTTTTGAATGTAGGGTGCCCAAAGTTCTTGGTGATACATACTGAACCACTCAGACAAGGTCAGGGAGTGGTCCCTTGGAGGAAATCTGGCAGATTTGGCAAGAATGAATTTATTTAGGAGATCCTTGTGACCTTTGCCCCATTGATCTTCAGTTTTGGAGTGGGCAAGAGAGAAGATTTTGGACTTTTCGGATTTTGAAAGAGAAGTGTAGGGGTAGAATGGTGTTCAAATGATCTGAAAGATTTTGAAAATGAAGGTTAATGATGGTGGCAAGAACAACTTTGGAAAGGTATTCCCTATACAGTGGGTTATGTTTGTTGTCCACTGTGAGAGAAAACCACAAAGGTGGGTATTTGGGTTCAGAGGAAAGAGAGGAAGTAGAAGTGAGTTTCCTCTTCTTGGGGCAGGACTAGAAGGGTCTGCCCTGTGAATGTGCTCCCCAACCTTCAGCACAGACCTGAGAATGCCTTCCTCAAACTCATCCTTTATCTTTTCCATAAAGGGAGAGTTAAGTTGGGCTCTTTCAGGTATGATAGTGATGAAAGAGGGTGGAGGAGTAGGATGAAGAAAAGAGTGGGAAGTAGTTGGGAAATCATCAACTGGTCCAAGGGAGGGACCAGAGAAGAGGAGGAGGCTCCAGCTGAGGATGCTGGAGGGGCCTCAAGTACAGGAGAAGGAGAAGGAATTGTAGTAGAGGAGGTAGGAGATGAGGTGGACTGAGGAGGAAATGGAGTAGGAGAAGAGATTGGTCTGGATTGAGGCTTCTTGAATGTTTGTGGAGCAGGAGGAGCTGTAGGAGCTGAGGGTGGAGTTGGAGGGATAGGTGTGTGAGAGGGAGAAGAGGGAGCTGGGGGCTTGGGTGCCAAGGATTCTTCTGCCTCTTTCTGCACAGACTCACTCTCCAATGGCCCTGATGGCCCTGACCCTTGCTCAGCTGGCCCTGGAGGCCCTTTAACCTGATCATCCGGCCCAGATGGCCCTTTAATTCACTGCTGCCTCTGCTGGTGCTGCTGCTGCTTCTGGCCCTGTTGGCCCTGCTTCTTGAGCTGATGGCCCTACAGTGGAACCTGGGCTGCAGGAGGTGGAGGAGGAGAAACTTGAGCTCCAACCACTTTGAGAATTTCTCCCAGCAAACTTTTCATAGACCCCATTTCCTGGTTAAACCACTTCATGGCATTCTTATGTTGGAGATATCCTTTGAAGTTGAAGCTTGGCTCATGAAGATTGAACTAACATCTGATTGGAGAGAGCACAGATTGTGCCTTGAGCATCAAGCCTCTCAATCACAGGCTTTAAATTTATAACAATTTTCTGTTTGACCTGCCTCTCAAAAGGTGAATCAGCCAGGAGAGGAACTTCAGAGGCAACTTCTTTTCCTTTCTTCTTGCCTTCTTTTGCTGGAGGAGGTTGATCATCATCTGAGCTCGAAGAGCTTGCAGTCTCCCCTTCTCTGTCATCCAAATTTGGAGAATCTTTATGCCTTTCCTCCTTATCATCAACAACAGGAGTTGCTTCTACTGAACCTTCTTTTGATAGCTCCCCCTCAATAGGAGCATCTTCTTCATTTGATACTTGCTCCCCTGAATGGGAGCATCCGCCATCACAGAGTCACCCTGAGCAGCAGGGTGCTCTAGCTCTACTGGAATATCTTCCATTGGTACATCAATGTGGCCTGATGCCACTGCCTCTTCAGCAACTCTGCCACTATTTCTGGAGCACTAGAGGTGGAAGGAATCGAATCAATAATATCTGAGAGAATAGATGCAACAATAGTTGAGGGTAGTGGGTCCTCAACTGGAATAATGTCCTCTGGGAGAATATCCTCAATTCTCCTCTCTAAAATTTAGAGCTAATTCTTCTGGAAATTCTGAAGCTGCTACTGATACTCTTTCTTCTTCTACTGCAATTTCAGGCTGAACTTCTGCTATAGAGGGGCCTGATGATTCTGCTGCTACAATTGCTGGCTGAAACTACTCCACTGGCAATTCTGGAATCATAGCCTCTGACCCCATTTCCTGATGAACAACTGAGGTGTCGTCAATGATGGCTTCGCCTTCAGCAACTGAAGCCTTGAACCAGACACCATTTTCCACAGAGAAGCCACTCTTCTTCAGGTTCCTGGACCTGATTGCTTGGCCCATTTTCTCTACAACTGCCCCAGAAAGATCAACACTGAAGTGTTTGAAGATCTTGGTAAGTAGGTGGGCATAGGGCAGGGACACATTTAACTTGTTCTTGGTGTCCCAAATCTGATCTCTGGCAAATTTCATTCTTTCCATCATCACTGCGGCCATATTTATCTCCTTATTTTGAATGGCCCAGTACATCATGTCAGAGTCGGCCTTTGTGCAAGATGAAAATGTTGCACTTCTGGGAACTAAGATTTGACAAATAATAAAATGAAGGAGGCGGTTGAAAGCAGTTAGTTGATTTATATCCAGCTTGCCATCCTTAGCTTGAAGCCCGGCCCTATAATTCCCAAACCTTTCACTTGGGCGTCCACAGTGTGAACCCCACTAAACCCGGAAGTCTTCACATCAAACAACATCTTCAGCAACTCAGGGTCTATTCTAATCAGGGTTCCCTTTACTGAAGAAACTAGGGACCCATCTTCCTCTGTTCTCAAACAAACGAAGAATGCTTTTACCAGGTTCGGATAACTAACCTCCGAAAAGGTGGTAACTCCCGTCCACTGCATCTGATTGATCAAGTCTACCACGCTGCTCATTCCATTTTTCCTCAGATTAGCAACATCGACTTCTTTATTGCCACAGAGCTTCGTCTTCACAAAGGTAAACCTCTCCTGCTGCTCAGGAGTGAGAAACTCGGCGCTGTAGCCACCCAAACTGCCGGCGATGACTGGTGCGGCCATGGATTCAGGTGGGAAAGTCTCTGGAGGGTTGAAACGGAAGGAGAAAGAAGGAACCTCAAGAAATTTTGCGGGAAGGAGGAGGAAGGTTCAAATTTGCAGAGGGTTGAGATATGAGTTGTTAGGGCATCGGCTCATGCGACAGGATGAAAAGGGGGAAAAGGTAGACGATGAGATACGAATCGTTCTGTCATTGATTTTATGAATAAATTAATGCGTTGTGGAAAGTGAGGCGCCAAAAGGCGGCAGAAGAAGACAAAAGAGTTTGACTATTCAAACCGACTTCAATGAGAGAGCGGTTACAAAGGATAATTTGAATTTCTTTTGCTTAAAGCCATGGAGGGAAAAATTACTTAATTCTGAAATTTAATGTGCCAGTTGTAAACAAAATCTTTTTCACAAATTGCACATGCCTAATTCCCTTCTAAGAGATGTGAATCTCTCCTCGGGTAAGGCTTTTGTGAAAATGTCTGCTAACTGACCATTTGTATCAATAAAAGATATTTCAATATTACCATTTGCTACATGATCACGAATAAAATGATATCTAACCTCAATATGCTTGGTCCTTGAATGTTGAACTGGATTCTTGGTGAGATTAATGGCACTGGTGTTGTCACACAACAGTGGGATGGATTTGATGTTTAATCCGAAATCTTCAAGTTGTTGCTTTATCCATAAGAGTTGTGTACAGCAACTTCCAGCAGCTACGTATTCAGCTTCAGCTGTAGATAGTGCCACTGAATTTTGTTTCTTTGAAGACCAAGATATCAAACATCCTGCAAGAAATTGACAACAACCACTGGTGCTTTTTCTATCTAATTTGCATCCAGCATAGTCAGCATCAGAATAACCTACTAAGTTAATTTCACAACATTTTGGATACCAAGACCTAAGTCATGAGTTCTTGCTAAATATCTAAATATTCTTTTACAGAAATTAAATGTGATTCTCTAGGATCGGCCTGATACCTAGCACACATGCATACACTAAATAAAATATCAGGTCTACTAGCTGTTAAATAAAGAAGTGAACCTATCATACCTCTGTAGATCTTTTGATCTACTTTCTTACCATCTTTATCACTGTCCATTCTTGTTGATGTACTCATTGGTGTTGACAGTGGCTTGGTATTTCGAATCCAAATTTCTTTAAGAGTTCTTTTGTGTACTTTGCTTGACAGATGTGAGTTCCTTCCTTTCCTTGTTTGATTTGTAATCCAAGGAAATAATTAAGTTCTCCCATCATGCTCATTTCAAATTCTCCCTGCATCAACTTTTCAAAGTACTTGCAAAGGGATCCATCAGTAGAACAAAAATAATATCATCTACATAAATTTGAACTAGTAGAATGTGTTTGACCTTTAACTTTATGAAAAGAGTACTATCTACTTGACCTCTACTGAAACCATGGTTTAAAAGAAAAGAACTAAGCCTTTCATACCAGGCTCTAGGTGCTTGCTTTAAACCATATAATGCTTTGTGTAATTTGATAGCGTGATCCGGAAAATCAGTATCATCAAAACCTGGAGGTTGTTCTACATAGACTTCCTCCTTAATAAAACCATTCAAGAATGCAGACTTAACATCCATTTGAAATAATTTCAAATCTAATGCGGATGCATATGCAAGAAAAATTCTAATAGCCTCAAGTCTAGCTACAGGTGCATAGGTTTCATCGAAATCTATACCTTCCTCTTGTGAATAGCCTTGAGCTACCAATCTGGCCTTGTTTCATAGAATCACACCAGTTTCATTCAGTTTATTTCTGAACACCCATTTGGTGCCAATGACTGGATGGTCTGATGGTCTAGGAACAAGTGACCATACTTGGTTTCTCTTGAATTGATTTAATTCATCTTGCATGGCTAATATCCAAGATTCATCACAAAGAGCTTCATTGACTGTCCTCGGCTCTATTTGAGAAACAAATGCTAGGTAATCACAGGGAATTACATTACCTCTTGTTCTTACCCCTACAGATGGATCACCAATAATATTTTCGAGTGGGTGATCTTTCTTGTGTCTCCATTCCTTTGGAAGATTTTCATGTGAAATTCCTTTTGTTGCATGTCTTCCAGAGGTGGATCATCCTTGTCCTCAATAGATGAATTCTTTAGTTTCTTGGATAGCTCATCTGTATCATCATTTTCACTATCTTCTTCCTTTCTCAAGGAAGGGTTAGTTTCATCAAAAATAATATGTACAGACTGTTCAATTAATAAAGTGCGTTTATTAAATACTCTATAGCCTTTGGGTTTAGAGGTGTACCCCATGAAGATACCTTCATCTGATTTGGCATCCAACTTACCAATGTCCCTTTTTCCATTGTTGTGGATGAAACAAGGACATCCAAAAGTCCTGAAGTGGCTGATCTTTGGCTTCTTCCCTTTGAACAGTTCATATGCAGTCTTCTTCAGGATTGGCCTGATCATTACTCGGTTGATAATGTAGCTTGCTGTGTTGACTGCTTCAGCCCAGAAGTATCTTGGCAGATCATATTCTGAGAGCATAGTTCTTGCCATATCCAATAGGGTTCTATTCTTTCTTCAGCGATACCGTTTTGCTGTGGTGTTCTTGGTGCTGAGAAATTATGCTCAATTCCCTGATCATCACAGAATCTAGCAAACTTTTCATTCTGAAATTCACCACCATGATCTGATCGGATAGACACAATGCTGAACTTCTGATTTTTCTAGACTTTCTTGCTGAAACTGACAAAATTTTCGAAAGTGTCATCTTTATGCTCTAGGAATGATACCCACGTGAATCGTGAGTAGTCATCGACTATGACAAATCCAAAGTTCTTTCCTCCAAGACTGGTAGTCCTCATTGACCCAAATAGATCCATATGAAGGAGCTCTAAAGGTTTTGAGGTGGTCACCACCGTCTTTGACTTGAAGGAGCTCTTGGTGTGCTTTCCCTTAGCACAAGGTCTACAGACACCATCCATTTTTGCACTGACCTTAGGTAGACCTTCCACAAGATTCTTCTTCAGCAATTTTCTCATGCCATCTATACTGCAATGACCTAGTCGTCTGTGCCATAATTCAGTAGATTTATCCTTATTTGCTGTCTGACAGACGTCTTGTTCCTTGAGTTCCTCAAGATAGAGCATATACAAGTTCTTTTCTCTATTAGCTTCAAAGATGACTGCTCCATCCTTCAGTATGATGCACTTTGACTCTTGAAACTTGATCTGATGGCCTCTGTCACATAGCTGGCTGATGCTAATAAGGTTGTGCTTCAATCCCTTGACTAATAACACATCTTCTATGATGTTTTTCCTTTGTAATTCACAGAGCCACTGCCTATCACTGTTCCTTTCCCATTATCTCCATAAGTGACTGTTCCTTCTTCAGCTTGGAGATGAGAGAATAACTTCTGGTTTCTTGACATGTGCCTTGAGCACCCACTATCCAAATACCATTTGGATGCTCGAGGGATAACCTGAAATAAAAACATCAAGTTTTAGGTACCTAAATTCTTTTGGGTCCTGATGGGTTAGTGTCATTATTTTACTTTTATTATCCATTTCTTATGTCTTGTTGGGCATGTCGTTATGAAATGTCCTAACTTGTTGCAGTGACTACAACAAGATAATTTGGTTACTTTTCTATATATTTGAAATCACTTTGT
The DNA here is from genome assembly GCA_014218235.1 of Colocasia esculenta. Classification (NCBI taxonomy): domain Eukaryota; kingdom Viridiplantae; phylum Streptophyta; class Magnoliopsida; order Alismatales; family Araceae; genus Colocasia; species Colocasia esculenta. The sequence continues at coordinate 60,082,960 of CM024758.1, read as the reverse complement.
ATGCTATATCTTGTTCAGGTATAAATTTTGGTGTTGGATATGTTTTAGGATAAACTATGGTTTCTCATTATCTGGGGGCATATCCTAATCCATTTTTCTTCTTACCTGATCTTATAGCACCTTTAATATGAGGGAGTTTTTACCATTGGTGAATTTTTCTAATGTGCTAGATAACTATATATTTCTTCTGTTAGTGTTTTAATTCAGTTCTTAGTTCATCTACATTTTCCTATTTTTCAAGTTTAATTATTTGTTCATTCTTAGCTTTTAAGTCTTCACATAACAGTTCATTTCTTCTTTTAAGTTCAATTATTTGACTTTTTAATTGATCATTTCTGATTTTAGATCTGAGTTTGTATTTCTATACAAACTATGTTTTTCTTGCTTACTTTTAATAGTTTGGTTACTTCTTTATATTTTCATATAGTTCGTTGAAAGCCTCATCTAAACTATCGGAATCTGAACCATTGCATGAATCAAAAGAAGAGTCATAGGTTACCTTTTCTTCAGTATTAGCCATGAAGGCCAAGTTGGCTTCTTCTTCATCGATGCAGGAGCTTGACTCACTGTCTGAGTCGCTACTGTTTTCCCATGCTGCTGCCATCGCCTTCTTTTTGTACTTTCTGAACTTCTTGGAGCTGTCTTTCTTCCTGAACTCCGGCTTCTTAAATTTTGGACACTCAGCTTTAATGTGTCCAGGCTTCCTACACTCATAGCAATGGGTTCGCTTTCTTCATCTCTTTTCCATCTGGCTTCTTGAAGTCCTTATTCCTTTTGAAGTGCCTTCTACCTGATTGGAACTTCTTCTTCTTAGCCAAAATCCGTTGCAATCTTTTAGATAGCATTGCTTCCTCATTCTCACTGTCTGCATTACTTTCACTCTCAGCTGAACTTGCTTTTGGTGAGTCTTCTTCAGCTTTTAAGGCGTTGGAGTGCTTCTTTCTGCTAGATGACTCTCCCAGCCTTTCCATGTTGATCTCATGGGCCATAAGGGACCCAATGAGCTTTTCTACTGACATTCTCTTCAGGTCATTAGCTTCTTCTATTGCTGTGACCTTTGGGGTCCACGAGGACGGTAAGGATCTAAGTAATTTTCTCACCATGTCTCCAATCTCATAAGTTTTCCCCAGACCAGCTAGTCCATTTGTGATGTCAGTGAACCGGATGAACATTTGAGTTATGGATTCACCTGATTGCATATGAAATCTCTCATACTGAGTGACAAGAATGTCGATTCTTGTTTTCTTTACCTTATCTGTGCCTTCATATGTGATCCTGAGCTTTTCCCACATTTGCATTGAGGATTTGCAGGCAGAAACTCTGTTGAACTCCTTCTTACTTAGAGCACAGCATAAGATGCTCTTTGCTTTGCAATTCAAGGAGATCTTCTTTTGTCATCATCTGTCCATTGAGCTTTCTTTTGTGACTACCAGATCACCTTCTTCTACTATGGACCAAATTTGATTGTCGTGGCCATGTAGAAAGTATTCCATTTGGTCTTCCAGTAAGGATAATCTTCACCATCAAAGAGAGGGGGTCGGTTGACAGACTGACCTTCAATGTTACCTTGGGCTTCCATGGATCTTTACTCTTCAGATCGTTGGATCCTTTCTTTATCGAAGAGACTGGCTCTGATACCACTTGTTGCCCAGTTGATGAGCCCAGAGTGGGGGGTGAATGGGTCTTTTAAAATAATCTGCAAGATACCTGTAACTAAAAATATTCACACAAATTTCTTCGAAGGAGGTTAGTGACTGTTAGTTTAAATATCAAACACACAAAGAGACAATCACACAACACAAGAATTATCCTGGTTCGGACTACCTCTCCTTAGGAGTCCTACGTCCAGTCCCTGAGCAACAACTCAGGATTTCACTAACTAGGGTACACTCCCCCTAAGGACGCAACAACACCCAGCTTAGCTGGTCTTCCTTCACACCCGAAGGGAACAACAACACCCTGGATACCTCACCAGCTCTTCCTTCACAACCGAAGGGAACTACACCCTGGATACCACCAGGTCTTCCTTCACACCCGAAGGGAACAACAACACCCTGGATACCTCACCAGGTCTTCCTTCACAACCGAAGGGAAACTACACCTCAAAGAGAATTAAATGAAATTCAAGCCCCTAGATCAAGCTTTTGACAAGCAAGGATCTGAAGCAACTAGAACTGGAGAAAAAGAGATTTAAGCTCAGCACACTCTCAGAACTACACAGGCTCTCTCAAGATTTCACAAACTAGTGGAGAGCAAAGAGCAAAAAGCTAAGAGGAATGAGGTTCGTGGCTCTGGACTTCTTGCAGAAGAGTTTGAATGCTTGAATGCTTCAATGCTTGAAATGCTTCAATGCTTGAATGCTTCTCATATTCTTTTCTTCACTTCTCTTGTATTTATTCTTCTTTGAAATATGTCCGTTGAAGTAACTGTTGTGTCTCTCTCTTGAGTAGTCGTTAGACTGTTTGACATTTGGAAGCTTCAACTATCTTTTATCCATTTGAGCACGCAAAAGATAGGGTCTTCTGACGTCTAGGTCCAACGTTGTATGATAGAAAGTCTTCAGGACCCTGCACACATTAAATGCTAGACAGTAGACAACTCAAACTGTCTCTTGATGTCAGTATACGTTGATGTGAGTATTCCCTAGAGTAGCAATCCCAAATAGCTTGTTATAAAGGATGTATACAGAGTAAGCACAATAATGGATGATATTGTCTGCATGCATGCAGAGATACGTTTAGAACTCATAAATGCAGGAGTGACAGATAGATATATGCGTGACTTTGACTAGTCAATGCTTCAAGAGATAAGATTAAAAATCAAGTAGATATAAACTGTAAAGTTGATGTCTATATGACTTATGAAATCATTATGAATACTAACAAGTCATTATAGAGAGCAAATCGTTATGAATACTTATAAAGTCGTTATGAATACTAACAAGTCATTATAGAGAGCAAATCATTATGAACACTTATCAAGTCGTTATGAATACTAACAAGTCATTATAGAGAGCAAATCGTTATGAACACTTATCAAGTCGTTATGAATACTAATAAGTCATTATAGAGAGCAAATCGTTATGAACACTTATCAAGTCGTTATGAATACTAACAAGTCATTATAGAGAGCAAATCGTTATGAACACTTATCAAGTCATTATGAGCTCTAAAGAAATCGTTGCACAAAGCAAATCATTGTGAGCGCTTAAAGAAATCTTTGTGCAAAGCAAATCGTTATGAACGAGCAAGTCATTGCGAGTTCTAAAGAAATTGTTATGGTAACTTATGAAATCGTTACAACAAGCAAGTCGTTGCGAGTTCTAAAGAAATCGTTACGGTAACTTATGAAATCGTTACAACAAGCAAGTCATTGTGAGTTCTAAAGAAATCGTTATGATAACTTATAGAATCGTTGCGGCGAGCAAGTCGCTGTGAGTTCTAAAGAAATCGTTGCGGTAACTTATAGAGTCGTTATGAGAGGCAAGTCATTGCGCTTTCTAAAGAAATCGTTGCGATAACTTATAGAGTCGTAATGACAGGCAAGTCGTTGCGCTTTCTAAAGAAATCGTTGCGATAACTTATAGAGTCATTATGACAGGCAAGTCGTTGCGCTTTCTAAAGAAATCGTTGCGATAACTTATAGAGTCGTTATGACATCGACTTGATTGAAACAACATGACTTTTCGGTCTTATAAGGAAATCGTTATGAATTTCAACAGAAATCGATATGGACTTCGAAAAATATCATGTTGAAAAGATTAAGCTTCAGAGAAGTAATGCATACCTTTATTGGCTTGATTGACCTTGGTATTTTTCCTGTACTTTAAGACTTATGAAATATTCATTAGATATTATTTATAAAAACTAGTTTAGTTTTGTTAATCACCAAAATACATTAAAATTACATGGGGACAGACTGATCATCATAACTTGGGCAGGAGGAGGAGGTGGTGGAGCAGGTTGGTGGTTCGGAGCGGGCTGATGTTGCGGCATAGGATTGCGAATTATGCCGAGGTCATTTGCCGGTTGTTGGGGTTGCTGTTGTTGTTGAAATTGTTGCTGGAAAGGCTGCTGGAATTGTTGCTGCTGTTGTCGGAATTGTTGTTGTGGCTGCTGTCGCCTCTGCTGTTGTAGCTGCTGTCTTTGACCCTGCTGGTCCCTCAGTGTCTGGATCAATCTTTTCATCTCCGCCCAATCGATCTGATTCTGTTCATGAAGATCATAAATGATATCTCGGAATTGGAAATAGTCCGACACATTATGGCCTGGATGGCGATGGTACACACAGTACTTCGTCTGGTCTGCTGCCATATTCCAGTTCGGCTTCTCAGGAGGGAGTCTAAGGGCATTTAAGGACATAAGGGCTGCAAAAATATCAGCTAGGGTCTCTGGCAAAGGAGGGTACTGAGCTCTTTTAGGCCCATTGGGCTTTCTAGGAGCAAAACCATTCTGCAGGGGAGGGACTTGGTTGTATTGGCGTTGATCTTGTGGAGGATTTTGGCCCTGAGGAGGAGGCTATCTATTGTTATTCCATGGTTGCTGGGGCTGCTGAGTATAGGGAGACCTACTTGCCGGGCCTGGTGGGTTGTTCACCGCATCTACTTGCTCATTTGTTTGGACACCTTCAGTGACTGGGCCTTGGGCTTCTTAGGATAACGGGATTTAGGGGTCTCAAACATGGAGTGAATTGGCGAGTCCTCAAGCTGGGTTTGGATGAAACGGGCTCGACTATACAGCTGGTGCATGGTGGTAATATCGTTCATGGCTAGGATGGCCCGGTAGGTGGGAGTGGCATTGGAGATCAGCAACTTGACCTTTCTTCCTCGGGCATTGGGCAGTGGACCTTAGTAGCAAGGGAACGCCATCTGTTGACATAGGCTGAAAATTCCTCATCGGCCTTCATCTTTTCGGCCACTAGATCAACAAATGAATATTCTGGTCCAACCGATCTTGGAATTGCTGTAAGAACCTTTCTTGTACAATTCAGAAATCTTCGGCTTCCTCAAGTGGCAGAGAGTAAAACCATTCAATGGCCGGACCATCCAACGACTTCCTGAACAAGTATGCCATGAGATGGCGGTCATACTTGTGCGGTGCAGACTCATATACAAAATCCTTTAGGTGTACATAAGGGTCCCCTACCCAGAGTACCACCGATAGATAGGGAGTTCTGACTAGGGTGGAACCCAGAGATGCTGGAAGGATGGGAGGGGGATGTCAGCGACCTTCCGAGGGTCTATTTGTCTCCTGAGGTCGTGGAGCTCCTTTTCATGGTCGCCTACTCCGCAAGGAAATCGGAGGGGGTCGTGGCATGGTGAGAAGGAATGAGGGAGCGGGATTGCTCAAACGAATAGGACCTCTCAAGGGGCAGGGGAGCAGGTTCGGCCTGATAGAAAGAGGACATTGGAGGGGACTTGGGCAGAACCTCCCATGCTGGAAGGTAGCTAGGCTCCAAAAAATGAATAGCCCGAGGACGGAGGGGTGTGAGGTCTGCCACAACGGAAGGTACATGTGGTGCTGAAATAACAGGGGCAGAGGAGGCCGTCTGTTGGGCTGAATTGTGAGCAGGTGGAGACAAGGGTCGCTTGCCTTTGGCAGCGGCCAGAAACTCACGGACTTGGTCCGGACTAAGATGAGGAAGAAGCTGACTAAATTGAGAATGGGGGTCATCCACCCCTGGAGGAGAAGGAGGGCAAGATTGACTTCCAATGACAAGAGGGGGGTGGATGTGCCCAGAGAGGACGGCCGCAGAGGTTTGGACCACATCCTCAAGGAGTCCAATGGGCAAGACATCATCAGTAAGGACCCGAAATTGGTCCATGTCGAACAAAGGATTGTAATATAATACAATGGTTGGAGGGGACTGACTCGATCTACCTAGACAATGACGCATGCACCACCTAGGCAATTTAGGGGAGATGACACAGACCAACCAAACCTAGACTTTAACACAACATGAAGGGACTGTGAGATAAGAAGGAGCACTCAAGTTATCATGATTACGGTCCAAATTTTGAGGTTTGCACTTGATTTTGAAAAGAATAAATAATAGAAAGCCACTCGGTCAAGTGGGACCCTAATAGGTGTGAACTCAAGTCCTCCGGTGCAACTAGGAGAGACACACAACTCACGCGCGGGGGTGGCTCAAACTAAGGGGCGACGGGTACAACCGGCCCGGTGAACCGCAATGTGTGTATGGTCACGAGGACTTACAGAGGCCCTCGGAAGTCGGTCCTGGTCAGCCCACGAGTGCTCACAGGTGAGAGAACCCACTCATCCAAGGAAGGTAACCTAAACAATGGGATTAACAGTGTATGCATGGGCCTAAGTTCCCAAGATGTATGCAAGGTAACTAATGACCAAACAGGATGACTAACAGGTCTCGGGCAGAGTCGTGGCGGCCGGGTACACCGCGACCCTATTATGACTGGGCGGCCTGCCGCGATACCAATAGAGTCCCGAGAACAGCAGTCAGTCACAAACACAAAGCACACAGACTAACCTAGCGCATGATATAAGCATGAAGTCACCAGATTAACCTAATAGAGGTCATGAATCACTCAGAAACTGATACATGGATTAAAATAATAACAAACAATGCATACCTGTAGATGCGTCGTTCCTCCACGGCACGGCCTAGGTGAAGGATCGAATATGGGATGGACCAGATCTAGAAGGGGGGGGGGTTGAATAGATCTAGACCATTACTATGGAAGCAATATAGCAATTTGAAAAATGCTTTGAATCAGAGATCAATTTAGAATTGCAATTCACAGATCTGATGTGTGAGTGTGTGAATTGAGTGAGTAGAGTGTGTGATTAGATCAATCAGTGTGAGAAAATCCTATGCTGCACAGAAGATTTTTAGGTGGTTCGGAAATCACACCAGTGATTCCTACATCCACCCCTCACACAGTGAGGTTCCACTACTCAACCTGAGTACAACACATACTGGAGCTTGACAACTCCAACACACTGAGTTAGACAACTCACACACAACCTCTAGAGCACAACCACTCTAGAAACCTGAGCACACCTGATCAACCACACACTGAGTGTTCAACTCAACACAACTTAGCACAAGGTCTCACAAACAACCAGCTAGATAAAAAACAATGAGAATCAGATCCTCTAGCAATGATCTGATCTAGAATGAGTTCATTCACAGAGACTGGTGCAACACTTCTATGCACAATCTCAAAAATGGCTCAGAAGAACAATTGGAGAGTTGATACAATTAAGTAGAGAACATGTTCTTCAGAAGAACTCCCTTGCAGAAGGCTGAATTGAGGAAATTTTTGAAGCTTGAAGTCACTGGGCGATGCTCTGCAACAGATGCCTCTGGATCTTCCTTGAATTCTCCTCAATTGCTTGCTTCAACTTGATCCGCTCCCTTGGGAAGTGATCTCACCTCTTCTTCAGAGATCATCTTCACCTTCTTGTGCTTTGCAAGGATGGAGATGGGTCACAGCAGCACCATGGTGAGCAGGAACGGGAGAGACCTCTGTCTTACCGCCAAAGGCTTTTTCTAGAAGGCTCTTCAGGAGTTCTACTTTTGGGGGGCGATTAGATAGGTATTTATACCCCAACATGGCCAAAAGAACCCTTGGAGTAGGTGGGCACATGATCCAAGGTCAATCCAATTGATCCCTAGAAGGCCACTTGTCCAGGTGTAACTTAAGATGAAAAATCAGGCGGAGTGTGTCGACACTGTCCCAGAGTGTGTCGACACACTGTCCCAATTGCATAAAAGGCTGTTCTGGGAGATGGCTCTAGTGTCGACACACTCACTGGCTGTGTCGGCACACTGTCCCAGTCTGGCAAAATGGTCTTCTGGAGACTGGGTCTAGTGTCGACACTTCCTGGGACTGTGTCGACACAGTGAACCTGTCTTCATGAATTTGCTTCAGGGATTGATGCCCAGTGTCGACACCATCAGTGGGTGTGTCGACACTACCATGACAAGAAATATATGTCCCTGAAAATTAAACACATAAATCATTAGTACAATGTATTATTATGAATGTATGTGATATAATGTGTTTATAAACATGCCTTTTGAGCATTGTTATTACATGTGTAATGTATTTAACATGTTCCATTCATTATGCATTAAAATCACAACATGTCATCATCAAAATCATGAGGGGAAATATATTAAATTCACACTCAACCCAACAATCTCCCCCTTTTGATGATGGCAACATTAAGTCAACATGAAAGTTTGAATTTCAAAGAAATGTGATTTTAAGCCATTCATTCACACACTATCTAATCACATACACACTAAATGACAATGAACAACATGTTTCAAGATTTTCATTCAATTCATCAAAGACCATTGAGCATAATTTAGTAACAATTGACATTTTTCACAATCAAACACACAATGCTACTAATAACCATGTCATTTCATAAATGGCCAAAAAACCATACAAAGTTTGATCTTTACAAGCACCCATTCACATTCATAGACATTCATTCACTTTCATAACAACGATATTCCTTCTCCCCCTTTGACATCATCAAAAGACAAGATCCATCAAGAGGATGGAGGAGGAGGAGGAATAGGAAGAAGAATAGACTCTATGTTCTTCAGTCTTGACTCCATGGCAGCTAGGTTGGATCTCAACTGAGTTTGCATTGTAGACAATCTTGTATGCAGCAATTCTTCCAACCTCTGAGAGTTGTCATAAATGTTAGCTTGGAATGCAGAAAGATCAGCTGATATTGGTTGAGAGCCTGACAAGGAGCTGGCAAATCCACCATGTCTGTTGAGAGTCCTGAACTCACTCTTGAGGGTAGACATTTCATGATCTATGTGAGCTGACAGATTCTTCATACCTTCCAAGTCATCTACCATGTGAGCAAAAGAGAGTCTTGTCTTGGATATCTGAGTCACAGCTTCTTGACTGTTGAAGAGATTCTTTTGAGAGTTGGCTAGAATCCCTTCATGAACCTTCTCAAGCTTGTCCTGATGTTCTTTCAATTGAAGGGAAGCATCACCCAATGTGCCAATTAGCCTATTGAACCTCTGAGTGCCATGATCAAATTCAGGTAAAACTCTTGTACCAGTCTAGGATAAAATGTCCAAAATTTAGAAATGAAAGGCAACCATCCTTGAAAATTGAAGAATTCAGATACTTCAGGAAATGCGCTAGCCAAGGCAACGTCATTTAGGTCAACTGCTCTGGGCTTGAGAATGGATTTTCCCTCACTAGCCAGCTTGGATGGAGTAGCCTCAGAAGGCTGAGAGGATCCAGAGGAGTTGGAGGATGATTCCTCAGAGGGTTCAGGAGAAGTGAACAAGATCTTTCTCCGGGGGTTTGCAGACTACCTATGGGAAGAACCTCGACTAGAGGAGGGCATCCTACCTCTTTTGGATGGAGTAGGAGATGGAGAAGAAGCACCTGGCTGCTCTGCACGGTGATGGCGGCGTTTGCTTCTTCTTTCAGTAGGAGGTGCTTCAACAGCAGCCGCCCTGGCAGTTTCCCTAGCCTTGGCGCCTCGACGAGGGGTGTGCTTGGAGGCATCGTCCAGGCAAGAGATGGAGACAGGGATGATGGAGATGATGAGAGAAATATGGAGACAAAGATGGCGGGAAGAGGAAGGCAAGGAAGAATTTTCTGCCGTTTGCAAGCGCAAATGGCGGCTATGGGTCGACCTGGGAAAGAAAAGGGGCTTTGGGGTAAGATAACCCGTGGGTACAGCTAGCCCTTAACCGGTGCCCATAAAAGGAACCGCCTGGAAACGCCACTGTGTCGACACAAGAGTGGAGTTGTGTTGACTGGGCATAGATTATGTCGACACAGCAAGAAGATTGTGTCGACCTGCCCTGAAGAAACATGATGATATGTGCATGAGAAAAATTTGTAAATTATGTGAAATCTTTAAAATGATGAAAGATGGATAGAATCAACTTGACAAGGATTTTTAAGAGGCCAAAGAATTCATTTGTCATATTTCTACAAAAATACAACAATAACTCAAGTGTTACACAACAACCTACAAGATATATTTATTAAGTAAGTTGAGCCACTGAAATGATAGTTTGTGATATAGGACATTCAACAGCCAATGACAAACTACCATATTCTCCAAATCCAAAGAAATGAAAATGTCTTTTAGATTGAAATCAATTGTGATGAAGTTAAACAACTTTAAGCAAACTGATGGAAGGCAAAGATGTTTATTTTAAGCAATTCTCCTTGAACACACATTTTTTTTTAATAAGCAAACTATCAAATGTAGTAAATCTTGTTCACTCAAGAACTAATGCTTTTTACACACCATAGTCCCTGGTTACGAAAGATTTGTTCATTATCTAGTTTCAAGGGGCAAATGATAACCTTTTGATGTGAAAATATACGTTTATAAGACGCCAATATTTCCAGTTACTTAGTCATCATCAAAATGTAAAGAAAATCTTTTGTTTTTATTTTGTTTTGTTGAACCCCTTTGAACAGAGATAGCAGAAAATACCTCATGACATACATGGCACTTCATTCATTGTGAAGGTTTGTAGTTTCTCAACATTTGTGCCATTGCTATGTTGAATAATACATGTAAGGAGAATTTTATAAAATTGAGAACAATTATATCCCACATCAGTTGCAAAAGAGGTGTTTAAATTCAAAACACACATGATCCTTCAGTCTTTGAAAGAGATTTAAATTTTTGTAGGCTTGAAGAGTATAGTTGAGAGTTGACTGTAAAAATGTAGTAGATCAATCAAGAAGTCATTTTGGAGGTTCTTGACAACTTAAAGAGCATATCATGAATGGAAGTTGATAAAACTCAAGAGGAATCTTGAATTTTGTAAAAAGAATGAGTAGTGAATTTTTAACTCCCCCTGAGATGATGATTCCAGAAATCTTTCATCAGAATAAAGATATTCAAGATTTGTAAAAACTAAAATGAATCATTTTGAAGAATAAAGACTCCCCCTCAATAATTGCATATTTGATTCTTGATACTTGGCGGAGACATATACTCTCGCATAGTGAAAGTGTCCAGACAAGCAGAACTTGTCCTTCTTCAAATCACCATTTGATATACCAAGAATTTCAATACAATGTGAGATGGAAGAATTTATTTGACAAAAAGAAATGGAAATTGGCTTATAAGAGATTTATACATCATGAATCAAGGAAACAAATAAAGGAAGGGAATATTTACATGATGAAACAAAGACTCCCCCTCAGAAATTGCCTAAACACTCAACCCAAATAAGGAGAGGTCAAGAAGATTGTGGACATTTGCATAAACCAAGCTCTCTCCTCACGGATGAAAATCTGCTGTCAGGAAGAGGTTTAGTGAAAATGTCAGCAATTTGTTTTTCAGTTTCAATGAAGAGAAGATTTGGTACCCAAACATTGTTGGGACCATCAGTTTGTTTGAACATGGACAACAAATCTTTTTTAATCCAAATCTGATTTGTTTTTTACTTTTGTTTTTTTTCAGAGGTGTTCTTTGTCTTTTTCATTTTAGTATTTCCTTTGGAATAAAAACAGTTGTGTTCTTTTTTCATGAGGATGGAGGTTATGCATTTGGAAATGATCATTCATTTGTGGAGGTCCAAACCAAGGATTTTGTTGGTACATGAGAAATTTGGATAAAAGAATTGAGAATGGTACCAAAAAGGATTGTGATACCATTGGTTCCAAGAATTGATCCACTCATCTTGATGTGTTGTCTTGGAAGTCCAAGGTTTGTCATGAATGTTTCCTTTTGGTTTGTTATTTTTCAAGTTTTTATTTGATTTTTTATTTGACTGGTTGGTGGTTTTGAACTTGAGCAGGTGACCTATCTTTGACTGGTGTCGACTCAGCAGTCAAGTGTGTTGACCTGTTTGGTTTCTTTTTGTTCTGATTTTTTAAGGTTTTGGATGTGTTGTTTGACACTTGCTTGTTTTTGTTGTTGTCAGGACTAGGACTTTTAACAAATTTTATTAAGGGTGCTTTTTCCCTCATTTCACCAGATTTGTCTTTCTTGAATTTTTGTGTGGTAAATCCTAGTCCATATGTTACAGATTTCATTCTTGTTCCTAACAAGGCATCAAGGTTGTCTTTTCCTTTGGTGAATGTTTCAATGACTTGTTCTTTTTCTTTCAACTGGTTTTCTAAAGTTTTGATTTCGTCAACACCTTGTTGTTTTTCTTTTTGTTGCAATTCCAATTTTCAAACAGTTTTTAAAGTCATTACTGGCTTTTGGGATGCAAGTTTGAGCTCATCAATTTCATTTAGAAGGCTTTCCTTTTCTTCATTAAGCTCAGACACTTCATTTTCCAATTCAGAAATTCTTCTGTTTGAGGAATGGTTATGTAAGATGTTTTCAATTTCTTCTTCAGATGCTTATTTTCTTTCTTATTTCAGAATATTTTCAACTAGTTCAGCATAAGCATCTTGCCAATCATCAATTGTATAATCCTCAAAAGATGTACCTACCTTTCCATCAATACTATTAGCCATAAAGCATATCTCCTCACTTTCAGTGCTTGAGGACTTCTCTTCTTCATCCTCACTTGGATCATCATCTAACCAAGTTGCTACCATTGCTTTAGGCTTCTTCAGTTTGTTGCCCTTCTTGTACTTGTCCTTCTTGTTCTCAGGACACTCTCCTTTCATGTGTCCTGGTTTGTTGCACCTATAGCAAATGATAACTTCATCAGTTCTTTGATTTCTATTTGAATTGACATTTGAAGAAGAAATATTTCTTTTGCCAGATGAAAATTTCTTCTTCCCAGTGAATTTTCCTTTTCTAGATTTTAGAAATTTTCTGAATTGACTAGTCATGAGGGCAAGTTCATCCTCATCTGACTCAGACTCATCAGAACTTGATTTCTCTTGACTTTTGTTCTCGTTACTTGATGAAGCTTTAAGTGCTACTGGTTTGGTCTTGATTATATGCTCTCATTTCTTTTCAAGTTTATTTCATATGTCATTAAAGATCCTATGAGTTCATCCAAAGAAATTTGGATAAATCTTTAGAATCTTCAACAACAGTGGTCTTAGTGTGCCAAATAGATGAAAGAGAGCGCAATATCTTTCTTACCAAATCAGCATCAATGTAGTCTTTACCTAGAACCTTCAGTCCATTGACAATTATCATGAACTTGGCAAACATTTCAGAAATTGATTCATCAGATTTCATCATGAATAATTCATATTCAGAAATAAGTATGTTTGCTTTGGTTTCTTTTACTTGGGATGTTCCTTCATACAACAATTCAAGCTTATCCCACATCTCCTTAGCAGATTTGCACATGGATATTCTTGAATACTCTTTGGATGGACTGCACATTGAAGCAAGTTCATGGCACTGTAGTTAAGGGTGGCCCTCCTAATTTGTTCCCTAGTCCAGGTTTCCTCTTCTCCTGGTTCTCATAAGGACCTACCTCAACTACCCTCCAAATCTCATAATTCTGGGCTCTAAGAAAGACTTGCATGCGATTTTCCAATATGAGTAATCAGTCCCATTGAAAAAAGGTGGCCTATTGATGGAATGGCCTTCAGCAATAAAACCTCTAGAATCCATTAAGCAAGATGAAATACAGTGAAAGAAAACACTTAAACAACAAGCAAGTGAGACACAGAGAACAGACAGAAACACTCAAATCAGATAAGATGCAGATATGAACCCGCTCTGATACGAATTGAAGGATCGAATATGGGATGGACCAGATCTAGAAGGGGGGGGGGTTGAATAGATCTAGACCAATTACTGTGGAAGCTTAATCAATTTGAAAAATGCTTTAAATCAGAGATCAATTTAAAATTGCAATTCACAGATCTGATGTGTGAGTGTGTGATTGAGTGAGTAGAGTGTGTGATTAGATCAATCAGTAGTGTGAGCAAAAATCCTATGCATGCATCTAGCACAAAGTAAAATCAAATCACAGATCAAACCACTGCACAGAAGATTTTTAGGGGGTTTGGAAATCACACCAGTGATTCCTACATCCACCCCTCACACAGTGAGGCTCCACTACTCAACCTGAGTACAACACACACTGGAGCTTGACAACTCCAACACACTTAGTTAGACAACTCACACACAACCTTTAGAGCACAACCACTCTAGAAACCTGAGCACACATGCTCAACCACACACTGAGTGTTCAACTCAACACAACTTAGCACAAGGGCTCACAAACAACCAGCTAGATCAAAAACAATGAGAATCAGATCCTCTAGCAATGATCTGATCTAGAATGAGTTCATTCACAGACACTGGTGCAACACTTCTATGCACAATCTCAAAAATGACTCAGAAGAACAATTGGAGAGTTGATACAATTAAGTAGAGAACATGTTCTTCAGAAGAACTCCATTGTAGAAGGCTGAATTGAGGAAATATTTGAAGCTTGAAGCCATTGGGCGATGCTCTGCAACAGATGCCTCTGGATCTTCCTTGAATTCACCTCAATTTCTTGCTTCTACTTGATCTGCTCCCTTGGGAAGTGATCTCACCTCTTCTTCAGAGATCAATCTTCATCATCTTGTGCTTTGCAAGGATGGAGATGGGCCACAGTAGCACCATGGAGAGCAGGAACGGGAGAGACCTCTGTCTTGCTGCCAAAGGCTTTTTCTGGAAGGCTCTTCAGGAGTTCTGCATTTGGGGGCCGATTAGATAGGTATTTATACCCTAACATGGCCAAAAGAACCCTTGGAGTAAGTGGGCACATGATCCAAGGTCAATCCAATTGATCCCTAGAAGGCCACGTGTCCAGGTGTAACTTAAGATGAAAAATCAGGCGGAGTGTGTCGACACTGTCCCAGAGTGTGTCGACACACTGTCCTAATTGCACAAAAGGCTGTTCTGGGAGATGGCTCTAGTGTCGACAAACTCACTGGCTGTGTCGACACACTGTCCCAGTCTGGAAAAAGGGTCTTCTAGAGACTGGGTCTAGTGTCGACACTGCCTGGGACTGTGTCGACATAGTGAACCCTGTCTTCATGAATTTGCTTCACGGATTGATGCCCAGTGTCGACACCATCAGTGGGTGTGTCGACACTACCATGACAAGAAATATATGTCCCTAAAAATTAAACACATAAATCATTAGTACAATGCATTATCATGAATGTATGTGATATAATGTGTTTGGAAACATGCCTTTTGAGCATTGTTATTAGATGTGTAATGTATTTAACATGTTCCATTCATTATGCATTAAAATCACAACATGTCATCATCAAGATCATGAGTGGAAATATATTAAATTCACACTCAACCAAAAGCCTGGTCGCATCCTCAGGATCTACCGTGACAGAGCCCGAAAACTTACAATAAAAGGAAGAGGAAAAACCCGAACCCTAGCAGGACTCTAACACCCAAAAACACAAGAACGCATGGCAAAGAGGCATGTAACAGGCATACAATAACTCATATGAGCAGAATAAGGCAGACAGAAGATGAGAGGCACTGACCTGCTATCGCGTCCTCTTCTAACGATGAGATCGTATCACTTCCCTACGACACATCGCGAATCGAATAGAGAATAGAAACGTAGAAAACAAAACAACAACAACCTAACAGGGCTCTAAAAAAAATATCTAAACAAGGAAACATGGCAAGCAAGCAGACTAGACTCACGAGGGTGGCAGTGAAGGTCCCACCGTGATCGCCAAAAGGTGTAATCACGGGGATTGTGCGCCCCTAAATACACGCAAATATGTGCTCAATATAAAGACATGAAAAAGGATGTGATCGCCACCTAGATAGTTGCCTATGAATATAAATAACATGGGCTAACTAATCTAGGAAAAGGAGAGAGAACATCATACTGACCTAAGGTCGCGACGGGGAACCCTGTCGCAATGAAGCTGGTGTCGCGACGCCCTATAGGGGCGCGTTCTCGTTGTCGCGTCGCCTTCCTCGATCACGTTCTCTGCAGTGCGGGAGAAGTGTGGAAGGACCTTCTTTCTGCCCTCCGGCCGGCCAGAGGACAAGAGCTCCTCGTGATATCTTGCTTGAGTGCCTGCCAAAACAACGAAAATAAGAAAAAGAACCCTGTCAGAACATATTAAGCATAGTATCCATCCAAAAATGAAAAGAAGAGATGAAGCATGGTGGGAACGGACCTGGGGGTGGTTTTAAACCCCTTGGGTGTATGGAAAACGTGGGAAGAAAAGGGAAATGAGTCATATGTAAGAAAAATAAGAAAAATGCATGAAAATGAAGAGGAAGAAGGAAGAGGAAAGAAGGAGCCCCGTATGGGGTTACTCCCTGGCGTGGTGGACGTCCTCTGATGCTCCAGATGCTGAGGAAAAGTGGTGGGGTCGCCCTCTTTACTCACCAAGCTCCATTGATGAAGAGATCATCATGGCTTGGTGTGAAGAATGTGTGGAAATGAGAAGGGAAGGGTTGATTTCGAGCTATGTCTAGCTCACAGAAAATTTTGGCAGCCCTTCGGGGTGAAATTTAGGGTCCCCCCTTCTCTGAAGAAAATGAGCTTGGTTATATAGAAAATGAGAGAGAAAATCTCATTATTAGGTGATAAATACCCATATGAGAGGATAAATGTCATTAAAAATCATGGGTAGAGTCATAGGGAGACTCCTAAGGAGACCCTTAGCCCCAAACTGCGGCCATGGGGGTTGGGAGGTTCAAATGGATAGAGATAAGGCCTTAAGAAGATAAATAGGAGGTGGCTGCGGAGGCCAGCTCACGCGGCTGAAGTCACAACGCATCGTAGGGGCGTGACAAGCATGATCGCGACGGCCACGAGGGACGCGACAATGAGGTCACGTGCATGGATATGCATGGGCTGTTGCAGCAGCCAACGGGGGTCGTGACAGACTAACGCGGCGCTACAACCCGTCGCGTTAAAGAAAATCGATTATTCTCGAATATTGGCCAATCACATAGGAGGATAATGATCATTAGGGCTCATGGACTCTTTAAAAGATAATGGATGGGATTTTCATGGAAATTGGGCTGTTAATGGGCTCAAAGCAAGGCTAATGATGGGCTCAAGGTGAGTGACCAACTTGGGGCTCACTAAGATAACAAGAAATGTGGTTCAACTTATAAGTCAGAATCGGGTGTCTACAGCTACCAGCCTCGATCTAAGTGATGGCTTAAGGCCCATCACATACTTCTTCGCTTTCCTGTGCTCATCAGCCACTATGTGAGGTGCATACTTTGATAATTTTGCAAACCTGCCCTCGTACTCGAGTACGATCATGGAACCCTGAGTCAAAGTAAGGAACTCCTGCTCCATCTTGTCCTGGATATGCTCGGGAACAAACTTGGCTCAAAAGAGCCTCACGAACGCGTCCCAAGCAACCTCGACAGCACCATCCTCAAATCAGGTACGCAGTAGTAACAAGGTCCACCACACATTGGCTCTCTCCTGTAGCATATAGGTGGCCAAGCTGACGTTGTCCTCCTCAACACACCTAATCGCTCGTAAGATCTTCTCGATCTCCCTCATCCAGCTCTCCGCTAGCAGTGGGTCACTCTCCCCCTTAAAAGTGGGATTTCTCTCTCATTTTCTATAAACCAACCCCATTTTCTTCAAAGAAGGGGGGACCCAAATTTCACCCCGAAGGGCTGCCAAAATTTTCTGTGAGCTGGACTTAGCTCGAAATCAACCCTTCCCTTCTCATTTCCACACATTCTTCACACCAAGCCATGACGGTCTCTTCATCAATGGAGCTTGGTGAGTGAAGAGGGCGACCCCACCACTTTTCCTCAGCATCTGGAGCATCAGAGGATGTCCACCACGCCAGGGAGACACCCCATACGGGGCTCCTTCTTTCCTCTTCTTCTTCCTCTTCATTTTCATGCATTTTCTGATTTTTCTTAGATAGGACTCATTTCCCTTTTCTTCCCATGTTTTCTATACACCAAGGGGTTTAAAACCACCCCAGGTCCGTTCCCACCATGCTCATCTCTTCTTTTCATTTTTGGATTGATACTATGCTTAATATTTCTAATAGGGTTCTTTCCTTATTTTCGTGTTTTAGCAGGCACTCAAGCAAGATCTCACGAGGAGCTCTTGTCCTCTAGCTGGCCGGAGGGTAGGAAGAAGGTCCTTCCACACTTCTCCCGCACTGCAGAGAATGCGACCGAGGAAGGCGACCCGACAACGAGAACGCGCCCCTATAGGGCGTCGCGACACCAGCTTCATCGCGACAGGGTTCCCCGTCACGACCTCAGGTCAGTATGATGTTCTCTCTCCTTTTCCTAGATTAGTTAGCCCATGTTATTTCTATTCGTAGGCAACTATCTAGGTGGCGATCACATCCTTTTTCATGTCTTTATATTGAGCAGATATTTGTGTGTATTTGGCGGTGCACAATCCCCGTGATTACACCTTTTGGTGATCATGGTGGGACCTTCACTGCCACCCTCATGAGTCTAGTCTGCTTGCTTTCCATGTTTCCTTGTTTAGATATATATTTTTTTAGAGCCCTGTTAGGTTGTTGTTGTTTTGTTTTCTGCATTTTGTTCTCTGTTCGATTCGCTACGTGTCATAGGGGCGCGATATGATCGTGTCGTTAGAAGAGGACGCGACAGCAGGTCAGTGCCTCTCATCTTCTGTCTGCCTTATTCTGCTCATATGAGTTATTGTATGCCTGTTACATGCCTCTTTGCCATGCGTTCTCGTGTTTTTGGTTGTTAGAGTCCTGCTAGGGTTCGGGTTTTTCCTCTTCCTTTTATTGTATGTTTTCGGGCTCTGTCGCGGTAGATCCTGAGGATGCGACCAGGCTGTTGGGTTGAGTGTGAATTTAATATATTTCCCCTCATGATTTTGATAATGACATGTTGTGATTTTAATGCATAATGAATGGAACATGTTAAATACATTACACATGTAATAACAATGCTTAAAAGGCTTGTTTCCAAACACATTATATCACATACATTCATGATAATACATTGTACTAATGATTATGTGTTTAATTTTCAGGGACATATATTTCTTGTCATGGTAGTGTCGACACACCCACTGATGGTGTCAACACTGGGCATCAATCCTGAAGCAAATTCATGAAGACAAGGTTCACTGTGTCGACACAGTCCCAGGCAGTGTCGACACTAGACCCAGTCTCCAGAAGACCCTTTTGCCAGACTGGGACAGTGTGTCAACACAGCAAGTGAGTGTGTCGACCAACTTGGGGCTCACTAAGATAACAAGAAATGTGGTTCAACTTATAAGTCAGAATCGGGTGTCTACAGCTACCAGCCTCGATCTAAGTGATGGCTTAAGGCCCATCACATACTTTTTCACTTTCCTGCGCTCATCAGCCACTATGTGAGGTGCATACTTTGATAATTTCGCAAACCTGGCCTCGTACTCGAGTACGGTCATAGAGCCCTGAGTCAAAGTAAGGAACTCCTGCTCCATCTTGTCCTGGATATGCTCGGGAACAAACTTGGCTCGAAAGAGCCTCACGAACTCGTCCCAAGCAACCTCGACAGCACCGTCCTCAAATCAGGTACGCAGTAACAAGGTCCACCACACATTGACTCTCTCCTGTAGCATGTAGGTGGCCAAGCTGACCTTGTCCTCCTCAACACACCTAATCGCTTGTAAGATCTTCTCGATCTCCCTCATCCAACTCTTCGCTAGCAGTGGGTCACTCTCCCCCTTAAAAGAGGGTGGAGCCATCCTCTTGAAACATTCCATGATAGAAGGTCCACCATGGTCATGCCCCTGGGGAACTGGAGCTGGAGCCTGAGCCTGCTACAACCACAACATAAACAACATATATAACGCATAAGCAACATAACAATCATACATTTTAATGAAAATAGACTACTTCTATCTAATCATTTCTAACCTGAGCCTCCAGCTGAGCCTGGAGTGCAGCCTGGGTATGGGCCTAAGTTTGCATGGCCTGTACCAGACCTTGCATGAATACTCCATAATCTACTGGCGGTGGTGGAGGAAGTACAGTAGGTCCCTGGGGTGCTAGGGCCTGTTGCTCACCCCTGTCCTCTCTCCTTTGCTCATCCTCACGAGCAGGAACACCACGCCTACCTTGAGAGGCCATAGTCTGCAAGATAATTTAATCTTTTTTTTTTTTTTTACAAAAGCCACCAGTGGGTCAGTGACAAGCAGAGTGCACCCCCTCCCAGCAGGAGGAAATGTTCTCACTCCACTCGGCGAGCACCAGAGGGGTAGATATTATTGAAATGGAAGTGTGGAAGTACACCCGACATCATAAACAAATCACCAGCAGGGAAGCCCACCCAAGTACAACCAAGAAGATCACTCCCTAAAGCTTGGAAGCCCCGCCTTATCTACCAATAAGGAGCCCCTTGTCAAAGGGGGAATAGATGACAACTTCGAAAAAAGAAAGCTAGAAGCATTGCTACAGGCAAAATTAGCTAAAGAATCGGCCACCTGGTTACCTCCCGAAAAAGTGTGCACAAGCTTCGGCTTTAATACTTGGAGCATATCTAGTATCCCACGCCACCATGGGAACACTGACAGTAGGGAACACGCCCAGCAGCAATAGCACGCAAAAGAGTAGCAGAATCAGAAAAGACCACCGAAATGTGAAGTTGACGGACAATAGCTAGTTGAAGCCCATCATGGAGCGCCCTTGCCTCCGCCAGAATGCTGCTCCCAGAACCATAAAAGAAGGAAAAGCCGCATATGAAGTTACCATGACTGTCTCTAATGCAACCTCCTCCACCACAGTATCCAGGGTTCCCTTTAGAAGCACCATCAACATTAAGGCAAAAATCCACCTGCGGAGGCATCCATTTGACCAGAACAGGAAGCTTAATTCTGGCCAACACCTGAAAGTCAAAAGAGTGAAGAATAGAAGAGTGTTGATAAGAGATCGCTCCTTTAAATTGAACAGTCTCAAGGATACGACGCGTGCCAAAAATAATCGAATGCTTGAGAACCTCTAGGGGGCGAATAATTCCCTCCATCCGAGCAGAACATCTGGCTTTCCAAACCTCCCACAGCATGATAATACAGGAAGCCGTACCAGCAAACAACATAGGAGAATTAATTCTGGTAGAAGAAAGAACACTCCAAAACCTAGTTGTGACATGAGTGCTCCAGTTGATATGGTTGCTCAATAGAGGAGCAATCCAGGACCATAACTCCTTAGCATTATCACTGAAGATGAATAAATGATCCAGACTTTCTTGGGCATGAGCTTTGCAACAGGAACACATGGAAACAATCGGCACACCACACTCAACAATTCTGGAATCCACCAGGACAGCTCGATGAAGAAGACGCCAAGCAAACATAGCAGCGCGAGGAGGAATCGCATGGTGCCAGAACGAGAGGACACCGTGGAAAAAGCAAGGTCATAAGCTGATTAACAGTGAAGTTACCCTAGGGGTTGGCCGCCCAAATGAATTATCCTGGCTAGTGGACAGCAAGCTATGCACATAAGTAGGGGAAACATTCAAGAAAGACCAGACCGGGTTATTAATATCAAGCACCATCTCATTAATCATAATATTGTGGGACTCCTGGGCCAGTGAAGGATTGCCCCGGAGCACATGCATCAGAGGTGAAGGACCAATCCATGTGTCTTTGTAAAGTTCACAGAAGACCCATCTCCTCCAAGCCAACGAATATTAGCCAAAACCACTTCCTTAGCTTTAGCAAAAATCGATTTTGAAATGCCTAGCGGAAATGGAACAAAGATATCGCTGAAATGAGACTATGAGAAAACGCTGCTTGGCATACCTCGACCATAGAGAATCACTATTTGAGAAAACAAAATATTCTGCTTGGCATACCTCGACCATAGAGAATCACCATGCAAAATATTCGAGATCTGCTTAGCAGCCAACGCAACTGAAGGAAATCAAAATTTCTGAAGTTTAGGCCGCCCTCCACAAGGGGTCTCTGAAGAGCCGACCAGGCCACCCAGTGACGACGATGCTGGCCATCCGACCCCTACCAGAAAAATTAGCACAAATTCGATTGACCTGATTACATATTGACTTAGGAATGGAGAGCGAGCTAGCCAAATACACCGGGAGGCTCAAGAGAATCGAACGGATCAGCACCGCACGACCCGCTTGGGAAAGGACGTTGGCCCTCCAACCAGCCAGCTTACGGGTAACATTATCCACCAGAAATTTAAATCTTGCACCTTTAATCTTCCAGCCTTCAAAGGGATTCCCAGATACTTCATAGACCC
This sequence comes from Colocasia esculenta, assembly GCA_014218235.1. Lineage (NCBI taxonomy): Eukaryota > Viridiplantae > Streptophyta > Magnoliopsida > Alismatales > Araceae > Colocasia > Colocasia esculenta. The sequence continues at coordinate 60,060,819 of CM024758.1, read as the reverse complement.
CGTCTGATGTCTATATCTTGTCAAAGCAGAAATGCGAGAAGCCAACACCAACGACACTTTGTCCGAAATGTGAAAACCGCTTTTACTAGCATTCACCTGTTGACCTGAGCTGCTTTCATAAGTCTGAAGAAACTTCAAAAAAATCCTCACCCATTGATGCCAGCATTCATAAAAATAAGGGTATCATCTGCGTATAGAAGATGAGAAACCTGCAAACCACCCCGAGGACCGCTAAAATGCTTGATTCGGCCACTGGAGAACAGATCTGAAAGCCCACGGCTAAGCACTTCAGAGGCAATGATGAAGAGGATCGGAGCCAAAGGATCACCCTGCCGAATGCCACGGGAAGATTTGAAAAACCCACCAATCGACCCATTGAAAATAACTGAGGACCAGCAGTTCGCCAACAGCATACCGATAAGAGAGGTGAACCTCGAGGAGAAGCCAAACTTCTTCATAACCTGGAGAATGAAGTCCCATTCCATACGGTCATAAGCTTTGGCCATGTCAAGCTTGAACATGATATTATGACCCCTAACTTTACGGTGAATATCCCTTAAGATGTGGTGAGAGAGAGAGACATTATCCAAAATAAAACGCCCCTTGACAAAGGCACTTTGGTTGTCTGAGATGAGCTGAGGTAAAATAGGGGTAAGGCGGCCATAAAGTATCCTGGAGATAATTTTGTACACAAAATTACAAAGGGTGATTGGTCTAAAATCACTATAGGTTCTGGGAATCTCCACCTTCAGAATCAACGTAATGAAGGAAGAGGAAAGACCTCTGGGGAGACCAAAACCAGCAAAAAACCCCTGAACCGCCGCAATGACATCCACCCCAACAATATCCCACAGTGGGTAAAAAACAACCCAGAGAACCCATCAGGCCCCGGGGCGCTGTGGCCATTCATAGCAAAGACAGTGCTTTTAATCTCCTCAGCCGACGGAATAGAACAAAGTTCAGAATTCTGCTCAGAAGAAACAATAGAAGGTATGTTAGAGAGAAGATCCATATCCACCTCATGAGGCTCCGATGTAAGAAGTTGCTGGAAAAAATTTGACCAATTCCGATTTAAGAACATCCTGCTCTATACACCAATCATCAGATGGCACAAGTTTAAGTCTATGGATAAAACTTTTTCTTCTATTGGATTTGACAGTAGCATGATAAAAAGCGGTATTCCTGTCACCATTAGATAACCAATCAACTTTAGCCTTTTGTTTCCAAAAGATTTCCTCCTGTTCAAGGCCTGGAAAAGCAATGCATTAGCAGCAGACAGAGCCGATCTATTATCTTCAGTAGGAGAACCATCAAAAGCCTGTTGCATTCGCTCCACCTGCTCAGCCGCCAAAGTAACCATCTGAGTAACATTGCCAAAAACCTCCTTATTCCAGTTCTTAAGGTGTTGCTTAACTTCCTTAAGCTTCACCTGAAGACAAATCATAGGGTTAACATCCATCACATTTGTACCATTCCACACCTTGTCCACCTCCTCAAGAAAGGATTGATGAGTAGTCCACATATTCTGAAAGATAAAACGGCTCGGACCACGGGGAGAGATAATTGAGGAAATTTCCAGCGGACAATGGTCGGATGGGCCCCTCTCCAAATGTTTTACCACAAGGTTCGGCCAGTTATCTAGTAGTTTGTCATTAATTAAAACCCGGTCCAACCGAGCTCGGATATTACCACTGCCAGTCCGATTATTATTCCAAGTAAAAGACGATCCCATATAACTAGCATCAAAAACACCAGAAGCAGAAAAAAAAGCATTAAAATCAATCATGCCAGAATTGTTACCAAATAAGCCTCCCAGCTTCTCCGACGGGTGAGCAATACAGTTGAAGTCTCCTCCAATCAACCAAAGGGCTTCTACAGAGTCACCAAAGCGCAGCAAGTCTTCAAAGAGAAGGCGCCTTCTACTACTGTCACAAGATGCATAAATGCAGGTAATATAAAAAGAAAAAGCTAAGGGGGAGTGTAGGCCCAGAGTAACATTTTGATCAGATTTTTCCACCACATCAAACGATAAAGAAGACTCCCAAAACACCCAGATCTTGGAATCATTATCCATATTTCCCAAAAAATTATCAAGCTTAATAGATGACGCAATTCTGACAGCCTTATCAATCGACTGTTTAGGTTCAAAAACCGCAACCAGAGATGGCTGAAGATGAGAGACCAAGTTTTTAAGACTCCTTCTCGAGGCAACGTTCCCAATGCCTCTAATATTCCAAAATAAAGCCTTATTCATCAGAAAACTAGTTCCTACCCCTCTCCTCCGATCGAGCCTGAGCTCTCGTTATCACTGGATCTCTGCGAGGTCTATCCACCAAGACCACCGAGTTGAGAGGCATGAGGCTGTTATCCATAACCGCAAGGGAGATCATGTCAAGACCACATTCAACTCCACGTCCATGACTCTGAACCAATCCATCTGAACAAACTTGATAATCATGAGTATCCCTTCCAACCGAAGTCCCAGCATCACCCACCATACCACTTCCACAGGTAGCCCGAGCCGCGTGACCATCATCATGACTACCTTCAAGCAGATTGCCGTGGAAGGCTAAAGAAGGACTCCCCAGCTCCAGAGCACTCCCCTGAAGAAGAGTCGCCCCTGAATTACACCCATGAACATCCTGATCCTGATGAGAGCTCTCACCCTGAGAGACAGGAACATCCTTCCTCTGACGATCATGCGAAGCGATCAACTCTCCACAGCCAAGAGTGATACGAACCTCCCCCACACACTCCCCATGCAAAGCTGTCGACGTGCTCCCCTCATGGGCAAAGACAGGTGCATCGTGCATGGAAACGCCATGCACGTTCTTATGGACGTCGGCCGCCACGGGAACCCAGACCTTGGTGGGAAGTGGAGCCGCCTTAGTGACTGGAGGAGCTCGAGCGACAGGAGCCTGGTCTTTCACAGAGCGGCACTTCTGCCTGTCATGCCCTATCCGCCGACAAACACAGCAATATTTCGGAAGATTTAAATAAGAGACCTCATGCCAGAAACCACCAAGATCCCCCATCCCGATCCAGATACGGTTGGGACGAGGTTTGAGGAGATCCAGTTCAACACAAACCCTTGCCGCCTTGGTATTAATAAGAAGCTCCATTGCATGGGCAATTTGAAGCACCGGCCCTACGTTAGCCGCAATAGAAGATAGCAAATTCTTATGGAATAGATTAACCGGCAAGGCAGGGAAATCGATCTACACCGGAATAATTGAAGGTTCTTCAGACAATTTAAAGAGAGGAGACCATTTGAAAAATCTAAATAGCTTGCCTTGAACATGTAAAGATTCCCGGAGAAGCACCCGAAGATAATCATCCTGACTTTTGAAGCGAAGAAGCAAGTGCCAGTTGTCCAGCGCACTGATGAGAAAGGAATCTTTAATGCCGCATCTGGATATAAGGTGCGAACGAATTTCTTGAATAGGAGGACGTCCATACGCAGTCTTGGCCACAACCGAAAACTTGAAAGGGACAAGCGATGCTTCCATCTCTTCACGCGAGAAGAACAATGCTGGCTCTCCCTTGTCCGTGAAGGACGGCTCATGGATAGTGGTAGGAACATCAGGTAGAACTAGGGAAGCAGCTACCACCCGAGCAAAGGACAAGCCTCCAGCAAGAGCAGGCGCGACAGCAGGAGCAAGAGGACCCAACGTCAGGGCCGGTGCAGGACCCTCCACCAAACCATGAGGGCGCTGATCCTCCGACGAGAGGCCGGGCGCAGACGGGGCGGAAGGCCCCCCGCGACGACCATCGCGGCCGAAGGCCGGCGGCGCCACCAAAAACCCTAGGCGGACCAGAGCTTCTCTCTCTAGAATTCTAGAGAGAGAATAAGTTGATTAATTCCTAACCATTTTCTTATCTATCTTTCATTCATTATTAATCCTTTGCTACACATGTGGACAAATCTATAAAGACTTAGCATATTATGAAGATGATGGCATATATTCATGTACAATCTCACTCTTTCTCTCTCTGATACCAATCTCTATAATGACCCTCCTTATACCGGTACGATTATACCAATCCATGTTGGTATAACGAACGTCATCACAGCGGGACATTGACCCAACACTAAACACTAGGATGAGATGTACACGAATAGAAAAGAGTACAGTGGAAAGAAAGTAACAATTTTATTCCATTCCATCATCATCATTAATATCCACAGTCTATATAATGTTAAATGAAAGAAAACACTAAAGTCCACAATAATACAACTTCCAAATGAACTACATTGTCCATCCTCAATTACATAATTTCAAATTACATACTATGAAATGAAAGACACAACGTAGAGATCTCCACAACTAGCTACTCCTCTCGCTCGGAGTCGCTCCTAACAATCTCCTCCAAGGAAGTCGAGTCACCTGCTACACCTGTACGCCGAAGCAAGAATGAGTTTAAATAGACCCAGCAAGCAATCTATGCACAACATCCTTGCACATATCATATGCACATGTTGACCTTTCAAAATAGGAATTAATACATGTTGCAGGCTTCATTCAATCCAAACTACTATGCATGGAAAACATATAGCAATAGAATACATGATACATGTTTTCTACACATACATGTAACATGATTTGACAATTCAAACATTATCCACATTATGGTACAATTCCACCAATCTAGAACATGGAACTAAGCATAAAGTAAATAGCAACCTAGCATGATCTCTATTCATATTTCACATGCACTTTTCACATTTAATTACACAATTCACTTGTTGTTTTAATATAAATAAATCACAAATTCACATGGTGTCACATTTTCTCATATTACCAATCATGTTTTTCACTATCACATGGTCACTTTCACATTTACACAATTCACATGATATCATATGCACATATTCACATTTTCACTTGATTGCCGTGACACATAGTCCAAACCACCACTAGGACACACATATACACATTCACATATCCATCACCTAGACAACACAGTGATAGACCTTGGTTAACTACGCAGAACTGGAGAAGCACTCTCCACCCTAACCAGTGGTACTTGTCCACCTCCAGGATTTCATCCTAATTGCCTATAGGATTTCACACACATTGAACCTTCCCGTAGGGACTTTACTACGATACAGTTCCACAGCCCTTTATGGTAGCAGTGTCACTAACGGCACAATTACACATTAACACTTCATTATACTTATTTACATTACTCACATGTTCTAATCATTTCATGTTCATGCATTTTAATACACACATAGGTACTCATTTACTGATTTCTACCTTACTATTCTAATTGACAAATGATCCTAGCAAGAGTCTAATCATGCTGCAATTTACTAAATTATAAATAATCACATCAAACACACTCAACATGGTCATTTTTCTATATTAAATCAGAAATGGCACCTACTGATATCCAACCAGTACGAAAATTTTATAATAAGTTCTAAACAGTAGATACAACAAATGCTCAACTTTCCATATTTTTCCAGATCTGTACACTAATTATAATAATTGAAGCAGGTTTTCGGCATATTTATCGTCAAATTCACTTAAACAGGTTTCATACTATTACAGCTACACCCAGCAGTACTAACACATGGATACAGTCACCATATAATCGCAGTAAAAATTTTAAAACCCTAATTCAACATGCATTTACTTAAATAGGAATTAACAAGGCCAAATCATGCTTAATATCTCATTTCAGAAATTCTAATAAACAATACAAGGTACGAAAATTTGACCTAATTACATGATATGTTCCACTGGATGCACATGACCATACAAAATTTTGAATTTAGATCATAAGAATCAAAACATGTATTCTGTCCAACCTGGTGAACTTGGCAGCACAGATGTTGCCGCCAACATGGTTAACGGCACACTCTGCTCCACTGACTCTGGATCTTAACGGCACAAGATGTGGCCATTAAGTTCCTGTCTGTAAAAGTGTAGACTGAACACACAAAACATGGTGAATGGGGGTTCCAGGACACGAGGAAAATTTGTAAAATACCTGGGACCTACTAGACATGGGTATGGATGATATACACAGGTACTTGCCTTTGGAAAAATCGTTAGATGGAATTATTTGCCGATGATGCTCTCCTCGGCCAGTGCCAAGATGCCCTCCAATCTCCCCTCGATCTAGCTCTGTGTTAATGTAGATTGCACACCGGAGTCGGGGAAGCCTTGCTCTATCCTTAGAGCTCCTTCCAGTCGATGAGGTTCGCCAGAAGATGCCCACAATCATCAGATCAAAGCTTGTAAAAGTCGGGTTTCGCACAGCCAATCTAGGGTTTTCTCAAAGAGTCAAAAAAACTTAATCTGGCCGCAAAGGGTGTTTTTATAAGCCAAAGGGGTCGAGGTACGCAAGGATAGGGTGTCCTACTGTTGGGCGGAGGTTTCCTAAACAGGTGCCGAAGAAATCACGGGCGTTTCCGGATCTAAAACCGCAACAAAACTAGGAGATAGACGTCCACATATCTGGCCGCCTACCAGGAGTTAACGTCCATCGATCTGGACGCTGACATCCCCATGCACGTCCATGCATGTTGACGCCAACTGGTCTTTTGGCCAGAACACCGAAATGCAGCCTACTATGCACACACTATGTACATACACACATATAATGTATAATGTATCACATAAGCACCATATGTACATAATTAAATGAGCATACATACATGTATAATCTTATTTAATTGTAATATGCATAAGAATACATATATATATATATATATATTTATATGTACATAACCATACACACAAAGCATCTAAACCTCACACAACCAAACATCTAAATAAGAGGGCAAAAATTTAAGGGCCTTACAACTTTCAATTCTGGGACTTCGTGTATGATCTAGAAGAGCAACAGATGATAGATTGGGTAGAAATACACAAGATCATTGTGACTATAGAAGAAAAGAGAAGGCAGCAAGGATAGAGACAACCACAACAACAACAACAACAACAACAACCACCATAGGGGCAACAACAACAGCTGCCACAACAACAACAACCTCTTCAAGATTTGAGCATTGTCAATAACCCCCTACCAAACCACCAACATGCGCCTAACCCACAAGTGCCTGCACCTGCTCAAGTGAATCTCGTCACGCACCACTCCTCACCAACCTCTAGTTGGAGCTATGACGATGAGTTGCCAGCCAAGCAGTTGATGGCTATCAATCATTCTCAACCAACCCCTTTACAATCGGTTACTACTCCTTAGCTATCTTGGCTATCGCCAATTATACCTTCTAAAGCCACATACTATTGGCCTCATCTCATAGCCTAGCTAACCTAGCCACCACCCCCACTGTCCTACTACCTCACCCACGCCAACCTACCATACACCCACCACCACTTTGAGAATGTCAGGCCACCACCCACCATACCCACCATCTCCGTTGCCATAAACCCTCCACCAGCTCACAACCTAGCCTTGCGGAGTGGGCATATCTTCCATTAGATTCAGATGACCCACAGCCGAGCCCATATCAAGAAGAGGTTGACCCCCTACCGGGGACTGAATATGACCTGCTATGTCATTTGGATAGACTGTCTGCTAAGATATCCATACTAGAATTGATCAAGAAGTTTAAGAGACACCAAGAGGCACTAAGAGACTTTTTGCAAAAAGTTATTGTAAATAATGTTATGGTAGTAGATAGCATACCATAATCCCTAGCTGTGGTCACTAAGGGGCCGAGCATCTCCTTCTTTGAGTCTGAGCTAGCACCTATTGAAGCCAAATGAATGTCGTTGTGCATATCTCTGATCATCAAAAAGGTGGCTATCAACCTGTAGCGACCCTGGGTATTTATGCCTGAAAAAGCTCTACACCTAGACTTGCCTCCCGCGAACAGACTATAGTATCGCAAGGGATGTCACACACACGTGTCTAGTAGAAATATAAAAGACAACCACACTATTAAGATGCATGATAAAGTACATGGTCTCATATACATTCATAAAATTTCATTGTCCAAAAGGAAACTACAAAAGCATGGGGCATATCCCGAGGTGCACAACAAGAGCCAAAGCTCACACAACTGCTGGTGGTACAGGTCTGCCTCTACAAAATCAGGTTGAAAGGGGGGTGTAGGGGTGTGAGCCTCACAAAGTCTTAGGCTCAGCATGGAAACTCATGAACCATTCAGTTTGTTCACATTTGATAGTTTAAGCAAGAGTGGTTTCAATTTTTGTGATAGAATGTGGGTCTGGGAGAAGCACATTGTGACTCCTCAAGTTTGAAGAAAGGAAAAGTAGTAGTTCTGACAAGCAATAAAGAAGAAGATGATGATGAAGAAAAGTAGGGAAAACTACCTCATCATATGAAGGGAAGCCTGCATCGGAAGCCTGCACGCCCTCACATCCTAAGGGGTAGTCCTCATCTGCTCACACTTTAGGATTGGAAGAATTGGCTGAAGAGGTGAAAGAGGTTAAAGAAGAGCTTAAGGCTTTCAAAAAGGAAGTCGGGCAATTACTTATAGCCCAGAGGAGAATGCTAAAGAGCATTCTAATTAAAATTCAAGAACCATCAGAATCAAAAGTTGTAGGTCTTGATGCTGAGCTAGAACCTCCTATTGTGACTTCTTCAAAGAGAGTAGATACACAGTCAGGAGAAGGACCTTCCAACAAACTAGATCATGACAGTGAAGAGGAGGCTCTTGATTTGAATACATCCATGGAAGTGGAAGAAAAAGAAGAATAGGATCAGGGTCAACTTGTAGAATCTTCGGCTTTACCAGAACAACCTGAGGTTGAGAAGCTAGTCCTAGATCTGCCTATGGAAGATGTAGATATAGAGATAGAGGAACATGAGAATGTTCTAGCAACAGAGTAGAAAGAGCATGTGGAAACTGAAAAGAAGGCTTTGAGCCTTTGGAAGAAGAAGCAACACATGATATGATGGTGGATGAATCATCTCTAGTGGCCACCTCACCTCCTCTTATTGAGGTTGTGACCTCTAAAACTACTGAAGTTCAATCAGCAACACACTCACCATTCTCAAGGCTCACAGACTTGGTCAGTTCTGCTTGCACAAAAAGAGAGGGTTCTGCCTCCACTTAGCAATCACCAGTAGAAGCTGATATTTGGCTGGGGGAGAGGCCTCTGCTGGAGTCTTTAAACTTAACTCATGAAGGTGGTCAGATCACTCTTGAAGAGGTTGTGAAGAATAACGCTCATCCTATCAGATCTACAGTTCCTAAAAATTTACTTCAGGGAGTCTCTCTTTCGGATGAGGAAGATCTTTGTGTGTGGAAGGCTTCAAAGGAAGGGATCTTCACCTCCAAATCGGCCTATGAGCTGGTTCGCTCTCAAGGTGTTCGCCGTCCTGCTCTCAAAAAAGTCTGGCACCACTCTTTTAACAGACGTGCCTCTATGTTTTGCTGGAAGTTGATTAATAGAGTTGTCCCTGTAGACCAACGTATTATGGAAAGTGGCATCCACCTGGCCTCCTGTTGTGCTTGCTGTAAACATCCCCAGTTAGAAGATCTCAACCATCTATTCTTACATGGTGATTTGGCGGTCTCCTTATGGCAATGGCTGCTTCCTCTCATCCCTCCTAGTATCCACATCCAAGGAAGCATCACGGCTACTATCTGGAATTTTATAAATAATTCCAGCGCTTCTTCTCCCAATGGCTTTCTTTCTCTCCACTGCTTCATTGTTATGCTCTGGGAGATCTGGAAGGGGCGATGCCTGGCCAGGTTTGATAACAAGAATATTTCTGCAAGAGTTATTATCAATAATATTAAATCCAGCGTGACCCATTCTCTCTCTAATCTAAATTTCTCAGTTGAGGTTATCCCTAAAGAGATCAGTATTATCCATCAGCTGGGTTTCTTCCCTCGCTACAGAGTGAAGCAATGTAAGTTCGTCCGTTGGATCCCTCCTATTCTGGATTTCTCCCTTAATGTGGATGGTGCTTGCAAGGGCAATCCTGGGGATTGTGGTGGTGGCGGCTGCATAAGGGACAAGCATGGCACAGTTGTAATGGCGTTTTCCCACTTTTATGGTTATGGTAGCAGCATGTTGGCTGAAGCTCGGGCTCTGTGTGATGGGCTTAGGCTGGCGGAATTATTTGGCATTCGGCTGTCCATTATCAACTCGGACTCTATGGCGTTGGTTTCCTCTGTCAAGTCTGGCCGCTACCCATCCTGGCGGGCTTACCATTGGTGGCAGGATGTTCAGTCTACTTTCAAGAGAAACAGTTTTTCCTTGTGTCATGTGTATAGGGAGTCTAATCAGGTGGCAGATTCTCTGGCTAACCTAGGGTGTAAGATGAAAGAAAATAAGGTCTTCTGGGGCGCATCATCTCTCCCTCATGTTTGTAAGGGTCCCACTAGGCTAGATAAAATGGGCCTATGCCACATTCGACGGATGTAATTTTTTCCTCTTATATTGAAATTTCGGCCCAGGTTCCCTCTCTGGTGGAGTGAGTCCATTCTCCCCCTCTGGGGGCGGGTGCACTCTCCTGGATTGAGGCCCTGAGGACTACTTCCATTAAAAAAAAAGAGAGCTCTGATCAGCACGGCTTTGATCATACACCTATTCATACACTGGGCATCACATCCTTTGATGCAACCCCAGCTGGTCCCTCCACTTTACGGGCACCAGAACAAGAGGAATTTGACTTGGACATCAAAATTGAAGAGGAAGTATATGACGCCATTTTCCTGGCAGATTATCAAGATTTCTATAAGAAGAATGAATGGAAAGACATTGAGATCTTACCCTCTTATTCAGACACCAATGAAGGATACCCACTATTCAGAGATGCCTTTGTATGGATCAAACAACACAAAAGTCTGCTATAGACAAATGATAGAATTGAATCTAAGGCTCCTGTTTTGACATCTACCTACTCACAGTCTTGAGGAGCTGATTACCATATTTTGGAGGAAGGAAAATTATCTCATGATATTGTGAATAAAGCTAGAGAAATGGCAGGATCCATGTCAAAGTCGGATTGGGATGACAAGCTTCCAAATCTTACAACCAAGTATGTAGCATACATGGGCATATCAGAAATCCTTGAACATGATGCACTCTCATTTGCCTCTTGGCTACTCAACAAGCACAACAGTCTTATGTAGCATGATGTTGATCGCTATGTCACCAAAATCTTAAAATTCATGGAATTTAATAACTAGCGATCCAAAGAAAAGACATGTCAGATCACTTATGTTGAATATCAGGAATTTCTTGCATTGAAGTGTAAGAAGATCAAGTATATGGATCTCTTTCCATCTATTGCTTGTCTTATTGATGTTGATGGTTTATAAGGTAGAGTACTACTTCGCCAATATGCACAATTGAAGGCAAAAGAGTATTTAGAAAAAGACAGTGTCATTACTCTTTGGATTTTCTGTTACTATGCATAAGAGAGGCAAGATTGACAGTATAAAGCCAGACATTATATTGCTCAATCTAAGAGGTATACTGAAGCTCAATGGGGTGAATTCTTCAAACACCTCTATGCTGGATACTTGCAACAGTTAGCCTCATCTGGAGCTACAACCACAGTGTATCCCCTGAAAAATTATCTCCATGAAAGGTATTTGGGCAGATTTGAAAGAATAAGTGCAGTTTGGCAGAAAAGATATAAAGTGCTAAAGGATATAAATGCAGCTATTCAAGAGAATTAGTTGGGAGCAAACATTTCTTACACTCAACTCTTGACCCTTGCCAAGGTCAACCTTCAAAAGTGTGAGTTAAATTCCAATCTAGTGGTAGAGTATGACAATTTCTTGAAGATACGATAGACTTCTTTTCGTCTTCCTCATCTATCATACCATGGGTTCCACACATCTGAACCTCTAAAACTCAAAACCCATCTTATTACTTCTCACACTCATAACCTACCTCCTCCTTCGAAGGAGGATATAGAAGCAGATCCTTCATTGCACCCTTATTTGATTGATTGACTTTTCCATCAGAGAAAATCTTGTTTTTTATATTTCTGTTACTTTCTTCCAAACATTCTATTTGATGGTTTTTTTTTCCTATATGCTTTTCATGTTATGGTTTTCATGAAGTTAATTTTTGTGTGTTCTGATATGTGAATATTTGATGGTTCTCACCTTGTTGGGTATATTAGACTCCTTTTTAGGCAATTGGCAAAAAGGGGGAGAACACAGTCTATAGTCATTAATGTTCACATGTTGTCGTCACTAAAATGTTCACTATGTGTTAATAATTGCTATGCTTATCTTATAATGAACTAAATGAATATAATGTTTTATCAATCACCAAAAAAGGGGAGAATGTTGCACACCATCCTCATGTTTTGGATGATTAACAAACACATATTCAATTAGGTCATTCATAAATGATCAATATTTGTTTACTGGAATCATTACACTTCATACTTGAACCTAAAATAATCGGTTATTCCGCTTGAAGGTTATAAAATAACCATTTAATAAGCTAACCAGATTAATCGATTATTTTCTGGTCATGTACTACAAATAATTGATTATTTTGTATATGTACAGAAATTCATAAAAGATTCAATGACATGACTTTGTAATATCTACTCTAAAAGATTAAATATTGTTTACAATGTGTCTGCTTGATACTTTAGAACATTTGTTCTAAAGGCTTACGTATAACCATATCGCCTATTGATAGGATTGTGACATGCATTTATTATATAATTCAAATTCTAAAAAGCACTTTATACATGTCAATCTCTTGGATGTGAAACACATTGTTTACTATTTATTCTAACATCAAAGCCAGAAGAAATCAGACAGAATCACTAGTTTGTCTAGATAAAATTTTTTGTGCAGGATCATTTAATGCACATGACATATTGTACAAGGTTTACACCAAATAAGGAATCACGGACTAGAAAAATCAAGATTTGTATACAACTATTCTCGTATCATGTGAAGACTCAATAGATAGCTCTGTATATTGTATCTAACGTACACTTGTATGAGTGTTAACGTTTAGAAATCAAGTTATATGTTTAAAATCCAGAGTTGTGTAATATTAAAAAAGTAGAAAGAAACCTAGAAAAACAGTCTCGAAGAGCTGAAGAGAAAGCGAGAGCGCCAAAAAGACGTTCTCAACTCCAGCAATCAAAGTCGCCCAACTTCTTCCAAGTGTATTGCTCAACTACTCTTTGAAGAAGCCTTCACCTAGAGTAAATTAAGCTCGTTGCTGCTTAGCTACTCATTCAAGAAGTCATTTCCACTGAGCATTGAGGGCCCAATCATTCTGCTGCATGCTATTTTCTTTTAAGGGCTCTTTTACTGCACTTTAACTGTCTGCCATTCTTGTCTATCTATAGACACCTTCTCAAGCACCGCTTACTCTTGTTAAAGAGTGTTTCGACCTTGGGCAGAAGGTGAAAGCCTGGAGTTCAGGTGTGTTGTTCCACCTTGGGTAGAAGGTGAAGGCCTGGAGCTCAGGCAAGTTGTTCCACCTGGGGTAAGGTGAAGACCTATGAGATCAGGCGTGGTGACCAGCTAGAGGTTTATTTTTGGTGTGCTTGCTCCTCCTTTGATGGAGAAGACCTAAGGGGTTCAGGTGTGAGTGTGGACCAACTGGTTAGTGGAAATCTCAAGGTGGTCACCCTTGAGGATTGGACATAGGTGTTGAGAGGTTCAACACCGAATTAGGATAAATTATGGTCTAGTGTGTGCATGTGTGTTTGCTTTGTCCCATCGCAATGGTTTGCATTTCTTCTAGTTCGTTCACACTAACAAATCGTAGTTGTGGAGTTCGTTGTTTTGCTAGACAAAACTTACAACTTGCTAAATCAACAAATATATTTAAATACCACGATAAATACCTATTCACTCCCCTCTAGGTCTCTATAGCTTGGACAACAAAGGATGTGTGTTTATGTCCACTCCTCACTCACATGAGGAGGTAACACCACTACTCTATAAGTGGTTTGAGGTAGAGAGTAAGAACCTCCACTTTACACACATGTGACAACACACACATGACAATGAAAAACTCACCATAAAAAAGCCACACACACTCATACAACACAAGCACAAACCGCTCACACACTGGATCTATATGAAGATTAGTTTGGTGCACAATTCTCAACCCAAGAACAAGAGAAAAAAGAATAGAAATTGCTAGTTCAAAAACCTCTTGTTTGGAACTGGTTGAGAGATGAAGAAGAAGAGAGTAATGCCTTGCAAATAGCCTCTTGGATGTGTTACTGAGGTAGCACGAATTTTTTGACGTCCAAGCTCTTAAATCCATGCAGCAAACTGAAGAAAATTCTCTGGATGAAGTGTTGGTTCGCTGGATCACAGATTTTGCCCTAGCCGATGAAGTGCTCAATCTCCCTCTTGCATGTGTTGTGTAGATGACAATCATGGCATGACAAATGTTGCCTTTATATACCCACATGCCAAAGACTCCATCTTGGCCATGGATCTTCCATGAGCGTGGCCGGAATTCAAAGAGAGAAAGACTTCTCTCCATATAAGGAAACTGTGTTTTCATAATCAGTTGATCGATTTGATCAAGTCGGTCGTCCGATTCTAGACTCAGCCTTGGTGTTGACATGCTTCCTTTCATGTGTCAACTCACTCCACAGAATCGGTCGTCCGATTCCACAGAATTCATCCGATTGTTGCACTATCCCATGTCCAAGGTTACTGGAAGAATCGATCGTCCAATTTTTCTAAATCGGTCGTCCAATTTTCAATTTGGCCACTAAGCAGAAGCTTCTTCTTCTCTTCACCAATTGGAAGGAGTTCTCTTCAGCAATAGATTGGCCTGTCATATTTGGTCGACTGATTCTTGTAATTCGGTCATCTAATTTCTACTTGTTTACCAATCGATGCTTGCCTTTCTTCATCAATCATTGTAGGCCTTTACCAATCGGTAGGCTCTTAAAATCAATCGAACGATTTCCATATTTCATTCATCTGATTGCCTGACTATCCCAGGCCCCATATTACAGGGAAAATCGATTGTCCGATTTCTTGCAGAATGTGAAAACAATGTTAGTCTGGAATCCAAAGGAGTAAATACTTAAACACTTACCTTGGCCTTTGGTAAAGGGACTCAACAACTCATGTAAAACCTAAAATACTCATTGGCACATAGAATTTAGATCAAGGGTAGCTCAAACCATTAATTTATCCATAAATCCACATAAAATATAGAAAACACTAGAAACCACATGCTTCAATAAAATCCACATTTTGTCAACTTCAAAACATCACAAAGGCACATGGAGACAACAATCTTCCGCTATTTGATGTTGACAAAATATATGACATGAAAGTATTTGTAGAAGTATAAACCACAATCACATAGAGAACAAGAACACTTTTTTATTGTGGTTTTAAATATTACTTTTTCGTATTTTCATTCATATTCATTTTCTGTTGTTTTAATTAAGATAGGCTTGATGCAATACTCACCTAGACTTTCTAACCTCCCAAATCCTAAATGCATCAAGCAATCACACATTCATTCAAAGAAAATGAAAAAATAGTAAGAAAGTGAAAAACCACACATAATTTATAGCTAGTACATATGTTCTCCCCCTTTGTCACAACAAAAAGGCGAGAGTGGGATAGGAAATGGCAAAGAGATCCAGGACACCAGACATTTAGGGAATCACTGAGAAGGAGGTTGATCCTGAGATGGACGAAGATAACCCAAGATGTCCCTTAAGATCTAGGCTTGGGAGTCCATTTGGCTCTGGTAGTTAACTCTAATGTGAGCTAGATCTCTAGACATGGTCATCACTACATTGCCCACTTGGTGGACTTCCCCTCTATGGGATACCATCTCCCCTTCCAGCCTGTTCAGCCCCTTCTAGAATATGTAGGCAAGGTCTTCACCTCTGGGATCCAAAGGGGGTAAATCATGTTCCAAGGGAGCCTCTGGTTTTGGATTTTATTCTTTATTTCCATCCTCATCACTATCTTCTTCATTTTCTTCTTCTTCCTCATCATTTCCTTCTGCATTTTCTTCATCTTCATCATTTTGCACCACCAAATTTCCCTGAAATTGACCACGTACAAGTTTGAAATGCATGAACCAAGGAGTATTTGTTCCATTCTACATGAGAGAGATTGGGACATTCTCAGCTCTTTCATTTGCAAGGTTAATTCCCACATATTCAAAAATTATCATAAGATGAGCGGCGTATGGTAGTGAATGTCGTGGTTGATTCTTTACTAATTGAACCAATGTGATCATTATATGGGGTAGAGTCAAAGGGACATTATGGAACAAACAATAAAAAACACCCCTATTCACTTTAGTAACTTCATCATGACTACCCCCTTTAGGATATATAATGGTGGTAATCATATGATGGGTGATCCGTTGAAGAGGAGGAAAAGCATTTGCATTGATTAGAGCATTATAAGCCATGAATTCTTGTGGCTCTTTTTTCAATCAAAATTTGGCACATGTCTGGATGAGTAACTGGCACTTGCTGAATCAATAGACCTGTTGTGGGTAAACATAAGGCTTGGCCAAAAATTGCATCACTAATAGTGATCCCTATTCCATTCACAATGGTAAATAACCTATTATTGCTTGTATAGAGATTGACATAAAATTGTTGCACAAGATCTAGAAAAATACTCTATACTATGACATAAAGGGGACCCATCCTTGCATTTGAAACAGAAGTTGTAGTGTAGGCTCACAGTCTTCAAAATCATCAAAATCTACTGTGCGTGGAGAAAGTATCTTCCTACATTGTTGGACCAAAAACTCACCAGGCACTATGGGAACATGTCGAGTAGCGCCAGAGCCTTCACCAACCTCTTGAGTTGCCCTTGGGTTCAGATGTCTACCATGGACCCTTGGAGCCATCACAGAACCAACGGAGAAGATGAATTGTAGAGATTGGGACACCTCCTGAGCCTAGGGCAAAGAATGACCCTCTTCTAGGATCTTG
Organism: Colocasia esculenta; assembly: GCA_014218235.1. Classification (NCBI taxonomy): domain Eukaryota; kingdom Viridiplantae; phylum Streptophyta; class Magnoliopsida; order Alismatales; family Araceae; genus Colocasia; species Colocasia esculenta. The sequence continues at coordinate 60,043,917 of CM024758.1, read as the reverse complement.
CTTCAAGGAGAAGACTTGCAATGAGCAAGCCTAAGAGAATGGGCAAGGAAGACATCAACAAGGTTGGATCTCCTAATGCTCTCTCGGGCTAGGAGCTCTTTGACAATAAGAAGAGAGCTCTAGGGAAAGAAGGGGGCTCTTGGGGACTAAAAGGGTGAGAAATGGAAGTGTGGGAGTCATCCCACGAAAACCCAAAGCTATATGAATCCAGCTTGGCTTACACCCAACCAAGTCGGTTGCGACCGAAATGAACAAATTGGGCATTGATCGGAATCGGTCGTCTGATTTTGATGAATCGATCAACCAATTTCCCATTTTGTTAAGGGATTTGGTCCAGCCAATAGTGAACTAGCATGAACGGCTCAAGGATTGGCAAATCAAAGGGATTTTGTCAATCAACAGCGTATATATGTCGTGGTTTGATTCCTACAAGATTCTCCATGGGTATAAATCGTGGTGACACTAAGAATTTAAGAAAGAGACACTCTATGGGTCCTCTAATGTACCTCTTAAGATAAATCCCTCTAATTGAGTACCCATGGATACCAAGTTCTTGGAATCTTGCCTTATTTTTCAAGGATTTTGTAGTCTTAGAAGATTGAAGGACTTGGGTATTCACTAAATATACACACACACACGCATTTTTATTTTCAAAAACATGCAGAAAATTAAGATGACAAGCAAGCATGGTTTATGAGTCTCACATGCAACTCCCCCTTACTATATGGACATCTACAATTTATACAACCCTTAGAGTGGTGAACCTATAATCACTCAGGGGTTTAGTAAAAATATCTGCATTTTAAGAGTTGACGACAGAATGTGCACATGGATTTAGGTGCTTCAGAATACACAAGGATGTGCGCCTACATCTACCCTCACTCACGTGAGGAGGTAACATCACTACTCTGAAAGCGGCCCGAGGTATAAAGTAAGAACCTCCCCCTCACACACACACAACAACACACACACGATAGTGAAAAACTCACCGTCAAAAAGCCACACACGCTCTTACAACATGAGCACAACCACTCACATACTGGATCTATATGAAAATCAGTTTGATGCATAATTCTTAACCCAAGAACAAGAGAAAAAATAATAGAAATTGCTAGTTTAGAAGCCTTCTGTTTGGAATTGTTTGAGAGACGATGGAGAATAGCGTAATCCCTTGCAAACGGCTTCTTGGATGTGGTACTGAGGTAGCACAAATTCCTAGACGTCCAAGCTCTTGAATCCATGCAGCAAACCAAAGAAAATCCTTTGGATGAAGTGTTGGTTCATTGGATTGCAGTTTTTACCCTAGCCGATGAAGTGCTCAATCTCCCTCTTGCATGTGTTGTGTAGATGATGTGACAAACATTGCCTTTAAATACTCACATGCTAAAAACTCCATCTTGGCCATGAATTTTCCATAAGCTTGGTCGGAATCCAAAGAGAGAAAGAGTTCTCTCCAAATAAGGAAACTGTGTTTCGTAATCGGTCAACCGATTTAACTAAGTTGGTTGTTCGATTTTGGACTTAGCCTTCACATTGACATGCTTTCTTTCACGTGTTGAGTCATTCCACAGAATCGGTCATCTAATTGTTGCACTATCCCAGGTCCAAGGTTATTGGAAGAATCGGCTATCCGATTTTCAATTTGGTTACAAATCAGAAGCTTCTTCTCCTCTTCACCAATCGGAAGGAGTTCTCTTTAGTAATCATTTGGCCTATCATATTTGATCGACCGATTCTTGTAATTCAGTCATCCGATTTCTGCTTGTTCACTAATCGATGTAGGCCTTTCTTCATCAATAGTTGCAAGCCTTCACCAATCGGTAGGTGCTTAAAATTAGTTGACCGATTTCTATATTTTGGTCATCTAATTGCCTAACTATCCCCGGCCCCATGTTACTGCGACAATCGATCATCTGATTTTTTTAGATCGGTCGTCCGATTTCCTGCATAATGTAAAAAACATTGTCAGTCTGAAATCCAAAGGAATAGATACTTAAACACTTACCTTGGCCTTTAGTAAAAGGACTCAACAACTCATGTAAAACCTGAAATACTCATGGGCACATAGAATTTAGATCAAGGTTAGCTCAAACCATTCATTCTTCAATAAATCCACATAAAATATAGAAAACACCACATGCTTCAATAAAATCCACATTTTGTGAACTTCAAAACATGACAAAGGCACATGAAGACAACAGTACCAAATGTTGTTCACTAATCGGAATGCTTGTTTAGCAATCAGAACTACCATTAAGTGCTCAGTAATCAATATGACACTTCAATGCCAATCGATTGGAGACGTATTCTCCAATCATAGAATGTTTAAACATTAATCGATTGGAGACTTATGTTTTCATATATCAGTAGAATTACTTAGACACCAGTCCATAGAAACCTTATGTTTCCCAATCAGAGTGGGTTTGCTTTGAGATCCTGTAGCATATTGACTGTTTGGATCGTGGCTTAATGGTTATGGAGGCCCATGTGTGGCCCATCAGTGTGTGTAGCAGGTGTTTGCGCAGGTTTCCAAGGCATAGTGGGACGACAGGTTGGGCCCAAAGCGCCTATATGTTCACTGTCTGTGAACGCGACAGTGAGGAGCGTCGCGTCCTGAATGCGACAGTCCTGGGTATCACGTTCATGGAACCGCTGTTTTGAGTCGTCGTCTGCATGCGCGCTACGTGTCGCACGTTGGGCGGCTTGCTAACGTCATGAGTGGGAAGGCGACAGCCTCCTATGTCGCATTCAGGTTGCGACGGAAGGGTACGTCGCGTTCCCAACCCAGCTGCATTTTTAAGTAGGTTTTGGCCGAACAGAGCTTTTGCAAGCTCTGCTCAGCCAGGGAAGGAGATTTCGCCATGGTGAAGGGCGATCCGACATTTTGGAGGTGTTTTTGGCATGTTCTCACCGTGAGGACATTGCGTGGAGTGGGGGAAGCACCGTGTGGTCTCGTTCTTCGCGTTCTTCATGGAGGTAGGGAGATTTCACCTCGTTTTGATGCATGGATTGTGTGTGTGACGTGTTTAACGCATTATTTACTTTACAAAACATAGATACCATGCTAGGACACTCATTAAAGCATGAAAAATGGATGAAAACATCGGTTTATAGGGTTTGGGGGTGATCTAGTGAGGGGTTCCCGGATTAGGGTTCCGGCATGTGAAGGCGACGGACCCTCCTATCGCGTTCTGAATGCGACAGACAGACCCGTTGCATTTAGCCTCAGTTTGGCAATGGGTTGGGGTTAGAGTTAACTCCAACCCATGACTAAAGTTATACAGGGTTAACTCATTTTTTAGTTTGTTTTCTTGTGTGTTAACCCAGTTTAACAATAGTGAGTAACCCACTTTCTCTAAAGATTGTTTTGACAAGATAAAGTTGATTAACCCACTTTCATATCAAAAAGTGACTTGAAAAAGAAAAGTAGCAATTAATGTTGTGTTGAGAAAAGAGAAAGTAGCAATTAATGTTGTGTACCGCCAAGAAAAAAGGTAGTTAACCCACTTGAGTTAACTCCAATCCACCTCTAGAGGTGGGTTAGAAAATTCTGAGTTAACTCACATCTGACCCACTTTTAATCTAACCCACTTGAGTTAACTTTTTTTGTTACCAAACTACATTTTGAGTTAACACTGAGTTAACTTTGAGTTAACTTTAAGTTAACTCATTACCAAACTGAGGCTTAGGTTCTTGAATGCGACATATCGGGGTGTCGCGTTCAGAAGGCGACATGGGACCCCGTCGCGACAATAGGTCCGACGGGCTTTATTTCTGTGCATGCTAGCGTGGTTATCCGATTATCATGAATTGTTGTGAATGGCAATGGTAAGTGGTGTGTTCGCACCTGTAGCGCTCGGGGAATGTTTTGTGTGCGTGGTTGGTGTGGTGTTCATGCAGTTAACGTGGGGTTTCACGAGACTTGTGCGGTGTGCACGTGGTTTGTGTGTGCGTGGCGAGTAGCACGACACCTACCGTAGATACCTCTTAAGTTGGGAGCCCCAGGTTTTGTGTGATCCAGGCACGTGTGTGCTCAGGGCTTGTCTCGGTACTTGTGTACCGTCGAGGTCTATGTCATCTTCCTGGACACCCTCACTCTTGTGTAGAGTTGTACGTCCGGCTGAGGGAAAGATGGTAGTGGGACAGCGACTTGTGAGAGTTTGTGTTTTGTCGCTTGTAGCGCGCTCGTGGTTGGGGGTTACGGACACCAGTAGACGTACTGGGCCCCAACTAGTCCTATTTTCCAGTGCCTCAGTTTAGGGAGCTCGGGCCAGAGTCCCTAAAGGTGTCAGACATGGGCCTGCGACAGTGTAGTCCACAGGAGTGGTGTTGGTTGGACTCCACAGTTTCTTGGTTTGTTCTAGTGGAGCGGTAACTGGACTTTTTGTCCATGGCTGCGAGACTGAGAGGTAGTCCTGTGTGGTTTTTTCGGGTCAGTAGCTGGTGTCGCGAACCAGTCTTCGTGGATCGAGTGTGGCATTTTCCTACTTTAGTGCGTACACCTGGTTGTGGTTTGTCGTTTATTTATTGAAGCTGCTTTTATTAATAGCATTTGGTAAGTAGAGTTTAGAGCTTTAATATCCTGCTTAGATAGTGCTATAAATTGCTAGCGTGGCATCCTGCTGTTGTTACTTGTGAGTTTGTTTTGCTCAGTTTCTAGGGGAGTTTCCCTACTGAGCTAGTGACTTGTGAGGCTCACCCCTACTCCTTTTAGGTGAGGGAGAGTAGGAGGCTTCTCATCCTTTGTCTAGTTCCGAGACGCACCATAGCGGAGCAGGGTCTGCACCCTAGCAGTGTAATCTACTTTCTTTGTACACCTCGGGGTATGCCCTAGGTTGTTGTTGTAATTGTGTCTGGTTACAGTTGAGAAATGGCTATGTATATTACATATAAATATTTGTGAGATGGAAATCTTATATATATTGAGTAGTTTCCTTTATATTTCTACGGACTTGTGAATAATATCCCTTGCAAGGCTTCGGCTCGTTCGCGGGAGGCAGAGTCGGATCAGGCACGTTAGTAGGTTAACGGGTCTGAACGACGAGGACCGCTACAGTTGGTATCAGAGCATGGTCTGTGTGAATATAAAGGAATTGAAAATTTGCATAGCCTATTCTCTACTTTAGCCCACTGCTGGTAGTTGACCCTAGTTTTTGTATTGATTAGTTATATATGTGTGGTTGGAATATTGTTTGTGCATGATTAGAAATGGCAGACAGAAGGGATTGTGGAGGTGGTGGAGATGAGCCGGGAGAGGATGCTACGTAGTGGATGATAGAGAGAATATGGGAAAGTGTTACAGATATTCGAACGAGGTTGGACCAGTAGGCACCGGTACAGCCAGCAGCCGCGGTACCACCAGTTATAGAGGAGGCAATGCCAGTAGCACCAGTTCCACCACTAGGAGTAGAGGTACCTTCTGTAGTACCTGTGCTCCCAGTAGTACCAGCACGGCTAGTCAGTGCAGAGGAGCCTACGGCACTTGTGGAGAGGTTTCTGAGGTTGCAGCCCCCTATGTTCTCAGGAGGCCACAACCCCGACACAGTGGAGCACTCGGTGCATGAGATAGAGAGAGTGTTTGTGATGATGAGGTGTTCGCAGATAGATAGGGTGATTCTTTCTACCTATCAGTTGCGAGGCTACTCAGGAATGGTGGAGATTGAAGATGTAGATGGTGTTTGCAGGGAGGCCAGAGGATACCATTACTTGGCATGAGTTTTTGATGGCCTTCAACGACACTTTCTTTACAGTTCAGATTCAGCAGGCGAAGAGGGAGTAGTTTCGGACTCTACAGTAAAGGAACCTATCAGTGTTAGAATATCAGATGAGATTTATGGCATTGAGCATATACACTCCATATGTGGTGACTGATAACACCATGATGGTGGAGTACTTCATCAATGGCTTAGAGCCGAGTTGCAGGATGCAGTGATTCCCGTTATGTGCAGGACGGTGGAGGAGGCGGCACAGAGAGTAGCGATATTGGAGAGGACTGTTCGAGCTAGACAGGGACAGTCACAGGCAGGCGGTTTAGGTAGTTTCTTGCTTCCCTAGTAGTCTACTGGCATTAGCAAGGGTAAAGCACCCTCAGGAGCTTCATCATCGTCAGGATTTGCAAAGTAGGGTAATAAGCTGAAGAAGATTTTCAGAGGATGTGGTCGAGGTGGAGGTAGACAGCAGGGTTTTCAGTAGGGCCGAGGTTATAGGCCAGCTCCGGAGGAGTCGCAGCAGAGCACAGTAGGGCAGCCCGCAGCTTTTCTAGGTTTCAAGTGTTACACGTGTGGTCAGCCAGGGCACTTAGCCAGAAATTGTCCGTAGTCTCGAGGTTATGGCTACGGTAGAGGGACTCAGCAGCAGCAGCAGCAGCAGCAGCCATATCAGCAACCAGCAGAGCAAGGCATAGGTACACCGTACCAGAGAGGAGGACGGGGTCGAGTGATGGCAATCACCAGAGCTCAGGCGGAGGCATCCAATCTCATTGAAGGTATACTATCACTCTTTGACTTTTCTTCTAGAGTGTTGATTGATCCGGGTGCTTCCCATTCGTTTGTTTCCGAAGATTTTCTAGATAGCATGGTACATCCCCTAGAAGAGAGGCAGTGTGAGTTGGTAGTAGAGGTTCCCCCAGGTGGTCACGTGCTCACTTCTTGTTTCCTAGATGAGGTTTCGATAATGATTCATGGGATTCAGTTACCAACTAGATTGTATGCATTGTCACTGAAGGATTATGATGTGATATTGGGGATGGATTGGTTAGAAGCCTATGGGGCGTTGGTTGATTGTAGAAAGAAGAGGGTCAGGTTTTACAGGCCTGGTGGAGTAGTGTTTGAATTTCAAGGTATGCCTTTTTACACTCCTAAGCTTATTATTTCTGCACTTGGGGCTAGGAGATTGATTAATGCGGGGTGTGTAGCGTACCTTGCCTCAGTTAGTTTAGTTGAGTCTGGTAAGTCTGTAGATTCAGTACCAGTGGTTAGAGAATTTGCATACATGTTCCCAGAAGATTTGCCAGGATTGGCTCCACACAAAGAGGTAGACTTCACAGTTGAGTTACAGCCATGCAGCATGCCAATCTCAAAGGCACCATATAGAATGGCACTGGTAGAGCTGAAGGAATTGAAGAAACAGTTGCAAGAACTGTTAGAGAAAGGCTTTATCAGACCCAGTCATTCACCATGGGGAGCGCCAGTACTATATGTCAGAAAGAAAGATGGTAGTCTGAGAATGTGTATTGATTACAGGCAACTGAACAAGGTCACAATTAAGAATAAGTATCCACTTCCCAGAATAGATGATTTGTTTGATCAGCTTCAATCAGCCAAGGTCTTTTCCAAGATAGATTTGAGGTCAGGGTACCATCAGTTGTGGATCAAAAAGGAAGATATTGACAAGACAGCTTTCAGAACTAGATATGGGCATTACGAGTTTGTGGTAATGCCGTTTGGCTTGACAAATGCGTCAGTAGCCTTTATGAATTTGATGAATAGAATATTTCACCCATATTTAGATCAGTTTATTGTTGTCTTCATTGATGACATGTTGATTTACTCAGTGTCAGAGGAGGAGCATGCAGCACACTTAAGGATTACTTTACAGACATTAAGATATCACCAGTTGTATGGCAAGTTCAGCAAATGCGAGTTCTGGTTGAAAGAAATTCAGTTCTTGGGTCATGTTATCTCAGCAGAAGGAGTTGCAGTTGATCCAGCCAAGGTTGAAGCGGTAATGAAATGGAAGAACCGAAGACAGTGTCAGAGATTAGAAGCTTTTTGGGCCTTGCAGGATATTACAGACAGTTCATCCAAGATTTTTCGAAGATAGCAGCTCCCATGACAAGGTTGACAAGAAAAGGGATACCTTTTGTATGGTCTTCAAATTGTAGGCGTAGTTTTGCAGAGTTGAAGAAGAGACTTACCACGGCACCGATATTGGAGATTCCATCAGGCAATGGCGGATTTATTTTGAACACAGATGCATCAAGGAGAGGTTTAGGAGCAGTGTTGATGCAACATGGCAAGGTAGTAGCTTATGCCTCTAGGCAGTTAAAGAAGCATGAAGAAAATTATCCAACACATGATTTAGAGTTAGCAGCAATTGTTTTTGCATTAAAGATTTGGCGGCACTATTTATAAAGTGAGAGGTTCGAGATATTCACTGATCATAAGAGCTTAAAGTACATCTTTTCTCAAAAGGATCTGAATTTGAGGCAGCGCAGGTGAATGGAATATTTGAAAGATTATGACTTCAGTTTGGCATACCATCCAGGTAAAGCTAATGTGGTAGAAGATGCACTGAGTAGAAAGGCAGTTATGAATCAACTTATGATCAGAGAATGGAAATTATATGAAAATGTGGCAGAAAATTCATTATATGTGCCTAATAGTCAACGATGAGCAATACTAGCAAGCAGTGCAGTGGAACCTTCCCTATATTGGCAGATAGTGGAAGCGCAGAGGACAGATGATAGTTTAGCAGATATTGTGAGAATGGAAGGAGTGACTCTTGGTGATGATAGTGTGGTCCGACTCAAGGGTCGATTATATGTGCCAGCAGATGTTGAAGTTAGGCAGAAAGTGTTAGAGGAGGCTCACAGGTCGAGATACACCATTCACCTAGGTACTACAAAGATGTATCAGAATATGAAGAAGCACTTCTGGTGGCCCAATATGAAGAAAGAGATTGCAGAATTCATAGCAAGATGTGCAGTTTGTCAGTAGGTAAAGGCAGAGTACCAGAGGCTAGGAGGACTGTTACAACCGTTACCCATTCCACAGTGGAAATGGGACGATATTGCTATGGATTTCGTAGTTGGTTTGCGTAGATCAACAATAGGTCATAATGGTATTTGAGTTTTTGTGGACAGATTGACCAAGGTTTGTAGGTTATTACCAGTTAGCATGTCATGGTCCGTGGATAGATTAGCCAGATTGTGTGTGGAAAGAATAGTGCCTTTGCATGGGATTCCAGTCACCATTGTTTCAGATCGAGATCCCCGGTTTACATCTGACTTCTGGAGGAGTTTGCAGAGAGTGGTTGGTACAGAATTGAGATACAGTTCGGCCTATCATCCACAGACAGATGAGCAAATAGAAAGAACAATCCAAACAATAGAAGATATGTTGAGAGCTTCCTACTTAGTTTGGGGAGGTATATGGGAGCGCCATTTGGGTATGGTAGAGTTTGCCTATAATAATAGTCACCATGCAAGTATTGGAATGGCACCTTATGAAGCATTATATGGCAGACAGTGCAGGACACCACTAAATTGGCATGAGGTAGGTGAGAGACAGGTTATGGGTCCAGAGTTGATCCGATAATGTGCAGAGACAGTAAAGTTTATCAAGGAAAAGCTTCAGACAGTGCAGAGTCGCTAGAAGAGTTACGCAGATACCAGACGCAGACCGTTGTAGTTTGAAGTCAGAGATTATGTCTTTTTGAATGTTTCTCCTACCAAGGGTGTGCTTAGGTTCAGCAAAAGAGGCAAATTGAGTCCGAGGTATGTTGGCCCATTCCAAATAAAAGAAAGAATTGGTGAAACAGCTTACAAATTGGATTTGCCAGTAGATTTTACAGATGCACATGACGTGTTTCACGTCTCAATGCTCAGAAAGTACATTAAAGATCCTACCCAGGTGGTTAGTTATCAAAGAGATGATTTGATGCCAAACATGACTATGCCATAATATCCAGTACATATTATAGGTCGTACAACCCAGAAGCTCAGAAATAAAGAAATTAAACTAGTAAAAGTCAGATGGGAAAATAGGCAAGGCGGAGAAGATACGTGGGAACTAGCAGATGAGATGGTGAAAGCGTATCCATACTTGTTTGAGTAAGCTTTTAATTATTTTAGGTGATAGTACCATGCTAGTTTAATTAAATGTTTTTAGTGTTGAGTTTTTGCTTTAAATTTCGAGGACAAAATTTATTTTAGGTGATAGTAATGTAGTGTATTGACCGTTCGGATCATGGCTTAATGGTTATGGAGGCCCATGTGTGGCCCATCAGTGTGTGTAGCAGGTGTTTGCATAGGTTTCCAGGGCGTAGTGGGCAGACAAGTTGGGCCTAAGGCGACTACATGTTCACTATCTGTGAACGCGACAGTGAGGAGCGTCGCGTTCTGAACACGACGGTCCTGGGTGTCGCGTTCATGGAACCGCTGTTTTGAGTCATCGTCTGCATGTGCACCGTGTGTCGCACACTGGGCGGCTTGTTGACGTCATGAGTGGGAAGGCGACAGCCTCCTACGTCGTGTTCAGGTTGCGACGGAAGGGTACATCGCGTTCCCAACCGAGCTACATTTTTAGGTAGGTTTTGGCCGAACGGAGCTTTTGCAAGCTCTGCTCAGCCAGGGAAGGAGATTTTTCCGTGGTGCAGGGCGATCCAACGTTTTGGAGGTGTTTTGACGTGTTCTCGCCGCAAGGACGTTGCATGGAGCGGGGGAAACGCCGTGTGGGTCTCATTCTTCACGTTCTTCATGGAGGTAGGGAGATTCCACCTCATTTTGATGCATGGATTGTGTGTGTGCCGTGTTTAACACGTTATTTGCTTTACAAACCATAGATACCATGCTAGGACACTCATTAAAGCATGAAAAATGGATCTAAACATCGATTTACAGGGTTTGTGGGGGTGATCCGACGAGGGGTTCCCAGATTAGGGTTCCGACCTGTGAAGGTGACGGACCCTTCTGTCACGTTCTGAACGTGACAGACCGACCTGTCGCGTTCAGGTTCTTGGACGCGACATATCGGGGTGTCACGTTCAGAAGGTGACATGGGACCCCGTCGCGACAACAGGTCCGAGGGGCTTTATTTCTGTGCATGCTAGCGTAGTTATCCGATTATCGTGAATTGTTGTGAATGGCAATGGTGAGTGGTGTGTTGGCACCTGTGGCGCTCGGGGAACGTGTTGTGTGCGTGGTTGGTGTGGTGTTCATGTGGTTAACGTGGGGTTTCACGAGACTTGTGCAGTATGCACGTGGTTTGTGTGTGCATGGCGAGTAGCACGACTCCTACCGTAGATACCTCTTAAGTTGGGAGCCCCAGGTTTTGTGTGAGCCAGGCACGTGTGTGCTCGGGGCTTGTCTTGGTACTTGTGTACCATCGAGGTCTTTGTCATCTTCCTGGACACCCTCACTCTTGCGTAGAGTTGTACATCCGGCTGAGGGAAAGATGGCAGTGGGACAGCGACTTGTGAGAGTTTGTGTTTTGTCGCTTGTAGCGCGCTCGTGGTTGGGGGTTACGGACACCAATAGACGTACTGGGCCCCAGCTAGTCCTATTATCTAGTGCCTTAGTTTAGGGAGCTCGGGCCGGAGTCCCTAAAGGTGTCAGACATGGGCTTGCGGCAGTGTGGTCCGCAGGAGTGGTGTTGGTTGGACTCCACAGTTTTTTAGTTTGTTCTAGTGGAGCGGCAGCTGGACCTTTTGTCCGTGGCTACAAGACTAAGAGGTAGTCCTGTGTGGTTTGTCTGGGTCAGTAGCTGGTGTCGCGAACCAGTCTTCGTGGCTGGAGTGTGCCGTTTTCCTACTTTAGCACGCACACCTGGTTGTGGTTTGTCGTTTATTTATTGAAGCTGCTTTTATTAATAGTGTGAGGCCCCGAATTTTTATGCATTTAACATTTTTTACTTGATGTGTATTATAAGTATTTACCTACTTGCGTGCATGCGTATAAATATATATTATCCCTGTGTGTATATTATAAGTATTCATTTCTATGCATAGTGTATTTAAATAATGTAGTTTGTGTTGTATTTAAGTAATCATGTGCATAAGATAGGTATATATATATATATATATATATATATATATTGAAAGTACACGTAAGATTATTTTGTACATGTATTTATTTAAATGTGCATGCATTATCTAACTATCGATGTACATGTTATACTCATTTAAAACCATGCATGTTGTATGTAATTATGTTGTGTACATATATATATGTATATGTTTGACTTTATGTGTATGATATCTACCTGCTTCAGTAACCATTAAACTGTTTATGATGTATGGATACATCAGTTTGGATGTGTATTTATTTTCTGGTCAAATTGCAGGTTGGCGGCCAGAGTCAGGCCGCTTACTTCATGGCCAGGTTGGCATCCAGATCGATGGATGCCAACCATTCTGTTGGCGGCACAAGATGTGGGCACCTACTTCTCCAGCTGTGTGCGTTTCCAAATCTAAAAACGGTAGCGATTTTGACGTGTTCTTGTTTAGGAAACCTTCCCAATGGCAGGATAACCTACCCCTAATGTGTACCCGACCTCTTAGGTTCTATAAAAGCACCCCTTTTAGACGGATTAGGTTCTTTTTGGATCTCTTGAGAAACCCTAGAAAATCTGTGCGAAAACTGAAGTTAGGAGGCTTGGATCTGACGTTGCGGTGCGTCTTCCAGTGATCTTCTTTGACAGGGAGCTGCACCTTGAATAGAGGTATCATCCTCGACTCAGGGGTGCGGCCTACATCGACAGGAGGACCAGATCTCAATGGATTTAGAGCACCTTCTTGGTAGTGGCCGAGGAGGGCTTCTTCGACCCAATCACACCTTATTAGATTTATTTGAAGGCAAGTAGCTTATTGATTCAATCCATAAACTTGTTCTCTAGGGTTTATACATTTTTATGGATTTTTAAATCGCATCCTGGACCCCTCAATTCACTTGTTTCTATGTTACGTCTGCACTGAGTGCAGACAGGAGGTAGACGGCCAATAGGCTGCCGTCTAGTTCTTGTGTAGACAGCAATAGATCCTGCCGTTAACACCTTCTGATGACAAGGACCTGGCCGCCTAGTTCAACTGTCTTCTGCAGAAATGTGTAAATCCTAGTACTGTGATCTTCGTTGGTCTGTGCATGCTATGAAATTCAAGGTTTGTCAAGTATGGTATGTAGGTTATATCGTGAGGATCTACCAATTTTCTGAACATGATATTAACTAGAACGATTTCTAGTATTAGAGAATAAGTGTGTTTTGACTGTGGTTTTTTTCTGATTAAATGGTTCTGTTGCATGTTACGGATCAAGAAGATTATCATGAACTTAAAATGACCGTTCTCATGTTTTGAACCTGTTAGGACCGACTGCATACTGTCTACCATGCTTAACCAAATATTCATGCTAAATCGCATATGATTTGTGTTATTTATTAAAAATAGTTTTAATACTCCAAAAATTGTGAAAGATTATAGATATATTCCCTATACTGTATGTGAGCCGTGGTTAAAAATTTGTAGGATTCTAAGTACTGTGCAAAATGCTATTAGTTTCTGAATCTTTCTACATTATGATATAATAGATTTAAATACAAAAAAATTTATATATGTTGAGTGTTATTGTTTCAAAAAAAAAATAATGAAGTTTAAACCACTGTATGCATGTTTTATATCTGTTACAATGTATGGTTCACTCTCCACCATGTCCAAATTGAAATATCTTGTAAATTTCCTGAAATCTATGTTTAATATTAAAAATAGTTTTACTGCTCCAAAATTTATGAAACATTTTTGACGTGTTCTTTGAAACATGTTTACCATGTGGTTAAATTTTCAGTCTGTTTTGATCACGGTAGAATGAATTATGAATTTCAGAAGGTTTCTATACCAGAAATTGAATTAAGTCTCAACCAAGTTTAAAAGTGTGAATGGCATCATGGTTAAGTTCCTGTGAATCATTGTTCATAACTAATTGAAGAACGTGAATGTGTTAAATTTATGTTCCATAATATATGTGTGTGCATGTGCATGGAAAGTGAGGGAATAAAGAGCATGTGTGTGTGAAGCATGTAAAGATGACAAGATAAATAAATGTGCCCATAAGACACTGCCACCCTAGATGCTTGGAGCTGTATTGTAGTAGTGCACCTACGAGAAAGCTCAAACATGTTATGTGATACCCTGGACAAGGGTCTTGATAAATTGTAATACCCTGGACAAGGGTCTCGATAAATTCCGATACCCTAGACAAGGGTCTTGTTAAACCATGATACCCTTGGCATGGGTCTTGAAAATCCTGGAGGTGGACAAGTTCCACTGATAATGGTGGAGAGGGCTTCTCCCAGTTTCTACAGAAACCAAGACTTGATCACTATGGCCCATGATTAAGTACATGAATGTGAATGTGTATGTGCTATATGATCGTCTAGTGGTGGTTTGAGTTATGTCTTGGCATTGTGTAAAAATGAACATAAGTATAATGTGAAAAATGACATGTGATCGTGGCACAAAGGTATGTGCATGATATATGTGAATGTGGCGCATGTTATGTGCAAAGTGAAGTGATAAGAAATATGTGAATATGAAAGTGAAAACGATGGGAAATCTTGTGTAAATGAAAAGGTGATAGTGTGAAAGTAAGTGCATATGAATATGACATGAGAAAGGAAAATTGCATGTGTTAATATGAGTTAGGTTAATTGTGATTACACTTTTAGTATCATGTTGTGTAGCTTAATGTGACCCCTTTGCAAGTACCATGTGAATGTGATAAATTTTATATAAAAACAACAAGCTAAATGTATAGTAAAGTGTTATATTTGCATGTGAAGTGAGTTAGAATCATGTTAGGAGTGCTATCTGTATTGTACATGTTTCCATGACTAAACTGTAGAACTGCGCAATGATTTGAATAAAGTATGAAAGCAAGTGATTGTATGTTTGTACTCATGTTAATGATACCATATTATTAGTAATCATGTTTAGATTATTGTTTTACATGTGTTAGAATCGTTGTTTAACACGATTTCATGTGAATTCATTTATGTTATAGCATAAGCATGTATGACTTTAATTGCTGAATTTTTTTATAGCGTTGAACTATTAGAAAACATGTGGGATAGGTATATAGTTTGAATTTTAAGTTACTTGCTGAGTCTATTGTGTATAGTCACCCTTGCTAAACATTTCAGGAAATTTATAAGCTGAGGAGATAGCAAGATCCGGCGAGGAGTGTGGAGAATAGTTGAAGACTTGTAATCTTATTTCCAGTATGTAATTTGTAATTTGAACTTGGATATGTAATTGGAACTGGCTACATGTTAATGTTTATTATGTTATGTCATTTTCTTTCTTGGACTATATGGACTGTGGAATGTGGTTGATAAAGTTGATGGAATAAGAAATTGTTTACTTTACATTGCAATATTGTTCTCTATTTATGTATATCTCAGCCCATATGTTACTTGTTGGGGTTTTCTCCCCTGTAGTGGCTTACTCTCATCCGATGTGGGTTGGTATAACCGTACTGGGTGGAAGTGGGTCGTTATAGAGATGATATCAGAGCTACAGGGTTGAGATTATACATGAATAGCCATCAACTAAATCAGATCTCTAAGTCTTTGTAGTGGATAGTCAGATCCAAGGAATAATTAAGATAAGATTAGAAAAGTGATAGGATGAATGCATGATAATATGTTAGGTATAGTGATAAATGGAGTTTAACTTGGTATTTATTTTGTAGCAATGGCTGGAAGGACTCGTCATTCAGGCATGCCTATTCAAGATGAGGAGCCAAGGTGGACTGCAACTGAGCAACAAAGAGTACCAGCGGCTCAAGGACCACCTGCGCCACCCCCGCCACCGTTGGTTGACTACGACACATTTATGCAAGGGCTTGTACAAGTGATGCAGATACAAGCGCAGATGCAGGCAGCTCTTCAGACGCAGCTTCAAGCCCAGGTTCCGACACCAGTTCAGCAGGACCGTGGTATAGGAGGAGTATCGATCATGGAGAGGTTCAAGAGGATGGCTCCACCCTCTTTTAAGGGGGAGAGTGAGCCATTGGTTGCAGAAAGTTGGCTTAGGGAGATCGATAAGATATTTAGAGCCATCAGATGTGCATAGGATGATTAGGTCAGCTTGGCGTCATATATGCTTCAGGAGAGAGCGGATGTGTGGTGGTCTTCCGTTCTTTGCATGCAGTTTGAGGGAGTGGAGCTAGAGGTGACCTGAGAAGAGTTCATGAGGTTATTTGAGGCCAAGTATGTTCCTGAGCATATACAGGACAAGATGGAGCAGGAATTCTTAGCATTGACTCAGGACTCGTTGTCAGTTTTGGAGTATGAGGCTAGATTTGCAGAGTTATCGAGGTATGCACCGCACATAGTTGCTGATGAGGGGCGCAAGGCGAAGAAGTTTGTAATGGGACTTAGACCGTCATTGAGGGCCAGACTAGTAGCATTTGACCATAGGACTATGGATGCAGCTCTTAGCGCGGCATGCAGCCAGGAGAGTGAGATGAAATTGTATCTGGAGGAGAAGAAGGCTCGATTGAAGAGGTTTCCAAAACCATTTCAGCGGCGTAAGAGGAAGATGAAGAAACTCATGGAAGGTCAGCAATCAACTATGTTACTAGCAGAATCAGCATCGCAGTCAGTAGCTTCGGCCGGCAGCGAGAAGCCCGTATGTGTGCATTGCGGCAAGCGCCACGGTGGAGACGTGTGTTGGACGAGGTCGGGAAGATGTCTCAAATGTGGTAGCAAGAATCATTGGATTAGAGAGCGTCCAAACCAGAAGAAGAAGTTTGTTCCCCGAGATGTGTCAGTAGCAAGAACTCAAGCACAGGTCTAAGTTGGCTGGAAGTGACACCGACCATGTCACTAAAGGTACATGATTCGATCTTTGAGGACGAAGATCTTTTTAAGGGGGAGAGGGTGTGAGGCCACGAATTTTTGTGCATTTAATGTTTACTTTATGTGTATTATAAGTATTTATCTACTTGCGTGCATGCGTATAAATATATGTTATCTCTGTGTGTATACTATAAGTATTCATTTCTATGCATAGTGTATTTAAATAATGTAGTGTGTGTTGTATTTAAGTAATGATGTGCATGAGATAGGTAAGTATTGATATATATATATATATATTGAAAGTACACGTAAGATTATTTTGTACATATATATATTTAAATGTGCATGCATTATCTAACTATTGATGTACATGTTATACTTATTTAAAACCATGCATGTTGTATGTAATTATGTTGTGTACATATATATATATATATATATGTATATGTTTGACTTTGTGTATATGATATCTACCTGCTTCAGTAACCATTAAACTGTTTATGATGTACGGATACATCAGTTTGAATGTGTATTTGTTTTCTGGTCAAATTGCAGGTTGGCGGCCAGAGTCAGGCCGCTGACTTCAAGGCCAAGTTGGCGTCCAGATCGATGGACACCAACCATTCTGTTGGCGGCACAAGATGTGGATGCCTACTTCTCCAGCTGTGTGCGTTTCCAGATCTGAAAACGGTAGTGGTTTTGACGTGTTCTTGTTTAGGAAACCTTCCCAACCATAGGATAACCTACCCCTAACGCGTACCCGACCCCTTAGGTTCTATAAAAGCACCCCTTTTAGACGGATTAGGTTCTTTTTGGATCTCTTGAGAAACCATAGAAAATTTGTGCGAAAACTAAAGTTAGGAGGCTTGGATCCGACGTTGTGGTGCGTCTTCCGGCGATCTTCTTCGATAGGGAGCTATACCTTGGATAGAGGTATCATCCTCGACTCAGGAGTGTGGCCTACATCGACAGGGGGACCAGATCTCAGCGGATTTAGAGCACCTTCTTGGTAGTGGCCGAGGAGGGCTTCTTCGACCCAATCACACCTCATTAGATTTATTTGAAGGCAAGTAGCTTATTGATTCAATCCATAAACTTGTCCTCTAGGGTTTATACTTTTTTACGGATTTTTAAATCGCGTCCTGGACCCCTCAATTCACCTATTTCTATGTTAGGTATGCACTGAGTGCAGACAGGAGGTAGATGGCCAATAGGCTGCCATCTAGTTCTAGTGTAGATGGCAACAGATCTTGTCGTTAACACCTTCTGACGACAAGGACCTGGCCGCCTAGTTCAACTGTCTTCTGCAGAAATGTGTAAATCCTTGTATTGTGATCTTTGCTGGTCTGTGCATGCTATGAAAGTCAGGATTTGTCAAGTATGGTATGTAGGTTATATCATGAGGATCTACCAATTTTCTGAACATGATATTAACTAGAACGATTTCTAGTATTAGAGAATAAGTGTGTTTTGACTGTGGTTTATTCTGATTAAATGATTATGTTGCATGTTATGGATCAAAAAGATTATCATGAACCTAAAATGACTGTTCTCATGTTTTGAACCTGTTAGGACCGACTGCGTACTGTCTACCATGCTTAACCAAATATTCTTGCTAAATCGCATATGATCTGTGTTATTTATTAAAAATAGTTTTAGTGCTCCAAAAATTGTGAAAGATTACAGATATGTTCCCTGTGCTGTTTGTGAACTGTGGTTAAAACTTTGTAGGATTCTAAGAACTGTGCAAAATGTTATTAGTTTCTGAATCATTCTACATTATGATATGATAGATTTAAATACAAAATAATTATATATGTTGAGTGTTATTGTTTCAAAATTTTTTAATGAAGTTAAAACCACTTTATGCATGTTTTATATCTGTTACAAT
Source organism: Colocasia esculenta (assembly GCA_014218235.1). Classification (NCBI taxonomy): domain Eukaryota; kingdom Viridiplantae; phylum Streptophyta; class Magnoliopsida; order Alismatales; family Araceae; genus Colocasia; species Colocasia esculenta. Next base: position 60,025,455 of record CM024758.1, on the reverse strand, counting down.
GTATGTTCACTGTCCACCATGTCCAAATTGAAATATCTTGTAAATTTCCTGAAATATATGTTTTAATATTAAAAATAGTTTTACTACTCCAAAATTTATGAAAATATGTGATGTGTTCTGTGATACACATATACCATGTGGTTAAATTTTTAGTCTGTTTTGATCACGGTAGAATGAATTATGAGATTCAGAAGGTTTCTATATCATAAATTGAATTAAGTCTCAACCAAGTTTAAAAGTGTGAATGGCATCATGATTAAGTTCCTGTGAATTATTGTTCATAACTGATTGGAGAACCTGAATGTGTTAAATTTATGTTCCATACTATATGTGTGTGCATGTGCATGGAAAGTGGGGAATAAAGAGCATGTGTGTGTGAAGCATGTAAAGATGATAAGATAAATAAATGTGCCCATAAGACACTGCCACCCTAGATGCTTGGAGTTGTACTGTAGTAGTGCACCTACGGGAAAGCTCAAACATGTTATGTGATACCCTGGACAAGGGTCTTGATAAATTGTAATACCCTGGAGAAGGGTCTCGATAAATTGTGATACCCTAGACATGGGTCTTGTTAAACCATGATACCCATGGCAAGGGTCTTGAAAATCCTGGAGGTGGACAAGTTCCATTGATAATGGTGGAGAGGGCTTCTCCCAGTTTCTCCAGAAACCAAGACTTGAACACTATGGCCGGTGATTAAGTACATGAATGTGAATGTGTATGTGCTATATGATCGTCTAGTGGTGGTTTGAGCTATGTCTTGGCATTGTGTAAAAATGAACATAAGTATAATGTGAAAAATGACATGTGATTGTGGGACAAGGTATGTGCATGATATATGTGAACGGGGAGCATGTTATGTGCAAAGTGAAGTGATAAGAAAAATATGTGAATATGAAAGTGAAAACGATGGGAAATCGTGTGCAAATGAAAAGGTGATAGTGTGAAAGTAAGTGCATATGAATATGACATGAGAAAGGAAAATTGCATGTGTTAATATGAGTTAGATTAATTGTGATTACACTTTTAATATCATGTTGTGTAGCTTAATGTGACCCCTATGAAAGTGTCATGTGAATGTGATAAATTTTATATAAAAACAGCAAGCTAAATGTATAGTAAAGTGTTATATTTGCATGTGAAGTGAGTTAGAAACATGTTAGGAGTGCTATCTGTATTGTACATGTTTCCATGACTAAACTGTAGAACTGCACAATGATTTGAATAAAGTATGAAAGCATGTGATTGTATGTTTGTACTCATGTTAATGATACCATATTATTAGTAATCATGTTTAGATTATTGTTTTACATGTGTTAGAATCATTGTTTAACACGATTTCATGTGAATTCATTTATGTTATAGCATAAGCATGTATGACTTTAATTGCTGATTTTTTTTATAGTGTTGAACTGTTAGAAAACATGTGGGATAAGTATATAGTTTGAATTTTAAGTTACTTGCTGAGTCTATTGTGTAGACTCACCATTGCTAAACATTTCAGGAAATTTATAAGCCGAGGAGATAGCAAGATCAGGCGAGGAGTGTGGAGAATAGTTGAAGACTTGAAATCTATTTTCCAGTATGTAATTTGTAATTTGAACTAGGATATGTAATTGGAACTGGCTACAAGTTAATGTTTATTATGTTATGTCATTTTCTTTCTTGGACTATATGGATTATGGAATGTGGTTGATAAAGTTGATGGAATAAGAAATTGTTTACTTTCTGTTGCAATATTGTTCTCTATTTATGTATATCTCAGCCCATATGTTACTTGTTGGGGTTTTCTTCCCTGTAGCGGCTTGCTCTCATCCGATGTGGGTTGGTATAACCGTACCAAGTGGAAGTGGGTCGTTACAAATAGCATGTGGTAAGTAGAGTTTACAGCTTTAATATCCTGCTTAGATAGCGCTATAAATTGCTAGCGTGGCTTCCTGTTGTTGTTACTTGTGAGTTTGGTTTGCTCAGTTTCTAGGGGAGTTTCCCTACTGAGCCAGTGACTTGTGAGGCTCACCCCTACTCCTTTCAGGTGAGGGAGAGCAGGAGGCTTCTCATCCTTCGTCTAGTTCCGAGCCGCACCGTAGCGAAACAGGGTCTGCACCTCCAGCAGTGTAATCTACTTTCTTTGTACACCTCGGGATATGCCCTAGGTTGTTGTTGTGTCTGGTTACAGTTGAGAAATGGCTATGTATATTACATATAAATATTTGTGAGATGGCAATCTTATATACATTGAGCAGTTTCCTTTATATTTCTACGGACTTGTGAATATATCTCTCGCGAGGCTTCGGCTCTTTCACAGGAGGCGGAGTCGGATCAGGCACGTTAGTAGGTTAATGGGTCTAAATGATGAGGACCACTACAGATCTCGATTTCCCTAGAAGCCTGGGATGAAAATTGGAAAACTCTTAGGTTAGACCTGTATTAGGACTATAACGAACCCTAAGTCTTGTATGAGAGTACAGATTGTTCTCTAACACTTTCCATTAGATTTAGCTAGACTTAAGGAAATACCAAACATGGTAGGACTCCTATATGCCATGAGATTAGGAAACTCAGGACTCGGACCCTAGTAATCATGACCCTATAAAATCTCCCATAAGGCCTCCTTGGCCGACTCCATACATCCTTCTTTGTTGCTGGATGTGAGGAGAACCTTCAAGAGCAAGAAGGAAGAACCTGAAGCTTAGAATTTGTGAAGTTCATCATCTTCACGTCCTTCGCTTCGAACTTCTTGAAGCAAGAATTAGGAACCATAAATTTGTAGTATACCAAGGTAGGTGATCTCGAGATCAACCCTAATACATCTTCATCCATCTAAGGATTTCGGAGTCTTTTTTCATAGTTCTATTGTCCAGCTTTCATCATGTAAAGTTTATGCATTTTTCTGATCATCAAATAGTAGTAGTTTCTTTGTTCTCTCTCTTATTTTTCCCACACCCTAACACGTTTGACCATGAATAGACCATAGAACCCTGTTAATTGGGATTTTCAATGAACTTTGAGGTTTCGGCTTGATCTGCATGTCGACTTCTATCCCTGCAAGTCGACTTTATTTTCCTTCATTGTTTTACAAGTCGACTTTTCTTTTTCTGTATTTACAGGCAAGTCACTTTATGGCTTTCTTGTTTAGCAATTAGTTTAATAGGTCTGTTTAGTTATCAATTGGTCTGTAGCACATCGATTGTATGTGCATGCATGCAAAACCCTACTTTTAAATACTTGCTTATCATCTGATTATTGGAATTCTCTAATGATAATCTTGATTACCTTGTAAACTATAAACCTATGCCTTAGAATATGAACGAACGCATGTAAATACCATCTTTCTTTATTATCACCTGTCATGTTTTTTTTAATTAAATTATTTCTGTAAAGGTTTATCTAGAGTTTTCACTGGTTCTCATGAGACAGGTCTTTTCTCATATACTATTTATAGTGTGATCCTTACACCTGAAACAAGCCATTAACATGATTGAAAACTAAAATAAGTGACCTTGTTGAAGTACAAAAACTCTGTTTTGATTATTGCCATCTTGAAATCTTGTTCTCAAGACTTGTATCTCGTGCCTTGTTACTGCACTATCTTTTTCTTGAAATTCTTATTATTGGCCTTTACTTGATTGTGGGTATCTACTTTCAATTAACTGAGATGCTGGATCGGGCACTAAGAATGTCCAGGGGTTATAATCTAGTCCTCACGACAGAGAGCCGAAAATATACTGTTAACTATGGGGTATAATGATACTGGCATTGCATTTGCACTATGAGTACTTGTATGTGAATGATGAATACATTAACCACACTTCACTTATTCATGATATGCATTCTAAGATGGCATAGATCCTTAGTGCATGTTATGACTGGTGCTTGATTACTGTTACATGCGTGCTTACTTTCTTGCTTCAGTGATATGGCCATCATGCCTTGAATATTACTTTTCAATCGATAGTTCTTGCTCTTTAGATATTCTCATGCTCTTTTGATCAGTCTTGCTCTCTTGATATCTTTCTTTTCCCTCCTATCATGTTTTAACAAAATTGTCATACATGCATATCTTCAGTTACCCGTGCCTACCTACTCCTTAAATGGCTAATCACTTATATTCTATAATATCCGACATGTTTGGATCATAGTTTATCGGGTTTAGAGGCCAGTGTGTGGCCCATTGGTTGAGTGAGTATTTATACATGTTTTTACAGGTTGGTGTGGTAAGTTGGGAGGCTGGAGGATGGAAATCCCAGCCCAAACATACCTCTTGTCACGTCCCGAGAATTACGCAGTGGATATTAATTCGGATAATTCGAGTTGATTCCGAGATGTGAACAGTCGACAAATAAGCCTCTAGCTAGCACGCACTAAATGTGTAACCACACAATATCATAATAGGGCCCAAATATTGAACTCAATTGAAATTGTATTCAAATCTCATCTCATTGTATAACAGGACTAAGACTCAATAAAAGAAAAAGTACATTTATTCCTCACTACCTACTACATGAATCTAACATTCTAGACAAACTAACTATAGATAGACTCAAGTGTTGGGACGCTCATCACTCGAACGCATTCCCATCCTCGACTTGCTCCTCTTCTTGAATTTCACAGTCACCTAGAATGGTTAAAAGTATGGAATAGCAAACTAGCCCAGTAGGATTTATATCCCAATGTGCGGGCAATGATATACGTGATTAGCAATTTAGAACTAGGTAAGCACGATGATCATGATATGCATGTACGAATAAAACTCATAAAACATGATACATGAAACAAGCTAGATAGAGTGATCAGGATAGAGCAAGATCTAGAACGATATAACAAGATAGAACTAACAATAGATCACTTTGTACAAGCACGCAAGATTTCGCTTAATGTCAATAGCTTTCAGAATGCAAGATATCACTAATTGCAATAAATACAGGATGGCCATATCATGCAAGCAGGCAAGCATGCACGAGCACGATCATGTAACACTAATCAAGCACGAAGACACTAATGTACACCAAGGAAAGATCCACTTTGAAATGCACACTAGGACACGTGTATGGGTTATTGTATCTATCATTCAACACGCAAGTACTCCCAGCGCAGATGCAATGTCAGTAATCATTATACCCCATGGTTAACAGTATTTATGACTCTCCATCATTGGGGCTAGACTGGAGCCCTTGGACACTCTCCGTGCCCAGTCAGCATCTCACTATTTTTAAATATAGATACCCACAGTCATTAATGGCCAATAAGAGTTTCAAGATGTAAGCATGTGTAACGTCATGTTCATGATGATGATAAGAACAAGTAGCATGTAATGTGAACATGATTCCATGATAACAATAGTCAAGAGATGATTTCGGCAGCATAACGGTGCAATTTATACTTTAGTTCACTCTTTACATTAATGGCTTAAGTCTAGATTTTAAATCACACTTGCGAGAACAAGAGAAGAAAGGAAGTCCACGCTATCTCCAGGGAACTTCAATGGTACAACCAACTCAGTCTCCGTGAGGGAATCCACAGAGTACAGAGAATTACGGAGGTCTTAGCGGAAAGGTCGCTAGTATGCTAGTACGGAATGACCAACAGAGAGCTTCCAATCCCCCAAGAAAAGGCTGCCTATGAGTGCAAGTGTGTAGTGATGTACGTATCTCAATCCACAATCCATCGGTTTCAATCTTGCGGAAAAACAATTAACATGCTCACATGAGATGGAACTATGCAATTAACTAAACATGGTTTGCACATTTTAAGATAACAATTAATCAATTTAACAAGCTAGAACATAGATGATTTAATCAATAGTTTGCAAGATTAGAACGTAGCATTAATGAGCAATTAGAATAGTCTTTACATCGTTATGTATTTAACATGGGTTGCTGACTTTTAGGTCATTAGACAGTCTACACAATGCATATTAAATACATATCATGCAAGATTACCATTAAACACTGTAAAAAAATAGGTCTCGAGTAGGCCTTGAAATACGTGTCTGACACAGTGGACACATTTCCTAACGATGGGTACAGTCAATACCTGGCATACTGTGAAGAGGCTAAATTGCATCCACCTATGTGGTCGCCTTTTACATTGAATCACATCGGGGTATCCCGACGCATTAATGAAATTTGTTTAAAATAGCAATATAAAAATCGCCAAAATTCTTGGGCAGGAAAACCGACTGAATTGCGGCGGCCTTACCCGTCGCATTTTAGAAGTCTTCTGACTGGTCAACAGCCCACAGTTTGAGGCACGGGACGTGCCTAAATCACGTTGCCCTTGGCAGACGCCTTTAAGGTAATCGCGGCGGTAGAAGCTGACGCGATACCAGTCACCTGAATCACGTCGCCTGGACAGGACGTGGTTCAACATTCAAACTGAAAACGCAGAAAATCGCAAGAACATGTAGCGAGCATCATGCAACGCTTATATCTTCTAATCTAGGGCTCGTGGGACCAAAGTGTCAACATGAAACTTGTTGGGAACATGGAATAGGAGAGAACTATGGTTTTGGAATCATTAAAAATGGCCTTGAGATACGTGAGAAATTGACATGAACATAAAATATGATTAACATGCGTGACTTTGGCAAAACGCTTATAACTCAAGATGTACTCAATGAAATTCGATGAAACCACTTGGACATGAAGTAGACTCGATGTTCTACTCATAGGTATATACTTTATTAAGATTTGGCTCAAGATCACTTACCTTTTGGGTTGAAGAAGTCACATTTTTATAGAAACCTATGTTCATACCACTTAGAGGAGAACAGTTACTGTACCCGATCTACTGAATGAAAAATAGGCAAACCAGTGGGATTAGGAACTAGACTCGACCCTCTTTCCAGGGGTATAAGCTTTGCAAGGTTTGGTTAAGGTTTGGCTTACCTATGGTCGACTCCAAGAAGAGCTTTCTGCACAGGTTGATGCAAAACGCAGCAGAGAAGAAGCTCCGAGTTGGGGCGGTTTCCTCCTCCTTTGGGTGCTCAAGAACAGCCTCCACGACCCCAACAATGTGTATTTTCATCCCTTAGGGTTTCATAGCATGTATATATGCATCTAGTGTGTTTTGGAAGTCCCTTGGGTGATGGAATGGCAAGGTGCAGTTTTGGCATTCCACCTTCCATATTTCAATGATTTCTCACCCCAATAGTGTGTGTGAGGCTTTAGGAAACCTCCCACCATGGTTAGCCACGAAATTGGGTTGCCAAGAAAGCCTAATTGCTTTGGGATTTGCCCTAATTACCTACTCCTATTTTCAGCTCAATTAGGATTGTGAATTTCTATGTATTTTTCTTGCTCCATTTTATTCTTGGGCCAAAAGTGATCCATTGGCCCAATTCCGATAATGGGTCATCAATACATGATGTGGGAAGCCTCTCTAACATATTTATTTAATTTATGATCGTGTTATATTTTCGGGTTAACAGTTTCCGACTTAGTTTCCTAATTTGGATAATTAGTCACTATGTGACGTACACTAGGTCAATTGGATTTTTTCGTTGCACAAATTTATTCGTGGAACACTTAGGAATAATGTTTAGGGTTGATTTATAATTTTTATAGAATTTTCCGATGTGTTCTTGCATGTACGATAGTGGTACGTTAGTTCGACCATTTCGATAATGTGGAAATTATTTATTTCCATTTGTTTAAAATTTTTAATTACTAAATTTTCCGGGGTGCTACACCCTCCCCACTTAAGAGAATTTGGTCCCCAAATTCATAGATCATTAATTGGCTCTTGATAATTGTGATCCTTGATGTTGTTTTGGATTTAATTCCTCTAACTTGTTCCAACATTCTAGCTCATGGATACTAGTTCATCATCTACACCTATGGCCACCGGTACTATTCTTTTGATTCCTTCTACTCCTATTTTCTTCCATGGTTGCTATATTCCCTCTCAATCCACCAGATGAACTATGATATAACTACTAGATTTTTTTTTTTCAATTTCACCTTATTATCTCCCCCAGTTAGAAATGTACTAATAAGAAAAGCATCTTGAGATCCGTCTAGGGGTTTAAAAATTATACCTCCTCCCGGGATCTCCGCTTGCATTATTACATTCACACGTCCTTGACACTTTACCACTCCTTGGTTCCTTCCAACTTGGTCTTTTAGCTTGGGACAGTTCGGTATACGATGTTCATGACTCCCACATAGCAAGCAAGCCCCGGCCTTCTTCCAGCACTTGTTCGCTTTGTGCCCTGGCTTGTTGCAAAATTTACAATATTCCACCGTCGTTGTTTCTTCTACTTTGACTCTTTTACCATGCCATAGTCATTCCCAATGGTTGGCCTTTTGTTGTTGTTGTAGTTGTTGTTGTTGTTGTTGTTGTTGTTGTTGTTGTTGTTGTTGTTGTTGTTGTTATTGTTATTGTTGTTGTTAGGGAAAGTTCTAGTTGTATTGACTGCTCTTCTTTTTAAAAAGGTCGACTTTGAGATGTCTTTCCCCCTAATGCCTTCCACTTTAGCCATGGTGTCTTCTACCATCTGAGCTCTTTGGACCATCTCAGTGTAGGTTTGGATATTGTGAGGTCCGAGCTACTCGATAAACATGGGCCTGAGCCCATCCATGAACCTGTTAGCCTTCAATCTTTCTGTGCCCACCAGATGTGGGGCATACACCGCCAGACGAGCGAACTGAGCTTCATATTCAGCCACAGACATGCTCTTTTGTTTCAGTGCGGCAAACTCCGCCGCCTTCTTTTCCCTAACTCTTTTAGAGAAATACTTTCCCCAGAATATTTCTAGGAAACCAGCCCACTCCAGTTCAGCTACATTAGGCAGATGGGCCGATGTGGCCTTCCACCATGCTCAGGCATCCTTAATGAATTGAAAAGTGGCCAGTACCACCTTCTCCCTGTTAGTGCATTGCATAACTTGGAAGATTCATTCTATGTCCTCCTGCTAGTTCTCCACTTCATCCGGATCAGGGGATCCCGAGAAACGAGGAGGGTTCAAACTCCTAAAGTTGCGGTGTAAATCACCACCCGCTCTATTCCTAGCAGCAGCAGTAGCCTGATTTCCAGCCTGAACCACATTCTGTAATGCCTGGGTCAAACCAGCTACGGTTTCTTGCATAGCTTGCCACTGATTGCGAGCCATTGCAGTGAGTGTAAGAGTTATGAGGGTTCCTGAGAAAAGAATAGAAACCAATTAATGTCTCTAGATACATTATAAGAGTCAATGGGTAGAAGTGTTTTGTTCATTATAACATATTCCCAGTCTCTACCCATTCTCACCAGGTACTATATTTAATTTCTATGACCGAGGTTCCAAAGGTATCTCTTAATCTTGAGACATATATCCTATTTGGTTTTCCTAGGCTCTGATACCACTAAACTGTCACGTCCCGAGAATTACGCAGCGGATATTAATTCGGATAATTCGAGTCGATATTCCGAGACATGAATAGTCGGCAAATAAGCCTCTAGCTAGCACGCACTAAATGTGTAACCACACAATATCATAATAGGGCCCAAATATTGAACTCAATTGAAATTGTATTCAAATCTCATCTCATTATATAACAAGACTAAGACTCAATAAAAGGAAAAGTACATTTATTCCTCACTACCTACTACATGAATCTAACACTCTAGACAAACTAACTATAGATAGATTCAAGTGTTGGGACGCTCATCACTTGAACCCGCATTCCCATCCTCGACTTGCTCCTCTTCTTGAATTTCATAGTCACCTAGAATGGTTAAAAGTAGGGAATGAGCAAACTAGCCCAGTAGGATTTATATCTCAATATACGGGCAATGATATACGTGATTAGCAATTTAGAACTAGGTAAGCACGATGATCATGATATGCATGTAAGAATAAAACTCATTAAAACATGATACATGAAACAAGCTAGATAGAGTGATCAGGATAGGGCAAAATCTAGAATGATATAACAAGATAGAACTAGCAATAGATCACTTTGTACAAGCAAACAAGATTTTGCTTGATGTCAATAGCTTTCAAGAACGCAAGATATCACTAATTGCAATAAATGCAAGATGGCGATATCACGCAAGCAAGCAAGCACTCACGAGCACGATCATGTAACACAAATCAAGCACGAAGACACTAATGTACACCAAGGAAAGATCCATCTTGAAATGCACACTAGGACATGTGTATGTGGTTATTGTATCTATCATTCAACACGCTAGTACTCCCAGTGCAGATGCAACGCCAATAATCATTATACCCCATGGTTAATAGTATATTTATGACTCTTCGTCATTGGGGCTAGACTGGAGCCCTTGGACACTCTCCGTGCCCGGTTAGCATCTCACTATTTTTAAATGTAGATACCCACAGTCAATAATGGCCAATAAGAGTTTCAAGATGTAAGCATGTGTAACGTCATGTTCATGATGATGATGAGAACAAGTAGCATGTAATGTGAACATGATTCCATGATAACAATAGTCAAGAGATGATTTCGGCAACATAACGGCGCAATTTATACTTTAGTTAACTTTTTACATTAATGGCTTAAGTCTAAATTTTAAATCACACTTGCAAGAACAAGAGAAGAAAGGAAGTGCACACTATCTCCAGGGAACTTCAATGGTACAACCAACTCGGTCTCCGTGAGGGAATCCACAGAGTACGAAGAATTACGGAGGTCTTAGTGGAAAGGTCGCTAGTCTGCCAGTACGGAATGACCAACAGAGAGCTTCCAATCCCCCAAGAAAAGGCTGCCTATGAGTGCAAGTGTGTAGTGATGTACATATCTCAATCCACAATCCATCGGTTTCAATCTTGCGGAAAACAATTAACATGCTAACATGAGATAGAACTATGCAATTAACTAAACATGGTTTGCACATTTAAGATAACAATTAATCAATTTAACAAGCTAGAATAATAGATGATTTTATCAATAGTTTGCAAGAGTAGATCGTAGCATTAATGAGCAAATAGAATAGTCTTTACATCGTTATGTATTTAACATGGGTTGCTGGCTTTTAGGTCATTAGACAGTCTACACAATGCATATTAAATACATATCATGCAAGAATACCATTAAACACTGTAAAAAAATAGGTCTCGGGTAGGCCTTGAAATACGCGTCTGACACAGTGGACGCATTTCCTAACGATGGTTACAGTCGATACCTGGCTTACTGTGAAGAGGCTAAATCACGTCCACCTATGTGGTTGCCTTTTACATTGAATCGCATCGGGGTATCCCGACGAATTAATGAAATTCATTTAAAATAGCAATATAAAAATCACCAAAATTATTGGGCGGGAAAACCGACTGAATCGCGGCGGCCTTACCCGTCGTGTTTTAGAAGTCTTCTGACTGGTCAACGGCCCACAGTTTGAGGCACGAGACGCACCTAAATCACGTCGGCCTTGGTGGATGCCTTTAAGGTAATTGCGGCGGCAGAAGCCGACGTGATACCAGTCACCTGAATCGCGTCGCCTGGACAGGATGCGATTCAACATTCAAACCAAAATGCAGAAAATTGCGGGAACATGTAGTGAGCATCATGCAACTCTTATATCTTCTAATCTTGGGCTCTTGGGACCAAAGTGTCAACATGAAACTTGTTAGGAATATGGAATAGGAGAGAACGATGGTTTGGAATCATTAAAAATGGCCTCGGGATGCGTGAGAAATCGATATGAACATAAAATGCAATTAACATGAGCTACTTTGGCAAAACGCTTATAACTCAAGATGTACTCAATGAAATTTGATGAAACCACTTGGACATGAAAGTATACTCGATGCTCTACACATTGGTATATGTTTTATTAAGAATTGGCCTGAAATCACCTACCTTTTCGGTTGAAGAAGTCACATTTTTCCAAAAAAACCTACGTTCAAACCACTTGGAGGAGAACGCTTACTGCTCCCGATCTACTGAATGAAAAATAGGCAAACCAGTGGGATTAGGAACTAGACTTGACCCTCTTTCCAGGGGTATAAGCCTTGCAAGGTTTGGTTAAGGTTTGGCTTACCTATGGTCGACTCCAAGAAGAGCTTTCTGCACAGGTTGATGCAGAACGCAACAGAGAAGAAGCTCCGAGTTGGGGCGGTTTCCTCCTCCTTTGGGTGCTCAAGAACAGCCTCCCACGACCCAAACAATGTGTATTTTCATCCCCTAGGGTTTCATAGCATGTATATATGCATCTAGTGTGTTTTGGAAGTCCCATTGGGTGAAGGAAAGGCAAGGTGCGGTTTTGGCATTCCACCTTCCATATTTCGATGATTTCTCACCCCAATAGTGTGTGTAAGGCTTTAGGAAACCTCCCACCATGGTTATCCATGAAATTGGGTTGCCAAGAAAGCCTAATTGCCTTGGGATTTGCCCTAATTACCTCCTCCTATTTTCAGCTCAATTAGGGTTGCGAATTTCTATGTATTTTTCTTGCTCCATTTTATTCTTGGGCCAAAGTGATCCATTGACCCAATTCCGATAATGGGTCATCAATGCATGATGTTGGAAGCCTCTCCAACATATTATTTAATTTATGATCGTGTTATATTTTCGAGTTAACAGTTTTCCGACTTAGTTTCCTAATTTGGATAATTAGTCACCATGTGACGTACACTTGGTCAATCGGATTTTTGTTGCACAAATTTCTTCGTGGAACACTTAGGAATAATGTTTAGCGTTGATTTATACTGTTTACGGAATTTTCCTATGGGTTCTTGCACGTACTATAGTGGTACGTAAGTTCTACCATTTCGATAATGTGGAAATTATTTATTTCCATTTGTTTAAAATTTAAAATTACTAAATTTTCTGGGGTGCTACACCTCTAGCGGGTTCATTAAGAACTCAACCAACACAGTCATCGCGATTCATATATGAATGCGACCACCTGCGCCGTCCTGATTTGGAACTACTTCTACGTGAGCATGGCTGCACGCGCGCCGCATGGCGCATGCCGCATGGCGCATGCAGGTCATCGGGGTTGAATCACGTCGGCGGGGTACATCGCATTTCTAAACGCGACGGCTCGATATGTCGCAATTTTAACTTTGTGCATTTTGGGCTTCTGCCTTGGCCAAACAGTGTAGTTGAACTGTCCAGCTGGAGGTGGTTTTTGCTGAGGGATTTCTGGGCAATTTTGGCTGTTTTGCTGCCTGTTCGGTGTGGTTTCAGTGCGAGGAGGAGCTTCGGAGCGCGGGGAACCTCTAGACGGCATTGGTTTTGCATTTCATCCATTAGTAGGGGGGCTTTCCCTTTTTTTTTATTATAGGGCATGCATAGGTTAGGGTTTATGGAATATGGTTTGGAAATCACATAACCATGATAGAGAGCATGCTTAGGGTTTTGCATAAACATCTATTTTCTGCTTTAACAGCCTGTACCGTTGCTTAGTGTGATTTTCGAAATGTAATGTTATGGAGGGTTTCTTCTGTCTAAAAGGCGACGGAACCAGTCGTCGCATTTTGTGAACGTGACGACATAGATAATCACAATTCAGGCCTTAAGGCGACGGGTAGGTCCGTCGTGATTCAAGCACCGATTGGCGACCACTGTGTTGGTCGTGATTTAGAGTGTGGCCACCCGAGCTCTGGGGTTCTGTGGACAGTCTGTCTGGTTTCTATTGTACATTGCTTGAGCTGTGTTGGCTATGTAATGTAGGGTCTATATGGGTTATGTTGGCTTATACCGTGGTTGATAGCGATGGTTTTTGTTTGGAAATGTGTACATAGCAAGTTGGGTTGTAACGCCTTCCATGGATACCCAGGCACCAGATGCTCGGATTTTATCCTAGTACGGTGAGTACCGTTAAGGTTTGCATAACGTCGTGCATTTTTCAGATCTTCACGGATCCTTGCTTAGTGGGTTTTGTGGCCATTGTGTGTGGCCCATTAGCCTGTGTTTCAGGTGTGTTGTGTGGGTTGTGAGGCTTCGTGGGCCGGAAGATTGGGCCAAAGTGCTCACAGGTCTTCTGCCTATGAACGCGACAAGGGTGTGCGTCGCGTTCTAAACGCGACGCCCTGGTGGTCGTGTTCCTGTTGCTGACCGTGAGGCAGTTGTCGTCTGCATGCGCACCGCGTGTCGCATGCTGGGCGGCATGCTGACGTCGGTGTTGGAATGTGACGGCCACCTACGTCACGTTCAGGTCGCGACGTAGAGATACGTCGCATTCCCAACCGCAGTGCGTTCCTAAGCAAGGTCGCCCGAACAGAGCTAAGCAAGCTTTGCTCGTCCATGGGAGGCTGGGTGATTTGGTGTTTTGGATTGGTTTCGGAGCGCTCTCGCCACGAGGAAGTCGCATGGAGTGGGGGAGACGCCGTGCTGTGGTTGGATTATGTGTTCTCGTGAAGGTAGGGAGATCCCACCTGGTGTTTTTGCGTGGATTGTATATGATGCATGTTTAGACTGTTTATCACTTTTTAAACAGTAAATATCATGCTAGGACATTCATTAAAGCATAAAAACTGGGAATTATTCGTGGTTTGCATGGCTTGGGGGGTGATTCAAGGAGAGGATCCTGGATTAGGGTTTTCGCCTGTGAAGGCGACAGAGCCCCCTATCGCGTTCTGATGCGATAGGCCGACTCGTCGCGTTCAGCTTGTGAAAGCAACATATCGGGGTGTCGCGTTCTGAAGGCGACACCACCCCACGTCATGACCTCATCCGAGAGGTCCTATTGTGTATACTTTTGTGGTACGATTATCCGATTATCACTATTTTTGTACATGCTAGTGTGCGTGGTGCATTGGCATCCGCAGTGCTTGTTGAGCGTGATGTTCATGCGGTTGGACGTGTTGTTTACGAGATTGGCTTGCGGTTTATATGGTTTGAGTGGTGTGTATAAGGTTGGTTGGTTTGTGGTGACTAGGCAGTGAGGTTCCGATATGAACCTAGCCTTAGTCCTTAAAGTCTTCTATAAAGTGTATATTTTTTAATGATTATCATGTATTGAGTTTGGTGCAGCTGTGGAGGTCACTTTGGACGAATGACAGGCCAGAATATTATTGGTTAAGGTAGTGTATGTGTGTGTCTGTATAGGTTAGCTTGTAGGCCACAGGGGACCGGGACAAGCTACCTCTTATATGTATATCGTGATTTGTAATAAAGATAATATATGTGCGCAATATGGTTTATGTGTTATCGAGTGTGGTGGTCCGGCGCCTATTCTGGAATGCCTCTCTAGTTGGGTACCCCAGGTTCTGTGTGAGCCAGGCACGTGTGTTTGTTGTGCTCGGGGTTTGTCCCGGTACTGTGTGTACCGCTGAGGTCTATGTCGTCTGTCCTGGACACCCTCACTCCTATTTTTGTGTTGTACGTCCGGCTAAGGGAAAGACGACAGAGGGCAGCGACTTGTGTTTGTGGGTGTGCGGTCGCTTGTAGCGCGCTCGTGGTCGGGGGTACGGACACCAGTAGTCGACACTGGTCCCAAACTAGTCCTGCTTTCTAGTGCCTCACTTTAGGGAGCTTGAGCCAGAGTCCCTAAAGGTGTCAGGCATGGGCCTACAGCTGTGTGGTCTGCAGGTGTGGTGTTGGTTGGTCTCCACTGTTCTTTGGCTTGTGCTTCTGGAGCGGCAGTTGGACCTTTCGTCCGTGACTGTGAGACTGAGAGGTAGTTCTTGTGTTGTGTTGTTCAGGTTGGATACTGGCATCATGAACTAGTAGTCCATTCCCGTATGGTGGCGTTGTTCCTTTCCAACTCGTGCTTTGCCAGTGGTTGTGGCCCGTGTATAATGATTCGTTGATTGTGGTTTGACCTATTGTGGTGCCTGGTAAGAGGCACAGTTGTATTGAAACTTTGTGGTGGTACCTCTTGTGGTAGGTACCTGTACCCTTTGTGGGTATCGATTTCTCATGGTACATTGTGTACCAGTCTTTTCAGGTGTTGAGGTGGAGCTGTACTCCGTGGAGGTCATGTGGTGAGACCTTCCTTTCGTTGGTTCTACCCTTCCTCGGTAAACTTCCAATTATAATTTTAGTGTGTGATGGATTGGCATCATTGTAGCCAGTCCTGCTACCTTGTGTGTGGCTTTCGACTTATCGTGTTTTGGGGTATAATGGACCAGCTCTTAGTCTGTAGTCTTGTTACCCATATGTTGAGGTTTTGCCTGTGAAGCTTGTGGCCTAGGCGAGGTTACCTATGGGCCTGTAGCTTAGGCGACCAGTTGTTGTAGTAAAGTGCCTGTGAGGCTATGGATTAGGCATTACAGTTGTTGGGTAGACTAATATGTTGTGGCTAGTCCTATGGTCTTCCTTTCCTTCTAAGGACTTTATGTTTATTGATAGTTTATGTTTAGTTGTTATTTGTTGTGAATGTTGTGAGCATGCCATGGGTTGGCTATCAGTGTTGCCAGTGAGACCCTCTGGGGTTGCGGTCTTTTTAGTTTGGCGTTGTTTTTGGGTGTTTCCCTACTGAGTCTGTGACTTGTTGATGCTCACTCCCCTACAGTTCTTTTTAGGGCTTGTCGTTTATGTGGCTTGCGGAGGTGTTGTGGCAGACTTGTACCACCAGCAGTAGTGTTAGTTGTGTTGTGTGAGCTTGTGCTCCCTTGGGGTATGCCCCAGGTAGTTGTACTTTTTAATTGGACATGTAATAATGTATTGGGATAGTTGTAAATTGTTATATGCAGATATGAGCACATGTACCTTCTTGTGTCTTATACTATTGTGGTTGTCTTTTATATTCTTACTGGACACATGTACGAGCTATCCCTTACGAGACTTCGGTCCGTTCGCGGGAGATAGATATGGATATGGAGCCTTAATGGGCATAAATATCCAGGGCCGTTACAGTTTGTGTCGTCTTCCTAGACACCCTCACTTCTGAGTTTGAGTTGTACGTCCGACTGAGGGAAAACGACAGGGGGCAGTGACTCGTGTTTGTGGGTGTACGATCACTTGTAGCGCGCTCGTGGTTGGGGGACGGACACTAGTAGATGTACTGGTCCCCAGCTAGTCTTGTTTTCAGTGCCTCACTTTAGGGAGCTCGGCCAGAGTCCCTAAAGGTGTCAGGCTTGGGCCTGTAGCTGTGTGGTTGCAGGAGTGGTGTTGGTTTGTCTCCACAGTTCTTGACCTTGTTGAGGTGGAGCGGCAGCTGGACCTTTCGTCCGTGGCTGCGAGGCTGAGAGGTAGACTTGTGTTGTTTGTCTAGGTCTGTGGCTGGTGGTGCGAACCAGTTCTCGTGACTCGTGTTCGGTGTGCCCTTCTTTAGCTTGTACACGTGTACGTGGTTTGCCGTTTATTTACTTACAGTTGTAGTATCATGCATAGGCAGTGATATATTTTAATTGCTTACAGCTTTTCTTACTTTACTTGTTGTACATTGCGCATTCGATTTTTGGGGAGTTGCCCTACTAAGCCAGTGACTTATGAGGCTCACCCCTTCTTCTTCAGGTGAAGGAGAGTAGGAGGGTTCCCGTCCCTCTTCTAGTTCCGGTCAGCACCGTAGTGGAGTCGGGCCTTCGATACCAGCAGAGTAGTACTTCTACTAGTTGTGCCCTAGGGGTTTGTCCCAGGCCGTTTTACTTGTACTATGACTTTGGTATGGAACTGAATATGTACATTTCATGTGGATATGTGTGAGAATGAAGACTTATATGTGTCAGCGTGTTCTTTTATATTTTTCAGACTGTTGTATGATATCCTTGCGAGGCTATGGCTCATTCGCGGGAGACGGAGTCGTGTCAGGCACATTATTGGGTTAACAGGCCTGAACGGTGAGACCGTCCCAGTTGGTATCAAAGAAAGGTCCGTGTAAATATGAAGGAATCGGAAATATATATAGTCTTTCTTTACTATAGTCTACTGCTGGTAGTTGGCCCTGTTTTCGTAATGATATTTTGTGTGCTATGTGGATTGGAATGTTGCATGTGCAGGTTCATAAATGGCTGATAGGAGAGATTGGGGAGGTGGAGGTGATGAGTCTGAGGAGACCACACATCAGATGATAGAAAGGTTATGGGAAAGTATCACACAGATTCGAACACAGTTGGACCAGCAACCACCGGTTCAGCCAACGGTTACAGCACCACCAGTGGAGGAGGAGACAGTACCGGTACTACTAGTACCACCCTTTGGAGTTGAGGTACCACCTATAGTACCTTTACCTCTAGTTATACTAGTGTGGCCAGCTAGTGTGGAGGAGTCCACAGTGCTAGTGGAGAGGTTCTTACAGTTGCAGCCATCGACGTACTCTGGAGGTCCGAATCCAGATACGACGGAGCATTGGGTGCAGGAGATAAGAAAGGTTTTTGTTATAATGAGGAGTCTACAGGTTGATAGATGTTGGCCATTTTGGTAAGGCAGCAAGCTAACCTAGAGGGGGCGTGAATAGGTTTTCTGAAATCTGAACAGAAACTAAAACACAGAAATTATCACTTGAAGGTTTGGTTAGTTGAGTGTGATAGAGAGTAGCAGTGCGGAAGCAAATGAACAATCACACAAAGAACATAAGAATTTATCGTGGTTCGGCCATTCCCATATGGAAGTCCTACGTCCAGTCCCCAAGCAATCTCTTGGGATTTTACTAACTAGGGTACAGTCCCCCTCAAGGACAATACAACGCCCAGCACCTCAGTTGGTCTTCTTCTCTTTCCGGGCAAGAAGGCAGCCCACTTCTCTTACAGGTCAAGAAGTCAACCTCCTAGTACAAACTCCAGTGCGGTTCTGCTAGACTTAAACCCCCAGCTAGGTTCTACGCAGAGTACAGTCCCTCAGTTGGACACAAAACGCAGCAACTACACTGGCCAACTCTTCTCACAGAAAGAGACTCACTATATACAGTCCTATAGCTGGACTGAAATCTTTCTTAGAAAAAAAAGAACAAAGCTGAGAGTTTACAGGAATGGACTCTAACCCAGAAACTCTCAGCAAAGGACTCTCCCCAAGAATTACAATGACCACAGAGAGAGAGTGAGGAGAGGAAGGCTTGAAAGCTTCGAAAACTTTTGCTATAAAAAGCTTCTATTGATTGGGCTTGAGCTCTTCTCTCTTTCTTTGAGTGTACATGAGGTGAGGTTCCTCACAGGATGTACACTCCTTTAAAGATCTTCAGGAAAGCTCTCTTTTTTTCTACAGCCTTGCTTCATCTTTTATATGAACAGCTTTGAATAGATCCTTGAAGAGATCCATTGGAACTCTTCTAGTCGTTGCTGACCTTTCTATTCTTCTTCTTCTTACTGTAAGCCACTTGGCGGTCTTCGAGATCTGCAAGCATAGAAGAAAGTGTTTAGATCAAAGAGTGTTTCTGTCAAAAAGGCTCGTACTTCTGTGTTTCCTGCAGTCACCTAGAAGTGGTAGGTAAGCTTTTTTGTCTGACAGGAAAGAAGAGATCCTATAAGATAAGCAAAAAGATCTTCTGTCATAAAGATAGAAGATTGCACAAGTGAAATATATTTGATTTTTCATTAGGCGCCAATTTTTTTTGAAATATCTGAGTATAAAGTAAATCGATGTTTAAGTTGAAATCTATGCTTGAATAGAATCCATGTTTAAGTGAAATCTATGTTTTCAACAAAATCGATGTTTAAGTGAAATCGATGTTTGAACAGAATCAATGTTTAAGTGAAATCGATGTTTGAACAGAATCCATGTTCTAATGAAAACCATGTTTCAACAGAGTCAATGTTTAGGTTGAAATCGATGTTTAAATGAACTCGATGTTTGAACATAATCGATATTTAAGTGAAATCGATGTTTTCAACAGAATCGATGTTTAGTGAAATCGATGTTTTCAACAGAATCGATGTTTAAGTTGAAATCGATGTTAAATGAAATCGATGTTTAAGTTGAAATCGATGTTTAAATGAAATCGATGTTTGAACAGAATCGATGTTTAAGTGAAATCGATGTTTGAACACAATCGATGTTTTAAGTGAAATCGATGTTTAAATGAAATCGATGTTTAAGTTGAAATCGATGTTAAAATGAAATGAACCATAATCGATGTATTAGTATGGAAATCGGTGTGGCACTTAGTGAATTGAAATCAATGTGTATTGAATAGACATTGATTTTGCTTATCAGTGCAAGTCACACAGCGATAGTGCCATAAATTTATATTTATTAGGAAATATGATATTAAATATATTTATAATATTTAATTAATCATAAGTTTGTTATCACCAAAGTATAAGCGTAAAAATATAAGAGTGGTTCAACAATCTCTCCTTTTTGGTGATGACAAAACTTATGAGAATTTTCTGACAACAAAAAAAAATACTTAAAGTATAGAAGATATAAAAAAAAAATCACATATAATGCATACTCTCCCCCTTTTTGTCACTAACCAAAAGGAAGGATCTTACCAATCATTCTCTCCCCTTTTGTAAAAACTCTTACCAAAATGTTGTGTGAGAGGGGTTCAATAATTATTGACATTAATGAGCAGCTCCCCCTTAGCCTGTGCTCCCCCTGAATGAGAGGCTCCACCTAAATGAAACTTACAAACATATATTAGTAGTACTATAAATAAAAAACATTTTGATACTCCCTCTTTAGATATGAGTTTGAATGAAGAGCTGGCAGCCACCAATGCCTTGAGCATCCTTTGTTCCTGATGCTCTAAGGCCATCCTGCAAATAATTATTCAGAAGTAGGTACCCAAAGCTTTTGGGTCCTTGATGGTTAGATGCATGAAAAATATCCTTTGGAATCTATACAAGGTGCCTTGTTGTGCAGGTGTTTACTGTGTGTCCTAATTTATTGCAATGAGAACAACAATGAAATAATTTGTTTTGCAGTTCTTATTGTCTTTGTAATGTCTGCTTAGAACACAATTTTTAGAAACCTTTTTCTTTTGATAAAACTTGTTTATTACAGACGCCGTTTCTGAGGCATCTTGGTTTCTTTCAAGAATTTTGGCAATGATATTTTTTAGGAATTATGACTTGTTTTCCTTTTCAGGAGGTTTGTATCCAAGACCTTGTTATTATTCCAATTTTGATCTTTTTGAGCATAGGGCTAGAGATGTTTTTCCTTTAGTTAATTTTCTAACTGATTCTTTTAAATAAAGATTTTTCTCAGTTAGAGCTTTTTATTTTTCTTTTACTCTAATTTTTCATTGTTCTTGCTTTTTAAGTTTTCATTCAAAAAATGATTATTATCTTTACTTTCCTTTAATTGTTTTGCTAATTGTTCCATTTCGGATTTAAGATCAGAATTGGTGTTATCTAAGCAAGAGATGTTATTTTTCAGATTTTTAATTCTTTTACAACACCTTTATGTTTTTCATAAAGTTCATTAAAGTCTAAAGACTTCTTCTAAGTCTTCAGACTCTGACCCTGAATCAGTGTACGAATCAAAAGATGGGTCAGAATATACATCATCTAATCCTGCCATGAGGGCTAGACTTACCTGCTCTTTTTCGGGATCTGAGCTTGATGATTTGAAGTTTGGCCTCTTCATTGTCCCAAGCAGCAGCCATGGTTTTTTATTTGAATTTCTTGTGCTTCTTTTTGGACTTTTCTAAGACCAGTCTTCTTGAGTTTTGGACAATCTGGCCTTAGATGTCCAGGTTTTCTGCATTCATAGCAGACGGTCTTTCTCCTTTTTCTCTTTCTTTGGATCCTTCTTGATCCATTCTTTTCTTCTTAGAATCTTCTGGAGATTGAACAGTACGTCATCTTCATCACTGTCTTCAAATCCGCATTTTTGAGCTGGAAGAAGAAGATATGGAAGGAGAAGCTACAACTTTAAGAGCATTAGTAAATTTCTTCTTAGATGACCCTTCAGATAGTCGCGCCATATTGATTTCATGTGCCATGAGGAGAGCAATAATTTATCAACGGAAAATTGGTTAGATCATAGGCTTCTTCAATGCGGTGACCTTAGGGGTTCATGAAAGAGTTAAAGATCTAAGTATCTTTCTGACGTCTCCTCATCAGAATGATTTTACCAAGAGAACTTAGACAATACTATGCTCGAAAATCTATTATACATTTGAGTGATATTTTCGTTTGAAAGCATTTTAAATTGCTCATATTGCGAACCAAAATATCTATCCTAGTTTGTTTTACTTTATCTATTCCTTCAAAGTTACTTGCAGTTTATCCCATATCTTTAGCGGATTTACATGCCGATATTCTACTGAAATCTCTTTGGATAAGAACAAATAGATAGTTCTTTGCTTCAAAGTTAATGATAATTTACTTTATATGCCGCTGTAATAGCAGTAGTACCTTCAGCAGGAACAATAACATAATCACCTACCTCTATTACCTGCCACAAATCAAAGTCTGTGCCTCGAATGAAGCATTCCATTCCACTGCCAATTGGTAATCCTCTCCATCGAAGAATGGAGGTCTGGTGACTGATTGACCTTCAGTAAATTCCTTGAGCTACCATGGATTTCTCTAAGATCGTTGGATCTTCTTGATTGATCAGAGAACCTCACTCTGATACCACTTGTCGGCCCTTTGGTAAGGCAGCAAGCTAACCTAGAGGGGGGTGAATAGGTTTATGAAATCTGAAATAGAAACATAAACACAGAAAGTTATCATGAAGGTTTGGTAGTTGAGTGGGTAGAAAGTAGCAGTACGGAAGCAAAGGAACAATCACACAAAGAACACAAGGAATTTATCTGGTTCGGCCCTTCCTACATGGAAGTCCTACGTCCAGTCCCCAAGCAATCTCTTGGGATTTTACTAACAAGGGTACAGTCCCCCTCAACGACAATACAAACACCCAGCACCCAGTTGGTCTTCTTCTCTTTCCGGGCAAGAAGGCATCCACCTTCTCTTATAGGTCAGAAGCCAACCTTGTAACGTCGCGCGTTTTCGGATCCCCGTGGATCCAGGTTTAGCGGGTTGGTGGCCAATGTGAGGCCCATTAGTGTTGGGTTTCTTATTAGATCCTTACCGGGTTTGGTTATGGGTATGTGTTGGTGTTCAGCACGTTGGACATCAATAGTGGGTTGGTGTCCAGGTGGGGACGTCGACCTTGTGTTGGCGGCCATGGGTTGCCGTTAACATGTTTTTGGCGTCCATCGATGTGGACGTCTACCGTGTGAACATGGCGGCCAAAGATGTGGCCGCCTAGTTGGGTGACGGTTGGTAACGACATAGAGGTTGACGTAAACTGATGCATCTGTGTTTTTAGGGCTGACCCGAGCCCTGTTCCTCCTCACTCTCTCCCTCCTCTTCGCCCACCTTCACTCTTGAGCTTATTCACGAGTTCTGGTGGTCGACGAGAGTACGAGGAGCAGCCGTGGAGTGCGCGTGGTAGCGGCAAATCAGGCGGGGAATGACGAATTGGGAGCGCGGTGTTCGCGGGGCGTTCCATGGGTTTCGGCGTGATCAAGGTTCTTCGGGAGTTTAATCGCGTTTCTGAGGTAGGGACTGGACCCCTGGATTCCTCATGGTTGATTGGTTATGGTTTGTTTGTATAGATTGCATGTTAATTGAGTTTTTGGGATTAAGGGTTCTGTAGGCGGGAAATTGGGTGGTTTGATCGATCCAAGTATTGGATCTTCTTCTGTGGTTTAATTATGGTATATACATGTAAGGGGGAGTGTTCCCCTTGTTTTTCTATTGTATTTATGGCTAGATTGCCCGTGCAATCGGTCTAGGGCCATTTTGTGTGTTTTGGCGGGTTCTGCAGTGAAGATCTTGGCGTCAACATCGGTTGACGCAGAGTTCTTCATTGGGAGATTAATGGCTAGGTATCTAGCTGTTGAGGGTGGGTAAACGGCCAAGTGGTGGTCGTTTACTTGGTGTTGATAGCAAGGGACATTGTCATCTATATTCTGTTGGACGGCAATCGATGTCGCCGCCAACTGTGCATGTGTCAGCACTGCCTATTTTACGTGTTTGTGTGTGCATGGCGATGACCGGTGTGAGCCAGTGCACTTGTTACGCTCTTGGAGCATACTGCTCATGTAATGGGACATGTGTTATGTGAATGATGTGTGACGTAGTGGTTTAAGTATGTGTATATTGTCCATGTGTTGGACATCTGTTTACGTAGATAATGTGTGATATATTCGTCGTGAGATATTATACACGTGATATCTACGAGGTTGGATGCCATGTATATGGTTTGTATGTTCATGGCATACTGTGTGTTATTGGGTTAATAATTAGTGAGGTCAGTCTGCGTGTTGCGGCGATGAGGTTCCTATGATCCTTTAGGATCTCTTGTGAATTACCCTAGATGGATTATTAAGTGTGGTCGTGCTATTATGTTAGTGTGGCAGTGGAGGTCACCGTGGGACCAATGACAAACTGCGGTGTTATCTTTAATATGGTAGTATATGTAGTTGTGCAAGTTAGCTTGTGAGTCACAGGGTGACTGGAACAAGCTATTCCTATTATATGTACCGTGATCGATAATAGAAAGGTTTGTGTATATATCGTGGTTTGAGCTTGCCGAGTGTGGTGGTCCGGCGCCTATTCCGGAATGCCTCTCTTGTCGGGTACCCAGGTTCTTTGTGAGCCAAGCACGTGTGTTGTTGTGCTCGGGGTTTGTCCGGTACAGTATGGTACCATTGAGGTCTGTGTCGTCTTCCTAGACACCCTCACTCCTGTGTTGAGTTGTACGTCCGGTGGAGGGAAAGACGACAGTAGGGCAGCGGCTTGTGTTGGTGGGTGTGCAGTCGCTTGTAGCGCGCTCGTAGTTGGGGGTACGGACACCAGTAGTCGACACTGGTCCCCAGCTAGTCCTGTTTTCAAGTGCCTCACTTTAGGGTGCTCCGGCCAGAAACCCTAGAGGTGCCAGGCATGGACCTACAGTGTGTGTCTGCAGGTGTGGTGGGTTGTGGTCTCCACAGTTGTTTGACTTGTTCTCGTGGAGCGGCAGTTGGACCTTCGTCCGTGACGCGAGGCTAAGAGGTTGTTCTTGTGTTTGTGTGTCCGGGTTGGATATTGGCCTGATCAGCCAGTATACTATTCCCGTGTGGTGGCGTCATTCTTCGACTCGTGCTTTGTTAGCTCCGTTGTGGTTGTAGTGACGTCGTTCCTTTCCAACTCGTGCTTTGCCACTGGCTCTGATTCGTGAGTTGTGACTCGTAGTCGAGGTTTGACTCGTTCGAGGTGTGCCTGGTGTTGGCACAGTTGTGACTGCGATTGTGGCTTGTGGTGTGCTCGAGGGTGGTACAGTTTCAGCTATAGATGGTGAGTATTGACTCACCACAAATGTGGTTTAGTTTGCTATGGTGTGCCCTGTTACAGCTGGTTTACTTGCGGTTTCTGTGCTGGTGCCTGTGGTAATAGGTACATGTACCCTGTGTGGGTAATGGTTTGTGGTGACACGTCGTTTGTACCAGTCTTTCTGGTGTTGACGTGGAATTATGTTTCGTGGAGGTCGTGTGGTGTGACCTTCCACTCAATGTGTTTACCTTCCTCGGGTAAACTACGTATAGGTTTTCATGTGTGATGGATTGGCCTGCTGTAGCCGATCAGTTACTTGGTGTGTGTGGCTATCGACATATTGTGATTTGGTATATAGGATCAGCTTTTTGTTAGCAGTCCTATTACCCTAGTACTTGAAATTTGCCTGTGAAGCTTATAGCCTAGGCAGTGGTTGACTTGTGCGGTTTATAGCTTAAATGATTGATTGTGACTGTAATGTGCCTATGAGACTTGCGGCATAGGCATTTCAGTTGTTGAGCGAACTAGCCTGTGGTTCCTTTTCTTATAGGAATATGTTCCTATCTTATAAGGAATATGCATTTGTTTACAATTATGTTTAAAGTGTTATTTAAATATAAATGTTGTGAGCATGAAATGGTTTGGCTATTGGTGCTGCCAGTGAAACCCATTAGGGTTGAGGTGTCTGTGGTTACGGGTTGTTTTGGGTAGCCCCTACTGAGCCAGTGACTGTTGAGGCTCACTCCCCTACAGTTCTTTTCAGGGCTTGCCGAGTGTTTGGCTTTCAGCGGCGTTGTGTCAGACTTGTACCACCAGCAGTTGTATAGTAGTTGTGTTGTGTGAGCTTGTGCTCCCTCGGGGTATGCCCCAGGTAGTTGTACTTTTTAATTGGACATGTATTAATGTAATGGGACAGTTGTAATTTGTTATATGCAGGTATGAGCACATGTACTTTCTTGTATCTTATACTGTTGTGGTTTGTCTTTTATATTCTTACTGGACACTTGTGTGAGCTATCCCTTGCGAGACTTCGGTCCGTTCCCGGGAGGCGGATCTGGATATGGAGCCTTAATGGGCATAAATACCCGGTCCGTCACAAACCTCCTGGTACAAACCCCAGTGTGGTTCTGCTAGACTTAAACCAGCTAGGTTCTACACCTTAAACCAGCTAGGAACTCTTCTGGAAAGCTCTCTTTTTTCTACAGTCTTACTTCATCTTTTATATGAGCAGCTTTGAATAGATCCGTTGGAACTCTTCTAGTCGTTGCTGACCTTTCTATTCTTCTTCTTCTGACTGTCAACCACTTGGTGGTCTTCGAGATCTGCAAGCATAGAAGAAAGTGTTAGATCAAAGAGTGTTTCTGTCAAAGAGGCTCATACTTCTGTGTTTTCTGTAGTCACCCAGAAGTGGTAGGTAAGCCCTTTTGTCTGACAAGAAAGAAGAGATCCTGTGAGATAAGTAAAAAGATCTTCTGTCAGAAAGATAGAAGATTACGCAAGTGAAATATATTTGACTTTTCATTAGGCGCCAAAAACATTTTGAAATATCTGAGTACAAAGGAAATCGATGTTTAAGTGAAATCTATGTTTGAATAGAATCTATGTTTAAGTGAAATCTATGATTTCAACAGAATCGACGTTTAAGTGAAATCGATGTTTGAACAGAATCCTTGTTCTAATGAAATCCATGTTTCAACAGAGTCGATGTTTAAGTTGAAATCGATATTTAAATGAAATCGATGTTTGAACAGAATCGATGTTTAAGTGAAATCGATGTTTTCAACAGAATCGATGTTTAAGTTAAATCAATGTTTTCAATAGAATCGATGTTTAAGTGAAATCGATGTTTAAGTTGAAATCGATGTTTAAATGAAATTGATGTTTGAACAGAATCAATGTTTAAGTGAAATCGATGTTTGAATAGAATCGATGTTTTAAGTGAAATCGATGTTTAAATGAAATCGATGTTTAAGTTGAAATTGATGTTAAAATGAAATGAACCATGATCGTTGTATTAGTATGGAAATCATTGTGTCACTTAGTGAACTGAAATCGATGTGTATTGAATAGACATCGATTTTGCTTATCAGTGCAAGTCATACAGCGATAGTGCCATAATTTATATTTATTAGGAAAACATGATATTAAATATATTTATAATATTTAATTAATCATAAGTTTTGTTATCACCAAAATATAAGGGTAAAAATATAAGAGTGGTTCAACAATAGAGTGATCTTGGCTACTTACCGGTTGAGGGGATTTGCACAAGAGTGGTGAAGACTCAAGATGCAAACCGTGTTTGCAGGACGAGTGGAGGGTACAATCACTTGGCCAGAGTTTCTTGAACTCTTTAACAACACATTCTTTCCGGTAAAAATTCAGCAAGCCAAGAGGGAGCAATTCAGAACACTACAACAAGGGAATTTGTCGGTTCTATAGTATCAAATGAGATTCATGGCCTTGAGTTGGTATGCACCTTATGTGGTAACTAACAGTGCTATGATGGTTGAGTACTTTATCCGAGGGTTGAAGCCGGAGTTGCAAGATGTAGTGATTCCACTTATGTGTAGCACGGTGGAGGAGGCAGTCCAAAGAGCAGCAATACTTGAAAGAACTATGCAAGCCAGGCAGTCCAGCAGATCGGGATCAGGTAGTGGTAGTTTCCGACTTCCACAATAGTCTTCGGATGTTAGCAAACGCAAGGCACCTTCGGGAGGAGCGTCTACATCAGGTTTTGGCAAGTGGGGAAACAAGTTAAAGAAGATATTTAGAGGTTGAGGAGGTGGCGGCAGTAGGGATTTCAGCAGGGCCGAGGCTATAAACCAGAGATGGAGGAATCACAGCAAGTACAGCAAGGCAGCCAGCAAAATTCAGATGCTACCATTGTGATCAGTCAGGGCACTTGGCAAGGAATTGTCCATATCCAAGAAGAGGTACTTATGGTAGAGAGGCACCACAGTAGCAGCAGCAGCCACCAGTTGAGTGAGGTAGAAGCACTCCTTACCAGAGAGGAGGAGGACGAGGACGAGTGATGGCAATCACAAGGGCTCAAGCGGAGGCGTCAAATCTGATTGAAGGTATAATACCACTTCTTCAATTTTCTGCTAGAACATTAATTGATCCAAGTGCATCACATTCCTTCATTTCTGAGGACTTCATTGATAGTATGGTACCCTTTGAGGAGAGGTAGTGTAAGCTTGCGGTAGAAGTTCCTTCCGGTGATTTCATGCTTACTACAAGTTATTTGGATGAGGTTCCCATCATGATACAAGGTAATCAGTTGCCAGCCAGATTGTAAGCACTACAGTTAAGGGAATATGATGTGATATTAGGCATGGATTAGTTGGAAGCATATGAAGCAGTAGTTGATTGTAGGAATAAGAGAGTAAGGTTAAGCCATCTAGGAGGCAGTATGTTTGAATTCCAAGGTATGTCATTCTATACCCTAAGCACATTATTTCTACTCTTAAGGCTAGAAAATGATCAATGCAGGGTGTGCAGCTTATTTGGCATTAATTAGTTTGGTTGAGGTAGAAAAGATGGTAGATATAGTACTAGTAGTTAAAGAACTTGTGATGTATTCCCGGATGAGTACAGGTTTGGCACCACATAGAGAGGTGGACTTCACAATAGATTTCAGCCGGGTAGTATGCCCATTTCCAAGGCACCATACAGGATGGCACCTGCATAATTGAAAGAGTTGAAGAAACAATTGCAAGAATGCTGGAGAAGGGTTTCATCCAGGCTAGTCATTACCATGGGAAACACCAGTCTTAATTGTTAGGAAGAAAGATGACAGTTGAGATGTGTATTGATTACCGCTGGTTGAATCAGGTTACAATAAGAACAGGTATCCTTCCATGAATTGATATTTGTTTGATCAACTGCAATCAGCAAAGGTGTTCTCCAAATAGATTTGAGATCCGGGTACCATCAGTTGAGGATTCGGAAGAAGACATTGATAAAACAGCATTTAGAACAAGGTATGCATTATGAGTTTGTGGTTATGGCATTGGGCTAACCAATGCACCAGCAATTTATGAGTTTGATGAACAAGATCTTCCATACATATTAGATCGGTTTATTGTGGTGTTCATTGATGATATAATTAGTGTATTAGCTTCGGAAGAGGACACTGCAGCTCACTTGAGAGTTACATTACAGACATTGAGAGAGCACCAGTTATATGCAAATTCAGTAAGTGTGAGTTTTAGCTTAGAGAAATACAATTTTGGGGCATGTTATTTTAGGTGAAGGTGTTGCAGTTGATCCAGCTAAGGTGAAAGCCGTTATAAAATGGGAGGGGGAACCAAAGATAGTGCCAGAGAGAGTCAGGAGTTCTTGGTTTGGCAGGTCACTACAAGCGGTTTATCCAAGACTTCTCAAAGATTGAGCACCAATGACAAGGCATACCAGGAAAGGAGTACCATTTGTGTGGTCATCTGATTGTAGGCACGGCTTTATGGAATTGAAGAAGCGGCTCACTTCAGCACCAAATTGGAAATCCCGACAGGCCGAGGTGGTTTGTGTGTACACTAATGCATCCATAAGAGGACTTGGGGCAGTACTTATGCAACATGGAAAGTGGTGGCCTATGCATCTAGGCAATTAAAGCAGCATGAGGAGAATTATCTCAACATGACTTAGAGTGGCAGCGGTTGTGTTTGCATTTAAAATATGGCGACATTATTTGTATGGTGAAAGATTTGAAATCTTCACAGACCACAAGAGTTGAAGTACATCTTTCACAGAAGGATTTGAATTTGAGGCAGCGCAGATGGATGGAGTATGGATTATGATTTTAGCTTAGCGTATTATCCAGGCAAGGCAAATGTGGTTGCAGATGCTTTGAGCAGGAAGGCAGTTATGAGTCACATGATGATGAGAGAATAGAAGCTGTATGAAGATGTGGCAGAAATTCTTTGATGTGTTCCAAGTAGCCAACGAAGAACAGTGTTAGCCAGCAGCACAGTGGAGCCATCTTTGTATTGGCAGATAGTAGAAGTACAAAGGTAGATGAGAACTGGATGATATTGTAAAAATGGAAGATGTCACTGTAATCATGGGATTTGCTCCCCAAATAAAGATGATAAAAAAATAAAGAAAAGGATCGTGATCGCCACCAAAGTAGTTGCAAAGATGATATAGTGAAGAACAAGCACTAACTACCTTGGAAATATGAAGAACAGTGTAGAAGAATACTTGGTCCTGTGAACTAAAAATTACTCCAAATGTACGACTAGAAGATGTAATGTCTCATGCTAAGTAGTCATCATAGAAAAGATTAATGTAGAGATATATTTTTCCTAATTGTAAGGGCTTATGACAAGAAATAAGTGCACAAATGATAGCTCACTAAGAGTTCACATCAGCCCTTCTGGAGCTTCTCTGCCTCAGCTAGTATTGAGGTTAGATTAATTCGAGGGAGAAGAAAAGAATTGTAGAATAAGATCCTTGCTCAGTCAGATTGAGTTGTTTCTTCAGTTCCATTCTGCCAACTTCCTTGAAGATTATTTCTCTGAGTTGAGGACTTTGCCCCTTTATTTGCACTTTGTGCACTCAGAATTTTCTTTCTTTTTCATCCATAATGCTGCACAACCCATCACTTTTCAAGAGTATCGAGTCCAACTTTACTCAGATCCGGAGCATTTTTCATGGATTTTTTTTTTTTTGCTTTTTTTTTTTTTTTCTTTTCTTTTCTTTCTCTTAAAGGAAGGATGGGCAGTCAGGTTCCTTGATCACATGCCTTCACTTCCTTCACAATTCACTTAAGGGGAAGGGAGAAAACCAATCACCTCTCTCCTACTAGCCTTAACAAATTTGCTACATTTGGGTTCAGCTAGTCTAAGTGGCTGTGTAGTGTGTGTATAAAAACTTCTTGCCATAAATCCTTACATAAGGTAGACAAGAAGTACATGTAATCCTTTACTAAGGCTACCTAACATGGATGTTTGCAGAGGAATGTGACAACTACAAAATTTTAATGGTTAAAGATCAGACACATAGTCTGTGTTTTGCAATGCCAAGCATTTTTTTATTCAAAGGTGAAACATTGTGATTTTTTTTTTATTTACACATGCTCAATAAAAAGAAAGAAAACGAAGCATAGTTAGGTTAGGGACTATGAATGCATGTTTATTCTACCTCTCCCCCCTACTTATTTACAGGAAAAGAAAGTAAGATAGAGAATTACCTGATAAAGGAAATCTGTACACTTGGTTGCCTCCCAAGAGCGCTAAGTTTATCGTCTTCAGCCGGATGCAATTAGGCTCCATTTGGCTCAGCTAACTTGGTAGAATCAAATTTCAGGGAAGATGGGCTTTCAAAAAAATGCTTTAACCTCTGCCCATTAATAGTGAATGATTGTCCAATTTTAGGCTCAAGAATAATGACAGCACCATTGTCGTAAGCTCTGACAACAGTGTAAGGATCATCCCATCGGGACTTCAATTTCCCAGAAACAGACGAAGCCGAGAATTAAATAACCAGACCTTATCATGCACTTGAAAAATTTTCTATGAATTTTCAAGACTTCAATTAGTTTCTTCTCCTGCCCTTCCTCAAGATCGCTAGCAATTATGATGGGCCAAGTCTCATTCTCTCCTAGAAAGATGAACTTTAAACTAGAAGGGAGTGGTTTTAGCTCAACCTTAGGAGGACACTCTAAATGAAATGATGGATCATTATTCTGAAACAAGGAACTGAATTGTCCTTCCTCTCCTCAAACCCTAGAGCACAGGGTTGGTCTACTATTTCTTCCACACAAGGTTCTTCTAAGAATCTACCACTAGACAACTCTCTCCTGGATCATGGTGCCTAGATGCCCTAAAAATATTGATACTAACCCGCCTATCCCCAAATGATATGTCCATCATCCCGATAGCACAATCAATGTTAGCTTTTGCTGTGGCCAAAAAGGGTCTACCAAGGATGATGGTGGACTGAGTTAAATCTTGAGGAGTGTTCATGTCCAGAATGATGAAATCGGAAGGGAAGTAATAATCATTGATTTTCACAATAACGTCTTCAACTAAGCCTTTAGGAGTGGTGACAGAACGATCGGCTAGTTGAAGGACAAAAGAAGTGGGTTTCAATTCTCCTAACTTGAATTTCTCAAAATAGCAGAAGGTAGGAGATTGACACTGGCTCTCAGATCTAAAAGGCCGCTCTCAAAAGTGACTCCACCGATGGTGCAAGGAATTAGTGGAGTGCCTGGATCTTTGAGCTTTTTAGGGAGTTGATTCAAGATAATGGCACTCACAGTTTCTGGAAGAATGATTGTTTCAGTTTTATTTCTCATTTCACGTTTTGGAGTACACATTTCTTTTAAAAATTTGGCATAGGCAGGCACATGCTTGATGGCATCAAGGAGAGGAATGTTGATGTGAACTTGCTTAAAGAGTTCCAAGAGTTCTTCATTACCAGTTGGTTTGTTTTAGATTTTGGCTTTAAAGCTTCAGGAAAAGGGACTCTTGGAATAGAGCAGCTTGGATCTTCATTCATTTTGATTTTGTCTAGAGGTTCTTCATTTATTTTCTCTTTTCCTTTGGATTTTTCTTTTCAACATTTTCTTCAATTTCCTCTTCAATTTCAATTTTACTTTCATTTTCTTTACCCTCACGCAATGTTGACATGTGTGGGTGAGGATTTATCCTGATTTTTCCACTTCTTAAAGTAGACACAGTTTTAACATTTTCTAGTTGGGGGCCCCTAGCTTGGGTAGGAGGATGGTCCTGTTGTATAGGTTGATTTTGATTTTGTGGTGCTGGAATGTTCTGGACAAAAGCTTGTTGTGGGTTTGATGGTGGAGGTGCATTTGGTCGAGCAGGTTGTTTGTACCCATGGGCTTGATGGTATTGCTGGTTCTGATAAAATCCGGGAGGGTTGTTCCTTGGGTTTGCTATAGCTTGACTTGGCAGCTGACCTGATTCCCTCCTATGACATACATCAGCAATTTGGGACTCTATCCTTGCCAAATTTTGTTGAAAATTTTGGTTTTGATATTGATATTGACATTGTTGTTCTTGCACAGTTTGGCACAGAGTCACCATCATGTTTTGGAGTTGATTTATTTTATCTTCCCAATTGGGCTGAGGAGGTAGTGGTTGATTATATGAATGTTGCTGGAAATTGGTATGAGCAAATTGATTGGTGTTTTGATTTCCTTGGACTTGTGGAGGTTTGGAGTAAGAAGATTGGCCAAATCCCGGATTCTGATTGGGATAGGATTGAATATACATGGATTGCTTAAAAGAAGGTTGAGACACTTGTTCAGTTTGATTTTTCTAAGAAAAGTTCGGGTGATTTCTCCAACCAGGGTTGTATGTGTTAGAATATGGATCATAGGAGGGTTTGTAGAAACCTTGGGCAGCTTGGACTTGTTCTTGAATAAAAGGAGGTAATTGGGCAGTGGTGGGACAAGCATTTGTGGGGTGAGCTGAGCTAGCACACATAGCGCAAGTTTCAGGTGGTTGAGAAAATTTGGGTGTGGCTTGCCCAGTTAAAGACAGTAATTGATCGAATTTTTGTTCCAATTTCTGCTCCAATCTCTGATCAAGTCTATCTAACAGATCTTCTACCCTAGAATCTGATTCTCCTCTCCCTCTCAATTCATGCAACCCTGCCTTCTTTACAGGTCCTAGTGCTCTCTCGTAAGAGTGGAGTGAGGCATGATTGATAGAATTCTCACTCAATGTTTCAAATAGATTATATGCCTCATCCTCGCTCTTAGTCATGAATGCTCCTCCACACGAAGCATCAACCATCTGCCTATTTAATTCTGTCAAACCTTCATAAAAAGCTTAGACTATTTGCCACCTCGACAGACCATGGTGGGGACATTTTCTAAGCAACTCTTTCAATCTCTCCCATGATTTATGCATTAACTCTCCTGGGTGTTGGGAGAATCCAGTTATAGCTCTTCTCATGGTGTTAGTGCGGCCAATGGAATAAAACTTCTTCAAAAACTCCTGCTACATTTCTAGCCATGTTCTAATGGTTCTCCTTATGGTTCCTAACCAATGTTTGGCCTTATCTTTCAAAGATAATGGAAATAGGGTCAATCTTAAGGCATTTTCAGTGAAATTTTGGATCCTGACAGTGGAACAAATCTCTAAGAACTCATCTATATGCTTATAGGGGTCTTCATTGGGATTGCCATAGAAGGATGGCAACATTTGAATGGTTCCTAGCTTGATTTCAAAATGATTTGCAGGAATTTCTGGTCTAATGCAAGTAGCAGGTTGATAATCAGAAGGAATAAAGTACTCCTTCATTTGTCTAGGTGCGACCTCCTCTACATTCCTAGCAACTTGGTTTTGGTCTTGGTTGGCCATCCTATGAAAGAATCTTTCGATCTCATCTATAGGTTGAGCCAAATCTATGTTCAAAGAGCATCTACCAAGCATGCACAGTTGAAAAGCCTTCTATTTATGATTTTGAATTTTTAGATTTTTATTGATTTTGAATTTTTATGAACAAACAAACATTTTTAAAACAAATTAACCTAAACACTAAGTGTTCCTTGGACCTATGTTATTTTTCTCAAAATTGGATTTATACTTGCTTAAACCCAATCCTAGCTCTTCTTGTACCGGCCAGGTAAGAGGTGGAGTAGAGGGAGGCCCCCCTTGCTTTCGCAAGGACCCAATTAAATAACCTCTAGCTCACTTAAGCATAAACTTTTTAACCTCTAATCCTAAACACCAGACTTAAAGAGTAGTCTTAGAATTAAGAAAGGATAAATCTAATTATGAACCCTAGGGTCAAGTCTACGGATTTATTAAAAGTTTAGGCAAATGCAAGAATGTGAAAAAATTTTGTGATTTTTGGGTAAAGGAAAGGGTGATGAAATCCCTCACCTTATCTTTTTATTTTTTCTAAAGGGTGATGCTCTTAAGCAGTCCCTTTTACAAATATGAAATGCAACAAAACAAGTCCAAACAATAGTTTTCTAATGCTAAGTCTAATGCATGAAACAAGAGATAGAAATCTTACCTTTCCCCCGCACTCTTCAATGCAAGAAAAAGAAATGGAATTAAAATGACAATTAAAATGATGAATGACCTAAAACAAGTGATTCTAATCTTAAGAAGATGGAATTTTTAATTGCAAAACAAACGGCTTACATGAAAGAACGATTTGGAAGATTTTTTAGATTTAGATTTTTTTAATTTTTATTTGATTTTTTGAACTAAAT
Organism: Colocasia esculenta; assembly: GCA_014218235.1. Lineage (NCBI taxonomy): Eukaryota > Viridiplantae > Streptophyta > Magnoliopsida > Alismatales > Araceae > Colocasia > Colocasia esculenta. Next base: position 59,990,209 of record CM024758.1, on the reverse strand, counting down.
GAAATGAAACTTAACTAAGAAAATATAAAGTGATACTATAAACTAACTCCAAACGACACAAACTACCAAAATAGCCAATTATTACATGTCAACTAGAAAGAAATCTCTGAACATGTACAGAGAGTACATAAAATCCTCACTACAAGTTTCACTCACACTCTTCTATCTAAAATTCTGAATTAAAGGAAAATGCGAAAAAAAAATCAGCAAGCTCTCCTCCTCTAATGGGCTCAAATGTCAAGCCCAATCTCCATGTTCCACTTCTTGTGCAAATCTGAAATAAGAAGCCCAATAACAAGTCAATAAGAAGCTCAATGCAAATGAAATCAAATCAAAACAGAATTAAAACAAACTCTAACGCCTCCCCGGCAACGACGCCAAGATGAATGCGGCATTGTTGACTGTGCACTTTCGTTGTCCCGAGTTCCTTGCACAAGTCAATATGCTCACCTTCTCTAAACTGTCTCACAAAGTTAAAATTGCAAAGATGAACTAATAAAGTGGTGAGAGTAGGTCATATCCACGGAGGCTGAATAAAGCTTGATTTAAACTACTTTGACTTGAAACAATTCTAACAGACACTTTTAACTAAAATAACACTGCATTAGAATCAATTCTGAAAACATCACAAATCAAATCCCTCACCACTCCGATATATCAATCATAATGAAAGAACATGTTGAATTGAAATTAAAAGAGAATTATCATCACTATACCCTCTCAATTGAGGGATTGAACAGGTAAAACAACAATCTGAACTAGAATCTCATGGATGCACTTATATTTCTGAAATGATTCGGAAAGATGACAGAACACGAATTCTCAAAAGAACATTATTAACTCAATGTACCCCTATAGCTCAGGGGATCAGACAGAAAATAAGAATAGGAATCTATGATACTACTCAAATAAGCACCATCAAGACTGAAATTCTCAATGCATTAAACTGAACTATAACTGTTGATGACAAATCAAATTAAACACCTTTATACTGAGAACAAAATGAGCTATAAGCAATTCAGATCACTGTACCCTCTCAACTCGAGGGATGGAGAACAATTCAGTAAAGAAAATATTAAAGAAATTTAAACTACACATCATGCTCCCAATCTGTCCAGGGTGAAAGAAACATAATACTAATGAAATATAAAACTCAAATCAGTAAAAACAGAAGAGGTGCCAAGCTCCCTGGTCTCTTAAATGCTCTCTGCTACTACCTTCGGCAGCTTTCTGTACATCATCACCGGACAGACCCAGAACATACCAAGTAAAGGATAGATCCCCTTGGTCGCCCTGGCCTTGCTCTGTAGCATACACCTCCGGGATTCTTCAGACGCAGAAGATAGGAAGAAGCCCCCGATCTCTGGAAGCCCACGATCTCTCACATAACACAAAAGAAAGGAACCCCTTGATCCCCTCCCGGCAGCAGCAAAGAGAAGAAGAAAAGGAAAATTCACTGGATCGGTCTCCCCTAAACATAGAAGCAATGTAATCAGAACTAAATGCAATAAGCGCCACTTGATCGAACTCTTCTAAACACAGAAGAAATGGAAATTAAATGCAATAAATGCCACTGGATCGAACTCTTCTAAGCACAGAAGAAATGGAAATTAAATGCAATAAACGCCTATGGATCGAACTCTTCTAAGCACAAAAGAAATGGAAAAATAATTTGTCTACTTCCAACAGTTCTATAACCAGAAAAGAGGAAGAAAACCCCAAAATTACAGTAGCTCTCTGAAAGAACAGAAGAAAAAATACAAAAATTCCTCAAATCCTGAACCCCAGCCTAAACCTCACAACAGAATAAAAAAAAAAAAAGCACTTGATTCCCCTCACAGCAGCCGAACAAGCTCTCCCAGCCCAATAGAAAAAAACTAGTCTAACTCTCCTGCCCAACTCACAATAATAGAATCCTCCGCTCCTGAGGACCTTGGGGTCCTTATATAGGCTCTAGGATCCTTCCAGCCCCGCTCCGCTGCTCACGCATGGTTGCGCACACATGGCTGCGCACACATGGCTGCGCACGCCGCCTCTAGTCCACGCATGCAGCACACCTCCACCACCGTGCCAGCTCTGCACAGCGCCGCACATGAACCTCCGCAGCAGCCCCGCTTCTGGGCGCCTTCACACACCCGCCATCTGAAGCTTCCGCCGTGCACAGGATCGCCTTCGCAGCACTTGCCCATCGCGCCCCAGCGCCACATGCGCAGCACCATCGGAGCAGCTGCTCTGGCTCTGCAGCACACCGCCTCTGCACGCCAAATGCGCCTCCCGCCAGAGCTCTAGCTTTGCTACGCAGCAGAGCTCCGCACCACCTCCACAGCCCTTCACACGAGCAGCTTCCAGCAGCTTCACACCTGCTTGGAGAAGAAAAGAAAAGTTTAAGTAGAGTGTGTGGTATGGTAGGATATTTAAAAAAAATCTTATTATTTTTTTAATGGAATTAGGTGGGTTAAATTTATTTAAAATTTGATTTATTTACATATTAATGTTTGCAAGAATTAAAAGATGTTTATAACACCAAAGATTATTTATGTACAATGTTCTTGTAAAAAGCAAAAATTAGTCAAATTATTCAAAATGTATTGAATTTATTAAATGAGAATCTAACTATGTGTTCTACCAAAACTAATATCCTCAAAAACCTATTTAGGGATGAAATGAAAATTAAACTCAAAATGTACATTATTTATAGATAATGGATGTCTAAACTCAACTACATGTATGAAACGTAACACAAAAAATTTTGTAGTTATCATGAACGCGATGCGCAAGCCGTTGCCTTACAAAGAACGCGACAAGGAGGATGCTGCCTTCTCGTTCTCTGAACGCGATGTGCAAGTCATCGCCTTCTTGAGATCGCGAGTAGGTGTGTGTCGCCTTCTGCAACAGAGGATGAAGACTGTGGATTCCTTTCTTCCTACTCCTCAGCCGGCCAAGGGGCAAGAGCCTCGTGCCTGAGATGTCTTCATTAACCTGCCAAGAACGTCAAAACAACAAGAAACCCATTAGAAATTTGTTTGGTGTAGAATCCATCCCAAAATAATCAAAGAACATGAAGAAATTGGAGGGAACTCACGTGGGGTGATGTCTTAACCCCTTTGGGTGATTAAAATAGGTGTGTGTGGAGTGTTCTAATGCAAATCTATGAAAAGAAGCGAAGCTAAATATGCATGTATGAAAGAAAAAGTGTGAAGAACAGGAGAGAGAAAGCATAGAGGGGAAGAAATCGCTCTGGGGGGCACTTCCTGGTCATCTGGAGGCTGAGAGATCTTTTGGGGATTTGTAGCTCTCTGGGAGAGGAAGAAGCAGACGCTGGCCTTTGCTCAAACCATGCCCTATTGACAGTTTTATAGGTGATTATTCCTGAACGGGTTGGGAGAGGAATAATGAGCTGGAGTCCGACTTTGGGTAATTGTGCTCATGCAAGGAGAGTTAGAACGTGGCAAGGAGGCTCTAAAGAAGGTCTCCTCCAAGTTTGGATGGATTTGGAGATCTCTAGACCCATCAAAAGACAGATTATTCATGAATAGCAAGGGTCCAAGTCTGAATAGGAAAGGCCAGGTTGCATGGTTCTGTGAAGGAAACCAAAACACGACAAGCTCAGTGTCACTATCAGGTAGCAATGCCTCGATACATCGCCTTCCATAGAGGGAAGTCTTTAAGCATTTTCTGGCAAATTTTTAGGGAATTAAAAGGCCAAATAAGAACACGACGTATTGAGGTGCCGCCTTCTGAAGAAGATCGATTATGGTCCTGGAGGGAATCAGTGTAGGCATGAACGCGACATGAAGGGCGGCGCCTTCTAAATGTGAAAGCGACAGGGTCATTGTCGCCTTCATGATCTTTCAACATATGACACACTCAAAGTATCTAATCTCCTTGCATGGGTAACGGATTAGCACACGGTTTGAAGCGTTGGACTCCCAATTCAGAGAGCTATGTGATGATGATGAAGAATGATTGATTTGACCAAGAAGAGCCCACCAGGGTGATGAACTAATAAGAAGATGCCATGATCGGATAAAGCCAGCTTGGCAATGATGAGACAACGGATGTGACAAGAAATTTGGCTCAGCTTATGGGCCAGAAATGGGTGTCTACAGATTGCCCCTCCTTGATGCCTGTTTTGCAAGGGAGTGGAGCGATAGTGGAGCGGAGATGGCATGAAATGATGATGTAGTGGAATGAAGTGGAATGAGTTAAAAAGCAGGCATCAAGGTAAAGAGACACCCATTCTAAACGAATAAGCAGCGAGAATTATCCAGCGATCTTCGAACATGGCTAGAACAGAGTGCAAGGATGGCTCCAACTATAATGCCCCTCTTGGACCCAGTACAGTTATTCCAACTCACATTGAATCCAATAGAGATATTACAGTGGAAAATATCTAACAATAGACGGTATAGATTGAGACATATATAAATGACAATTTAATTCCAATAAGAGGCAATGGAACATTGAACCAAATACTTTGCAATCAACATCATATTCAAACACTAAGTCTAAAGCATAAAAGAAGGATAACAATAGTCCAAACTTAATACATTCCATAAGTTCAAATGCATAAAATCAAAGGTACATATTTCCCTCACATACATAATCACTCTAACACTCTCAAGCAAAGCTCTAAGCCTCCACGTCCTCATGCTCCGAGTCAGAATGTACTAACTCCTGAGTATCCTTTGTCTCTCCTAAAATGTTAATCAAGTGTGAGTCTAAAAGACTCAGTAAGTCACATGAAAGATAGTTCAAGATATAATATTTACTAGGTTTAAAATCATGATAATGTATTTCTTTCACATTCTTGATATCATATAGTTCTTCCTATCAACATGTTCTATGTCATTTGGCAATCATTCTTTACCTATCATGATTATTTATCATGGAAATAAAATATTTCAGGTACTACATATAACTTACATCTCATAATATAACAACTGATCTAAACATGTACCTATGGCATAGCATGTAATCAAATTCTCATGGTATATGCTTAATGTCATGAAACATGTAAACAATTTCAAGTTCTTTTAACGTATATCATGTAACATGCAATTTAATCATCATGTAGCAAAGTAGTCATGTAGCATGTAAAACAAATGACATGTAGTTCATTTGGCATATAACATGAAGCTCATGTATCATGCAGACATATATCATGTAAACACATAGTTCATGTAGTCATTTATCATGTAGTTGCCAAGACATAGCCCACACTATGAATAAAGATCATGTGGCATGTAGTCATTCACTTATCACCAAGGCAAAACAGTGATGAAGTCATGGTCATTGCGCAATAGCGGGGAAAGTCCTTCCCACCTTAACCGGTAGAACATGTCTACCTCCAGGATTTCAAGCCGTTGCCCACGGATTCATGTAGGTCATTTCATGCACGTGAACCATTACCATAGAGGCATTCTATGGTGTAGTTCCTTGTAGTTATCTCTATTATAGCAATGTCTTATTGGCCAATTCCTTTCAAATGCATTAACATGTATGCAATCATACAATGTACATTCTCATACAATTCTATCATGCTTTCATACATTCATGCATAACTTATCAAGATGATAATGAAATATCGCATAGCATGACTTTCTCAGTTCTAAAAATAAACTTCACTGTATAACAGAAACCTATCATGGTACTACTTATATCACATCCATTCATGCACATATACTCTCATGTTTATTCAAATTCTATTTGCATTCTTCCATTCAGAAAATCATAACAATATGTACAGTGATCTAAAAATCTCGAAATTTTGATAATAAATCTGATTCAGATCATACCACGCACATACAAAATTTCATAATTTTCTGAGTTCTGTAAACATTTTTCGTGATTATTTTTTATAAATATGGACTACTTAACATGATATAACAATGATTAAATCATGCAATTTATATACAAGAATCGAATACAGTAGGTCTGTAGCTCCAACTAACAGTAGTACAGTCTTCAATTTTAACAATACAATATGGATCATGTTTGCATCTTTTCATATTTCTTTTGCTAATTCAATTAAAAATCCAAGGGAACAATCATACATATATACACATAGCCTATTCATCTTTGTAATGTCCTGTCCATAGTATAACAGCACTGAAACACACAAAATATAACTTGGCCAAAACTTCATACATGCATGAATCACAGTTAAGTAAATATAATCAGATTTCAGAAACTTACAGAATTGATAAACTCAACAGCAAAATATGTGGCGTTTACACTAAGTCAACGGCCACATATCCCGTCGTTAATACCAGTAGACGATGGCACATAGCATCGTTAACATATAGCAGACGTCTGAAACTTAGTCGTTTACAAGAAATCAACGGCAGTCGATGTTGTCATTTACAAAAACTAAGCGGCAGTCGATATGGACGTCAAGTTCATTCGTCCAGATAATACAGAAACTTCACATAAAATGATAGAACTTATACCCTTTCCTGCACGTTATTTTCATAGTTTAAAAATCTGTAAAAATATTAAACTAAATAATACACTATCCTAAACTGATTCCCCATGTCACTTGCCTCTAACCCTCCTTCTGGAGTGACGAAAAGAGATCCGAAGAAGCCCGCCTTGGCAGTAGGATAGTCCTCCTCCACGATTTCAATCGCTCAGAAACCACTTCTAGCACAACTCCCCCGCTTGGAGAAGCCCATGATCATGATGCTGGATGATCGTTCTTGGTCCAGAAAGCTTCAGGCCGCACGAACAAGCTCTGCAACCCCTTTCTCTCGGCCCTCCTTTCTTTCTTCCCAACCAGTGCGAAACGCCTCTCCCAAATGCTTCATCCGAGTCTTATAAAGATCCCTACCAATTGCCTAAGCCTTAATCCTAACCATTGGATCAGAAACGCATGAATCTACCCATTAAATGCTTTTGGAAACGGCCGATTTCTCTTCCCTTGAATGGTAACCTAAAAAACAGGCAAGTCAGATTAACGTCAACCTAAGTTGTCGTCAGTCATCATGTAGATGTCAACATTCTTGCCCAAAAAATCCATTATCTTAGAAAATAATAAACGACACAAGAAGCTGTCGTTAACAAAAAGTAAACGGCAAATGATCATGCCGCTAACATCAGTCAACGTCAGAAGATCTTGACGCCAATAACAACACAGAACAACATGCAACTAAAAGCAGAAATACATACACAATTGCATTATATAATTCATTAAAAGTTCTAGGGCACTACATCCTCTCCCCCTTAAAATAATCTTCGTCCTCGAAGATTGAGTTAGAATACTCACCAAACAAGGATGGATATTGCTTCTTCATCCTTTCCTCAAGATCCCACGTCGCTTCTTCACGCGAGAAATTCTTCCATAAGACTTTTACAAAAGGAATGGACTTTGATCTCAATTCTTGTACTTTTCGATCCAGAATCTGTACAAGCTGCTCCGCATAGGATAAATCTGGTTGAAACTGCACTGGCTCATAACTAATCACATGAGCCGGATCTTGAACATACCTTCTCAACATGGATACATGGAAAACTGGGTGCACTGCTGCCAAGAATGGTGGCAAAGCTAGCTGGTATGCCACATTCCCTATCTTCTTCAATGTCTCAAAGGGACCAATAAACCTCGGATTCAGCTTGCCTCTCTTTCCAAATCTCACCACACCTTTGGTTGGCAATACCTTGAAAAAAATATGGTCTCCTACCTCAAAAGCCAAGTCTTTCCTCCTCATATCCGCATAACTCTTCTGACGATCTTGAGCTGCCTTTAATCTTTGCACTGGATCTTCGCTGAGGTATCCTGTACCACTTCCGGTCCCACCATATGTCGATCTCCTGCTTCTTCCCAACACAACGGGGATCTACATGGTCTCCCGTACAAAGCCTCAAATGGCGCCATATCTATACTCGAATGGAAACTATTGTTATATGCAAATTCCACAAGAGCTAGGTGGCGTTCCCAATCTCCTCTCCAGTCTAGAACACAAGCCCTAAGCATATCCTCCAACGTCTAAATAGTCCTCTCGGACTGTCCGTCCGTTTGTGGATGAAATGCTGAACTCAACTTCAATTGACTGTCAAAAGCCTGCTGCAAACTCTGCCAAATCTAGAAGTAAATCTCGGATCACGATCTGAGATAATCGACTTTGGAATCCCATGTAGCTTCACAATGCTATGAATGTACAATCTAGCAAAAGCTCTCTACGGACTGCTTCTTCTTCATGGCCAAAAATGAGCACTCTTTGAGAATCTATCAACAATCACCCATATAGAAGTATTCAATCTAGTCGATCTAGGCAATCCAGTCACAAAATCCATAGTCACTTTCTCCCACTTCCACTGAGGAATGTCAAGCTTCTGCATCAAACCTGAAGGTCGCTGACACTCTACCTTCACCTGTTGACATACTAAGCATTTCGCCACTATATCAGCAACATCCCGCTTCATACCAGACCACCAGAATGAACGCTTCAGATCCTTATACATCTTTCCACTGCCTGGGTGAATAGAGAATTGCGATCTATGTGCTTCCTCCAAAATCTCCTTCCACAGATCCGCATCATTAGGGACACATACCCGATGATTCAAACGGATCACACCATCTTCATCTCTAATAATGCCAGCCTTTCCAACCAACTCCTGCAATAGTGGGTCATCTTTTTGCAAAGCAATAACCCTATCATGAACAGAAGATCTAAGAGTCAACTGAGCTATGAACATGCTGCACAACTGCGGCTCTAGAACAGCCAATGATCCTGAAGCATCTTCCAACATCTTCCAATCTTGCCGCATCATTTGCCTCTTCTTGCTCAAAGCATCCGCCACTACATTGGCTTTCCCTGGGTGGTAAGAAAGCTCAAAGTCATAATCCTTTAGAAATTCAATCCACCTCCACTGCCTCAAATTCAACTCCTTTTGGGAGAACAGATATTTAAGACTCTTGTGGTCTGAGAAAAGCTCAAATCTGACTCCATACAGATAGTGTCTCCAAATCTTCAAAGCAAAGACCACTGCCGCCAGTTCCAAATCATGAGTGGGATAATTGCACTCATACTCCTTAAGTTGCCTAGAAGCATATGCCACAACTCTTCCTCCTTGCATAAGAACATAGCCAAGCCTAATCTTCAAAGCATCCATGTAGATAGAGAAAGAATACACACCATTAGGCAACACAAGCACTGGCGCTGAGGTTAAATGAGTCTTCAGCTCCTGGAAACTCCTTTCACAAGCTTCAGTCCATTCGAACTTCACTCCCTTTCTAGTCACCCTTGTCGGAGTAGCCGCAATAGAAGAGAAACCCTCAATGAATCTTCTATAATATCCAGCCAAGCCAAGGAAACTCCTGATGTCAGCAGATGATCTCGGTGTCTCCCAATCAAGGACAACTTCCACCTTCGCCGGATCCATAGATACACCATCTCCAAAAATGACATGCCCTAAGAAATGGACTTCCTTCATCCAGAAGTTGCACTTACTGAATTTGGCATACAGCTTGTGCTCCCTCAAGATTTCCAGTACAATCCTCAAATGCTCTCTATGAGTCTCCTCATCAGGTGAGTAGATCAGCACATCATCAATGAAAACCACTACAAAAGAATCAAGATACTGCCGAAAGACCTTGTTCATCAAGTCCATGAAAACTGCTGGAGCATTTGTCAAACCAAAAGGCAAAACCAGGAACTCATAATGGCTATATCTCGTCCTAAAAGTCGTTTTAGAAGCATCCTCCGGCTTGATTCGGAGTTGATGATAGCCAGAACGAAGTTCGATCTTAGAAAACACAGAAGCTCCACACAACTGATCTAACAAGTCATCAATGCGGGGTAAAGGATACTTGTTCTTAATAGTCACCTGATTGAGCTTGCGGTAATCAATACACAGCCTCATCGACCAGTCCTTCTTCTTCACAAAGAGTACAGGTGCTCCCCAAGGTGAAACACTCGGCCGGATAAAACCCTTGTCAAGCAATTCCTGCAGTTGCTTCCGCAATTCCACCAATTCTGCTGGTGCCATATGATAAGGAGCAATAGAGATAGGTGCTGTGCCAGGTACCAACTCGATGCCAAACTCGATCTCCCTTGCAGGGGGCAAGCCAGACAAATCTTTGGGAAAAACATCACTGAAATCTCGGACAATATCAATATTCTCCACGAACAAGACCTTCTTCGAATCTTTGGATACAACCACACTAGCAAGAAAGCCATCACAACCCTTGCTCAACATCCGGGTTGCCTTCAGAGCCAAAATCACAAACTTACTTGACATGCTCTTGGGTAAGGGATGAACAAACTCCTTCTCACCTAGAATCTGGAAAAGTAATAATCTTCCTCCTGCAATCCATAAGGGCATAGTGCTCCTCGAGCCAATCTAAGCCCAAAATAGCATCGTAGTCCTTCATCTTTAACAGATAAAAGCTACCAGGTAAAGCTCGCTCTTCGATATTCACATGAAGAGAAGAAAGACACTGCCCAGTCAAAATAGTCCCGGCTGGAGTATGAACAGACAAGGGAACCTCCAACACTTCCGAAACTAGATCAGACTCCTTCATCAAAACCTTTGCAAACTGCTCAGAAATAAAGCTATGCGTAGCACCAGTATCAAATAGAACACGTGCATGCATTCCCATAATCGAAATCGTACCTTCTGTGACGTGCTCTGCTAACTCTGCCTCGTCTCTCGCCAAAGCGAATACTCGAGCCTGAGCCCTCGGTCTCCCTGCTGCTCTCGGTGCTGGTCTAGCTACTGCTGGTGCTGCTGCCACTGCAGTCTGCTGTGCCATCTTTGGACAATCTCGGATCTTGTGGTTCTTGTCACCACACCTCAAGCATCTCCCAGAAGTAACCCAACAAACCTCTCCTCCATGACGCTTCCCACACTGAGCACACAAGGGCTTTTCTGCAACTGTGCCTCCGCCTGGTGTCGGTGCAGCCACTCCCGCTGGTACCACTACTCTATACTGAAATGTTGGTGCCTTCTTCTTTCTATCCTACCGCTGAAATGTTGATTCCGGCCTCTTCAGAGAAGCCCTTTTCTCCTCTAGGTACACCTCCATCTCGGCCTCCTGCATGCATGCCGCTGACAAAGCCTCCTCTATAGATCGATTCCCAAGAGCTACTAGTCTAGTCCTCAGGGACGGCTTCAACCCCATGATGAATTTCTTAACTTTTCTCCGCTCATCTACCACAATGTGGGGCGCATACTTGGACAACTCTGCAAATCTAGCCTCGTACTCAAGCACACTCATTGACCCTTGGGTCAACGTCAGAAACTCCTGCTCCATGCGATCCTGCACATGCTCCAGAATGTACTTCGCCCTGAACAATCAGACGAACTCAGCCCATGCAACCTCCACAGCTCCATCTCCGAACTGTGTGCGTAGCACTGACGACCACCACACATCAGCACACTCCTTCAAAAGAAGGTAGATATGTCAAAGGGTGCACCACAAACAACATACATAACCTTCTAAAAATATTCTTTACCTACAACATATAAGTAGCTAAAGTCACTCTCTCCTCTTCCGCGCATCGAATAGCATGAAAGATCTTCTCCGTCTCCCGAAGCCAACTCTTTGCCATGATGGGATCACTCTCCCCCTTAAAGAATGGTGGGGTCATCCTCCTAAACCTCTCCATCATCGACACTCCTCCTGCCTCGTGAGCAGGTGCCTGCACCTATATCCAAGTTGAGCTCTTAGATAAATTCTTCCATTCAACATCTTGGATAACACTTCCTATATACTAACCTGAGCCTGCACTTGCGCTTGTAAAGCAGCTACCATCTAAGCCTGAGTCTGCATCGCGTGCACCAGTCCTTTCATTAATGCTCTATAATCCACAGATGGTGGTGGGGGTGGCAAAGGTACTCCTGCTTGGTCCTGCGCCTGCTAGGCTAGAGCCTGCGAACCTCCTGTCGACTCATCACCTCGGGTCGGGCTTGCTCCTCTACGTCCACGGGTAGCCATAGTCTGCAAAACAAGCATCTATTACAATAACCTATTAATCTACATAAATCTTGGACTAATGCCTTATGCAGACTTAAGAATATAAACACAATGTTGATATTCCATTTATGTGCATGCTCAATCTGGAACTCTCTAATACCAATCTCTGTAACGCCCCTCTTGGACCCAGTATAGTTATTCCAACTCACATTCAATCCAATAGAGGTATTACAATAGAAAATATCCAACAATAGATGGTACAGATTGAGACATACATAAATGACAATTCCAATAAGAGGCAACGGAACATGGAACTAAATACTTTGCAATCAACATCATATTCAAATACTAAGTCTAAAGCATAAAAGAATGATAACAATAGTCCAAACTTAATACATTCCATAACTTCAAATGCATAAAATCAAAGGTACATATTTCCCTCACATACATAATCACTCTAACACTCTCAAGCAAAGCTCTAAGCCTCCACGTCCTCATGCTCTGAGTCAGAATGTGCTAACTCTTGAGTATCCTCTGTCTCTCCTGAAATGTTAATCAAGTGTGAGTCTAAAAGACTCAGCAAGTCACATGAAAGACAGTTCAAGATATAACATATACTAGGTTTAAAATCATGATAACGTATTTCTTTCACATTCTTGATATCATATAGTTCTTCCTATCAACATGTTCTAAGTCATTTGGCAATCATTCTTTACCTATCATGGTTATTTATCATGGAAATAAAACATTTCAGGTACTACATATAACTTACATCTCATAATATAACAATTGATCTAAACATGTACCTATGGCATAGCATGTAATCAAATTCTCATGGTATATGCTTAATGTCATGAAACATGTAAACAATTTCAAGTTCTTTTAACCTATATCATGTAACATGCAATTTAATCATCATGTAGCAAGTAGTCATGTAGCATGTAAAACAAATGACATGTAGTTCATGTGGCATGTAACATGTAGCTCATGTATCATGTAGACATGTAGTTCATGTAGTCATTTATCATGTAGTTGCCAAGACATAGCCCACACTATGAATAAAGATCATATAGCATGTAGTCATTCACTTATCACCTAGGCAAAACAGTGATGAAGTCATGGTCATTTGGCAATACCGGGGAAAGTCCTTCCTACCTTAACCGGTAGAACATGTCTACCTCTAGGATTTCAATCCGTTGCCCACGGATTCATGTAGGTGAACCATTACCATAGGGGCATTCTATGGTGTAGTTCCTTGTAGTTATCTCTATTATAGCAATGTCTTATTGGCCAATTCCTTTCAAATGCATTAGCATGTATGCAATCACACAATCTACTTTCTCATACAATTCTATCATGCTTTCATACATTCATGCATAACTTATCAAGATGATAATGAAATATCGCATAGCATGACTTTCTCAGTTCTGAAATTAAACTTTACTGTATAACAGAAACCAATCATGGTACTACTTATATCACATCCATTCATGCACATATACTCATGTTTATTCAAATTCTATTTGCATTCTGCCATTAAGAAAATCATAACAATATGTACAGTGATCTAAAAATCCTAAAATTTTGACAGTAAATCTGATTCAATCATACCATGTACATACAAAATTCATAATTTCTGAGTTTTGTAAACATTTTTTGTGATTATTTTTCCTAAATATGGACTACTTAACATGATATAACAATGATTAAATCATGCAATTTATATACAAGAATCGAATACAGTAGGTCTGTAGCTCCAACTAACAGTAGTACAGTCTTCAATTTCAACAATACAATATGCATCATGTTTGCATCTTTTCATATTTCTTTTGCTAATTCAATTAAAAATACAAGGGAACAACCATACATATATACACATAGCCTATTCATCTTTGTAATGTCCTATCCATAGTATAACAGCACTGAAACACACAAAATATAACTTAGCCAAAATTTCATACATGCATGAATCGCAGTTAAGTAAATATAATCGGATTTCAGAAATTTACAGCACTGATAAACTCAACGGCCAAATATGTGGCGTTTACTCTAAGTCAACGACCACATATCCCATCGTTAATATCAGTAGATGGCGGCACATAGCGCCGTTAACATATAGTAAATGTCCGAAACTTAGTCATTTACAAGAAATCAATGGCGGTCGATGCTATCGTTTACAAAAACTAAGCGGCAGTCGATATGGACGTCAAGTTCATTCGTCCAGAAAATACAGAAACTTCACATAAAATGACAGAACTTATACCCTTTCCCGCACGTTATTTCCATAGTTTAAAAATCTGTAAAAATATTAAAACTAAAGAATACACTATCCTAAACCGATTCCCCATGTCACTTGTCTCTAACCCTCCTTCTGGAGTGACGAAAAGAGATCCGAAGAAGCCCACCTTGGCAGTAAGGCAGTCCTCCTCCACGATTTCAATCACTCAGAAACCACTTCTAGCACAGCTCCCCCGCTTGGAGAAGCCCCTGATCTCGATGCTGGATGATCCTTCTTGGTCCAGAAAGCTTTAGGCCACACGAACAAGCTCTGCAACCCCTTTCTCTCGGCCCTCCTTTCTCTCTTCCCAACCAGTGCGAAAAGCCTCTCCCAAATACTTAATCTGGGTCTTATAAAGATCCCTATCAATTGCCTAAGCCTTAATCCTAACCATTGGATCAGAAACACACGAATCTACCCATTAAATTCTTTTGGAAATGGCTGATTTCTCTTCCTCGGAACGGTAACATAAAAAATAGGCAAGTCAGGTTAACGTCGACCTAAGTTGCCGTCAGCCATCATGAAGACGTCAATCGATTTAGTCGTCAACATTCTTGCCCGAAAAATCCATTATCCTATAAAATAATAAATGACACAAGAAGCTGTCGTTAACAAAAAGTAAAAGGCAAACGATCATGCCACTAACATTAGTCAACGTCAAAAGATTTGATGCCAATAACAACACAGAACAGCATGCAACTAAAAGCAGAAATACATACACAATTGCATTATATAATTCAATAAACGTTCTAGGGCACTACACCAATCTAGGACGAATAAAGATTAAAAGAAAAGAAGTGATCAACCTCTTGATAAAGAGGTACCCTGGCCATGTTAGGCTTGCAGGTTTCGTTCATTAGGGGATAGGTGCTGTCCCGGTGGGTCGATTCGACTCTGGCCTTCGAGCGATTCACGACTAATGAGCAGATCAGTGGGGAATAGGATGACTAATATAATGAATGGGAATGAGAGGAATCCTGAATAAGAACCATACTGGCAAACTGGACCGAGCAACAAGCTCGAAGAAGGCTTTCAAATTCGAAATGGAATGAATTCCTTGTGAGAAGTGGGAATTTATTTGCAAGAGCAAGACAAGTTTTTATTTGAAAGACTTGAAGATTTTATTTGAAAACAGAAGATGGAAGAGATCAACGATGTGGAAGTTTGCACAAACCAAGCTCTCTCGTTAAAGATGATAATCTATTTTTTAGAAGAGGCTTAGTGAAAATATCAGCAATCTATTTTTCAGTTTCAATGAAGTGAAGCTCAAAAGATTTCTTAGCAACCTCATCTCTTAGAAAATGGTGCCTTATTTCAATGTGTTTTGTTCATAAATGCTGAATTGGGTTTTTAAACAAATTAATAGCACTAGTGTTATCACACAAAATAGGAATACAACCCAACTTATGATTATAGTCTAAGAGTTGGTGTTTCACCCAAAGTACTTGAGTGCCACAACAACCAGCCGCAACATATTCAGCCTCTGCATTGGATAGAGCTACTGAATGTTGTTTTTTAAAAGCCTAAGAAATTAGGCATCCACCTAGATATAAACACAAACCACTAGTACTTTTTATATCAAGCTTACAACCAACATAATCAGCATCACAATAAGCAACTAAGTTTAATTTGCAGCCAGTAGGATACCATATTCCAAGTTCACATGTTCCAACAAGATATTTAAAAATTCTTTTGACAGCTAACATGTGACTTTCCTTAGGATTGGCTTGAAACCTAGCACACATGCACACACTAAATTGAATGTCAGGTCTAGAGGTTGTGAGATAAAGTAGAGAACCAATCATACCTTTGTAGGTCTTTGGATCTACTGACTTATCAAATGAATCTTCCTCTAATCTTACATTTATTGCCATTAGTGTGCTTGAATGCTTGAGGTGCTGAAAGTCAAATCTTTTCAAAAGTTCTTTCACATATTTTGTTTGACTTACAAAAATTCCTTCACTGGTTTGATGTAACTGCAATCCCAAAAAGAATTATAAGTCACCCATCAAACTCATTTCAAATTCAATTTTCATGTGATCAGCAAATTCAGTGCACAGGGCTTTGTTTGTAGACCTAAAAATTATGTCATCAACATAGATTTGGACAGCAATGATTTGACTATTGACAATTTTTTTAAACAAAGTTTGATCTACATTACCTCTTGTGTAACCTTTATTCAATAAAAATGGGCTCAGACGGTCATACCAAGCTCTTGGAGCTTGCTTAAGACCATAAAGAGCCTTATTAAGTTTGAAAACATGATCAGGATATTTTTCACTTTCAAATTCGGGAGGTTGTTCTACAAAAACATTTCTTTGATGTAGTCATTCAAAAAACACTTTTTACATCCATTTGATAGACTTTAAATTTCAAGGATGATGTAAAAGTAAGAAATATTCTTACAGCTTCTAGTCTAGCTACAGGGCATATGATTCTTCAAAGTCAATACCAAACTCTTTATTGTACCCCTTGGCAACTAGTCTAGCTTTATTCCTAACAACCTATCCATTTTCATTCAGTTTATTTCTGAATACCCATCTAGTGCTAATCACAGATTGATGACTAGGTCTGGGTACTAATTCTCACACTTGATTTCTGTCAAATTGATAAAGTTCATCATGCATTTCATTGATCCAATCCTCACTGGTTCGAGCTTCATCAATAGACTTAGGTTCAATTTGGGAAATTAGTGCTAGTGGGTCTTCATTTATTGCATTCAGAAAAGATGATCTAGATCTAACTCTATCATGCACATTACCAACTACATTCTTAATTGGATGATACCTTAAAAGTCTGTTTTCAGAAATTACTTCTTGGGGTTCATTTAGTTCTGGAACAATATTACCTGATCCACTTGTGGTAGGTGATTGATTGTCCAGATTTTCAAATGGATCTTCATTCCCTTCAACAGTTGGTGAAGATTCGACAATGAAATCATCTTCTTCATTGTTGCCCAGCTAGCAAGCCCAGAGGGGGAGGTGAATGAGATTCTTAAAAATTTGATTATCTAACCCTGTCAACAAAAATGTTCCACACAAAACACTACGTTCGACTGTTAGTGTTAGTAATAAAGAAAAGATAACAATCACAAACAGGCAATCACACGACACAAGGATTTTATCCTAGTTCGTACCTCCTCTCCAAAGGAGTCCTACGTCCAGTCCCTGAGCAACAACTCAGCATATCACTACCCAAGGGTACAGTCCCCCCTCAAGGACACTTATACATCCAGGCGCAGCTGGCCTTCTCTTTACAACCCGAAGATGAAAACAATACTCTAATTCACAAGTCTTCCTTCAACACGAAGGGAACACACACCACCTGTTTCCAACAGGTCTTCTCTTCACACATGAAGAGGAACTTCTCAAGAAGGTGAGAAAATAGGCGAAATGCCCCTAGATCAAGCTTATAGCAAACGCTTGATCTGAGGCAGTGACTGAGAGAGAAAGATCTACAATAATGAAATCTCTCAAATCACAAGGGCTCTCCAAAACTAACAACAATGAGGCACTGGAGAGCAAGAGCTATAAGGTTCGAGTGGAAAGCAAGAAGCTCTTTTTCTAAGACTATCACTTCCAAATTTTCGTTGAGAATTTGAAATGCTTCAAAAGTTTTATTGCCAGGAGTCTTCATTCTTGCGTATATATATATATATATATCTTCTCTTGTTGAATTAGACATTTAGATGACCGTTGTCTCTAGGCTTTAGTGAACGTTAGACTGCATGGTTCTCCTTATTCTTCAACAGGTATGTTGCAGTCAACAGTCCTTTACGTTCCATGCACGCAAGGAGAAGATCCTTCTTGATATCCTTCAGCTTCTACTTTGTCCAACGTTGTATGGGGTTGTGATGTCAAGGACCTACACACAATAAATGCTAAACCATAGACAACTATGTTGTCTCTTGTTGTCAGTCAGCGTTAGAACAAATATACACCAAATTATAAATGTCATTCTGCTTTCCAAAAAGATGTTTCTTATAGAAGTATAAGAATAGAAGATATCTGGACATGCATCGTGCAGAGAAATATACAGTTACATTAAATGCATAGATATCAGAGAAAAATGTAGGACGACTTTGACTGTCAAGATATTTGAAACTTATTTGAATATCAAATCGTTGTAATCCATGAAATCATTATGAGTACGACTTATGAAATCATTGTGTGAATAAGTCGTTGTTTATGTAAATCGCTATTCATCCATAAACAAATCGATGTGAACACAAGTCGTTATACAATCATAACCAAATCGTTGTAGAGACAAATCGTTATGAGAGTATAAGCAAGTCGTTATAAGCAAGTCGTTGTGAGCAAATCATTATAACCAAATCGTTGTGAATGAATCGTTATAACCAAATCGTTGCGAGCAAATCGTTGTTTCACTTATCAAGCCAATGTAGTGACCAAATCCTTGTTTTCTATATCGAATCGTTACGGCGACCAAGTCGTTATGTAACTTATGGAATCGTTGTGAAGATCAAATCGATGTGAAATAGAAATCGTTGTTCTCTTGTCAAATCGATATGAGAGCAAATCGTTGTGAGAACAAATCGTTGTTCTCACTTATCAAATCGTTGTGAGAGCAAATCGTTGTTCTCACTTATCAAATCGTTGTGAGAGCAAATCGTTGTTCTCACTTAACAAATCGTTGTAAAACCGAAATCGGTATGATACTTATTAAATCCTTGTGAAAATGAAATCGATAGAAGTGAGGAAATCGTTATGATTCTAATGAAATTGTTATAACACATAGGAAGTCGATGTGTACTTACAAAATTACGTTTTCTGTACTTCAAATGCTATAGGGTAGGAATACTTATAAGTTTTGCTTGATTTTACCTGATTTATTTTCTGTGCCTAAGCTTCATAAAAAACTTGTTAGATCATGCTTTATTTGAGTTTTGTTAATCACCAAATTAGATATATAATCTATGAAATTATATGGGGATGAATTGATCATCAATCTCCCCCTTTTTAGTGATGACAAAACATAACATAAACATAAAGGTCTGAAATAAATCTAAGTAATTTTGCGGAAATAGAAATGAGAAATGTATTTCAGAATGGTTATTTTTCTCCCCTTTTTATCATTAAGGAAAAGGATACCATAATGAGACAAAGAAAGAGAGAAAAGATAAAGATGAGAGCAAACGAAAGTATTTGTATTACTCTTGAGAGGGTACAGGAAGGTAGAAGGCAGGAGACAGAAGAGAGGCATGGTGAGAAATGACCTCCCAAGCCTTAAGTTCCTGCTCCTCAAAATATTGCCTAAAAACATCACAAGCGACAGAGTAGGAAGGTCCCATGACAGGAACCATCCTCTGGATATGAAGGACTCGCTGCTCTTCTAAGAACAGGGCATAGCGATCTCTATCAAAGGAAACTTTATAAAAACTAGTTTTCCCAAAACTGGCGCACGATAGGAACTGGTCAATGGAGATGGGATAAAAGATCTGCTTCCGCTTCAGTTCTATTCTCATGGCAACATGAACCTTATATCTTTCAACCTAGATAGCAAATGGATCTCGAACAAGGTGAATGGAGTTCATGTCAAGGAATTCAGCAGCTGAAATAGTAAGCTTATTTTCTTTGGTTTGAGAGGCATTGAGATCTTCAAGTTTCTGAGCAGACAGAGGATAAATCTGGCCCATTCTGTTGGAGACAACCTCTCACATTCGGACAAGAGAGGGGCAAGAACATCTGAATTTATATGGCCCTGAAGGTATTCTCTGAACAAAAATCTATGGAAGGCAATGAGATTGCCCTTCTGCACATGTATTCTCCCCATGACTCTAGCAAAGCTTTCAAAAATGATAGAGCCAACATCGGAGTCCATAATTAGAGAATGAAGAGGAGGGAGAAATACTACATCAGGCAACTGCAAAGTGGTAAAATCCACTTGAATGGAGGAGGTGGCAGCCACATGAGATCCAAGATTATAGATAGCTTGCTGAAATTGGCCAAGCTGAACTTCAGGCAGATTATTTAGATAGCGGTAGTCGTTGAACATCTGAAAATGTCTGATCAACTTAATCTCCTTTTGAACAAAGGGAGCCCAGGTGTCCTTGTGAAGAATCTGGAACCACTCAGAGAGAGTCAAGGAGTGATCCTGGGGAGGGAATCTGGCTGACCTGGCGAGCAGGAATTATTGTACAGGGTCTTATGGCTCCCAGCCCATTGCTCTTCGGATTTGGCTTCAGCCATTGAAAAGATTTTAGATTTTTCAACTTTGGAAAGAGAAGTGAAAGGGAGAATGACATTTATATGGTCGGTTAGATTTAGGTGAGGAAGTCCCAAAATGGTGGCAAAGATGGTTTTCTGAAGGAATTCACGATAGAGGGGCTTGTTTTTATTTTCGACATAAGAGAAAACCAAAGGAGTGGAAAACAGGGTTCAGAAGAAATGGAATGAGTGGAAGTAAGTCTTCTTTTCTTAGGGACAGGGCTAGAAGAGCCCGTCCTATGAATGTGAGTGCAAGCTTTCAAAACTGAGCGGAGAATAGCTTCTTCAAATTCATCTTTGATGGCCCTGAGGAAAGGCGCATCAATTTGAGCACTTTCGGGAATAATAGTTATAAAAGAGGGAGGAGTAGGAGGATGAAGGAAGGAGTGAGATGTAGAAGGAGGAATATCATATGGTCCAAAGGAAGAAGGACCAGAGGAGGAGGCTCCAGCTGATGAGGAGGCTGGAGGAACCTCAAAGAA
Organism: Colocasia esculenta; assembly: GCA_014218235.1. Lineage (NCBI taxonomy): Eukaryota > Viridiplantae > Streptophyta > Magnoliopsida > Alismatales > Araceae > Colocasia > Colocasia esculenta. The sequence goes on along the minus strand of CM024758.1, from coordinate 59,969,302 downwards.
AGGAAGAGGAGGAATGTGATTGGAGGAGACAGGAGATGAGGAGGACTGGGAAGGAAATGGTGTAGGAGATGAAATGCTTCTAGGAAGGGGTTGTTTGAAGGTGGTAGGTGCTGGAGGTGCTGTGGAGGAGGATGGTAGAGAAGGAGGAGCGGGAGTTGGAAGAGGAGAAGAACTAGGGGGCTCAGGGGCTACAACTTGGTCTTCTACTCTAGAAGGTGCAGCCTCTGAATTCACTGGCTCGGGTGGCCCAGACACATCCTCTACTGACCCTGATGGCCCAGACTTCTCTACATCAGCTGGCCCTGAAACTGCCACTTCTTCAACAACTTTTGGCCCAGATGGCCCTGCTGGTTCTTCAGAATCTGGCCCTGATGGCCGATCTTCTACCACAACTGATGGCCCTGAAGGCCCAGAATTCTCAACATTCATTGGCCCTGACGGCCGGATATCTTCATCTGATTGCCTTGGCCCTGATGGCCCTGAGCCGCTGGCAGGAGGTGCAGGAGAAGGTGCTGGAGGGGCAAAAGTGGATTGCGCCCTCAATAGGTCTGAAATAGCAGCTACTGAATCCTTGATGTTGCTTAGCTCACTTCTCACCCACCTGACGGCATTTCTGACCATGCCCATTTCTTTAGCTACAGTGCTCTGGCTTATGAAAATAGAGGCAATATCAGATTGCACGGAGCAAAGAATTTTACCTTGTTCATCCAGTCTATCAATGATGGGCTTCATATTGATCTTCATTTTCTTCTTCCTCGGCCTCTGATGTGGCTTCCTAGTGAGGAGAGGGATCTCAGGAGCTACCTCTTTCCCTTTTTCACTTGCCCTAGCAACGGGCTCCACATTTGCAACATTTTCTTCATCAGAGGTGCTCTCCACAACACCTTCTTGAAACTGATCAACTTGGGGGCTAGCAGTGTGCTCCCCCTGAAGCTCTTCTTCCTTCTCAGCTATATACTCCCCCTGACTAGGAGCATCCTCCATCAATACATCCTCAATGTGACCTGCTGCCACATCTTCAGCCAACACTTCTTGCCCCCTGAATGCTGGCGATGGAGTCCAGCACACCTCTAAGAACTGACGCGACAACTGAGGTGGGGGTGGCATTCTCTGATAATTGCTCAACTGGCTCAATATGCTCTAAAGGAATATTCTCTATTCTGCTTGAGTTGATCACTGGCTCTTCAATGCTAACCTCAGCTGCTCCTTCTTCTTGTACTGCTGGCATCTCTACCCTAACATCTGCTTGCTGATCTTGAACTGCTAGACCTGGTGCTGCTGCTTCTTCCTGAGCTGCCTCTTCTTAGACTTCTTGGGCTTCGCCGATGATAGCTTCACCTCTATTATTGAAGTTTTGGTCCAGACTCCAGCAGTAAGAGAACATCCACTCTTCTTAAGATTCTTGGACCGAATAGCCTGGCCCATCTTATCAGAGACTTCACCATTTAAACTGATGTCGTGGTGCTGGAAAATCTTGGTTAACAAATGGGCATAAGGAAGGGACACATTCAACTTTCTTTTCTTGTCCCAAATCATTGCCGTACAAGCTTCATTCGTTCCATAATAACTTCTGCCAAGTTGATACCTTGGTTCTGGATGGCCCAGAACATCATATCGGAGTCCGCCTTGGTGCAGGTGGAGAAGGTGGCACTCCTGGGCACCAGAATTTGACAAATAATGAAATGCAAGATCCTATTGAAGGCGTTCAACTGATTGATATCTATCTTTCCATCCTTCAGCTTGAACTCAGGACCAACTATTCCGATCCCATAGCTTGAATGTCGACACTATCTACCCCACTGTGACCGGAAGTAGAAACTACAAAAAGGGATTCCAACAACTCATAAGTGATACTAATCTGGGTTCCTTTGACCATGGATGTCAAAGACCCATCTGCCTCTGATTTCAGACAAACAAAAAAGGCTTTCACCAAGTCTGGATAACATGCATCTAAAAAGATTGCCAACTACAACCACTTCATTCTTTGCATCGCTGCCACTATGCTATGCATGCCATTCTTCTCTAGATCAGCTACATCCACTGCCTTGTCGCCGCACAGCTTCGTCTTCAGGAGGTGAACCTTTCCTGCTGCTCTACGGTGAGGAAAGCAGCCCCATAGCCCCCAACGGTGCCGAAAACTCAGAAACGGCCATGGATTCGAACAGAAAAAGGTTTTGGGATGATCGTGAAGAGGATTGGAGCAAAAGCCCTCAAGAAACTTTTCGCGGGAAGGGATGGATGCTTTGAAATCTCACAGAATCGATGCCGGAGTCGATAGGGTTTATCATCTCAGGCGAGTCGAAAGAGATGAGAGAGGAGATGAATCGTTATGACACAGATTTGTGGATTTAAGAGATAAAGATAAAGTGCCTTTTGAAGGGACAACGCCATAAATGCAGAAAACGACAAACGGAGATAGGTTCGAGATGAAAAATACTTTTAAATTAGCGAACCATCAAAGATATATATGAAGCAAACGACTTTAAAAGAAATTACTTAATTTTAGGGGAGAGAATAATTGTTATTCTGAAATTATTGTTATTTCAGTTGTATACAGATAAATCTATCACAATTTACACATGCCTAGTTCCCATCTAAGAGACGTAAATCACTCTTTAGGTAAGGCCTTTGTGAAGATATCTGCTAACTGATTTTGAGTATCTATAAAAGAAATATTTATATTCACATTAGCTATATGATCTCGAATGAAATGATATCTGACCTCTATATGCTTTGTCCTTGAGTGCTGAACTGGATTTTTGGTGAGATTTATTGCACTGGTGTTGTCGCACAGCAAAGGAATTGTCTTGATGTGCAGTCCATAATCCTCAAGTTGCTGTTTAATCCATAAGAGTTGTGTACAACAGCTTCCAGCAGCCATGTACTCAGCTTCAGCTGTTGACAGTGCTACTGAATTTTGCTTCTTTGAGGACCATGAAATTAGATATCCTGCAAGAAATTGACAACATCCACTGGTGCTTTTTCTATCTATTTTGCATCCAGCGTAGTCAGCATCAGAATATCCTACAAATTTACTTCACGTGATTTTGGATACCACAATCCTAGATCATGAGTTTTAGCTAAATATCTAAAAATCTTTTTGACAGAAATTAAATGAGACTCTTTAGGATCAGCCTGATATCTAGCACACATGCATACACTAAATAGAATATCAGGTCTACTTGCGGTTAAATAAAGTACAAACCCTATCATACCCCTGTAGAGCTTTTGGTCTACTTTCTTACCATCCTTATCACTGTCTAACCTTATGGATGTGCTCATTGGCGTTGACAGTGGCTTAGCATTTTCAAATCCGAACTTCTTTAATAGTTCTTTGGTGTACTTGGCTTGACAAATGTGTGAGCCTTCTTTTCCTTGCTTGATTTGCAATCCGAGGAAGTAATTGAGCTCCCCCATCATACTCATTTCAAATTCTCCCTGCATAAGCTTTTCAAAATACTTGCAAAGAGATTCATCAGTAGAACCAAATATTATATCATCTACATAGATTTGTACAAGCAATACATTTTTGACTTTGGACTTAATAAATAATGTGCTATCTACTTTTCCTCTAATAAAGCCATGGTTTAATAGAAATGCACTTAGCCTTTCATACCACGCTCTAGGTGCTTGCTTTAAACCATATAATATTTTATGCAACTTAAAAACATGATTTGGAAAATTGATATCATCAAAACCAGGAGGTTGTTCTACATAGGCTTCTTCCTTTATATATCCATTTAGAATGTGGATTTTACATCCATTTGAAAAAGTTTCAAATTCAATGCAGATGCATAAGCAAGTAAAATCCTAATTGCCTCAAATCTAGCTACTGGTGCATAGGTTTCATCGAAATCTATGTCTTCCTCTTGGGAATAGCCTTAAGCTACCAGTCTGGCCTTGTTTCTAGTGATCACACCAGCTTCATCCAATTTGTTCCTGAACACCCATTTGGTGCCAATCACAGGATGATCTGATGGTCTCGTAACAAGTGACCACATTTGGTTTCTCTTGAGCTGATTAAGTTCATCTTGCATGTCTAATATCCAAGATTCACCAGACAGTGCTTCATTGATTGTCTTAGGCTCTATCTGGGATACAAAAGCTAAGTAATCACAGGGAATTATGTTACCTCTAGTTCTTACCCCAACCGATGGATCCCCAATGATGTTATCCAACGGGTGATCCTTTTTGTATCTCCATTCCTTTGGAAGATCATTATGGAATATTTCTCTTTGTTGTAGTTCTTCCAAGGGTGGATCTTCCTTGTCCTCGATGGATGTATCCTTTAATTTCTTGGACAAGTCATCTACATCATCATTATCACTATCTACTTTCTTTCTCAGGGAAGGGTTAGTTTCATCAAAAATAACATGTACATTTGCTCAATTAATAAACTTTGTTTATTAAATACTCTATAGCCTTTGGGTTTAGAAGCATACCCCATAAATATACCTTCATCGGATTTGGAGTCTAGCTTACCAATATCCCTTTTTCCATTATTGTGGATGAAGCATGGACATCTGAAGGTTCTAAAGTGACTGATCTTTGGTTTCTTCTGCTTGAATAACTCGTATGTTGTCTTCTTCAAGATTGGGCTGATCATTACAGAACTCAGCAAATCTTTCGTTCTGAAACCCTCCACCATGATCTGATCAAATACCAATTATGTTGTATTTCTTATCATTCTGAACTTTCTTACTGAAGCTAACAAAGCTATCGAAAGTGTCATCTTTGTGTTCCAAGAATGATACCCATGTGAATCTTGAATAGTCATCCACTATTACTAATCCAAAGTTCTTTCCTCCAAGACTAGTAGTTCTCATTGGCCCAAAAAGATCCATATGTAACAGTTCCAATGGTTTTGAAGTTGTTACAACTGTCTTTGACTTGAAAGATGATTTAGTGTGCTTTCCTTTTACACACGGTTCACAGATGCCATCCATTCTTGTGCTTACTGTGGGCAGTCCTTCCACTAGATTTCTCTTGATTAGCTTTCTGATTACATCCAAGCTATAGTGGCCCAATCTTCTGTGCCACAGCTCAACTGAATGATGTTTGCTTGCTGCAAGGCACACATCCTGATCTTTCAATTCTTCCAAATGAAGTACATAGAGATTCTTCTCTCTGCAGGCGTCAAGTACTATTACACCATCTTTTATGATACTGCATCTTGACTCTTAAAACTTGATTTGATGGCCTTTGTCGCACAGCTAGCTGATACTGATTAGATTATGCTTGAGTCCTTTCACGCATAGAACATCCTCTATGAGAGTTCTGCCTTGACTGCCAACTGATCCGCAGCCAATTACTGACCCTTTTCCATTGTCGCCATACGTTACTGTGCCATCTTCAGCTTCAAGGTGGGAGAACATCTTTCTATTCCCTGTCATGTGCCTTCAGCACCCGCTGTCCAGGTACCACTTAGATGCTTGAAGGTTTCCCTGTAGTGAAAACACTAAACTTTAGGTACCCAAGTTCTTTTGGGTCCTTGCTGGTTAGTTTTCCTCATTTTTCCTTTTAATTATTCACTTTATGTGTTTATTTGGACATGTTATTTTAATATAACCTAATTTGTTATGGTGGCTACAACAAGATGTTTTACTTATTTTTTCAGTTCGAATATATTTAAAGTTAGACTTGTATGCAGTGTCTTGTTCGGCTCCAACTTAGGTGTTGGATATATTTTAGGATGCACTATTGTTTCCTCATTATCAGGAGGGGTGTATCATAAGCCATACTTCTTTTTCCCTGATCTTCTAGCTCCTTTTAGTATTAATGTGGATTTAACATTTGTAATTTTTTCTAACGTACTAGATAAATATTCATTTTCTTTTGTTAATGTGTTAATTTCCTGTTTTAGCTTACTTACAGTTTCCTGGCTTTCCAAGTTAGCTATCTGATCATTTTTACTTTTAAATCTTCACATAATAATTCATTCCTTCTTTTTAGCTCAAAAACTTGTTTTCTAACTGTTCATTTTCAGATTTTAAATCTGAGTTAGTAATTTCTATACAAGCATGATGTTTCTTACTTATTTTTAATAGTTTACATACATCTTTGTATTTACTATACAACTCATTAAACGCATCCTCTAAACTATCAGAATCAGATTCGTTGCAGGAATTGAATGATGAGTCAGAGGTTACCTTATCCTCGATGTTGGCCATGAATGCCAGGTTGGCATTTTCTTCTTCTTCACTCGAGCTTGACTCAATGTCTGAGTCATTGTTGTTGTCCCATACTACTGCCATGGCTTTCTTCTTATATTTTCTGAATTTTCTAGAGTTGTCTTTCTTTCTGAATTCAGTCTTTTTCAGCTTTGGACACTCGGCCTTGATGTGTCCAGGCTTCTTGCACTCATAACAGATAGGTTTAGCTTTCTTTGAATCCTTAACTTTTGGTTTCTTGAAGTCTTTTCCTTTCTTAAAATATCTCCTTGCAGACTGGTATTTCTTCTTAGCTAGTATTCTTTGCAGTCTTCTGGAGAGGAAAACTTCTTCATCTTCACTACTTCCCATGCTCTTATTGTCATCTGATTCTTCACCATATGTCTCTTCTGCGGCCTTAAGAGCGTTGCTTTGCTTCTTTCTACTGGACGACTCTCCTAACCTTTCCATGTTGTTCTCGTGGGCCATGAGTGACCCAACAAGCTTTTCTAGAGACATTCTTCTTAAATCATTAGCTTCCTCTATGGCTGTTACTTTAGGAGTCCATGATGATGGTATAGATCTCAAGATTTTTCTTACCATGTCTCCCATTTCGTAATTCTTTCCAAGACAGCCAACCCATTTATGATATCTGTAAATCTGCTATACATCTGTGTTATTGACTCTCCTGGTTGCATCTAGAATCTCTCATACTGAGTCACCAATATGTCTATTCTTGTCTCTTTCACTTTATCTGTGCATTCATACGTGATCCTCAATTTTTCCCACATTTCCATTGCGGATTTGCAGGCTGAGATCCGGTCGAACTCCTTCTTGCTAAGAGCTCAACATAGTATGCTCTTAGCTTTACAGTTTAGAGAGATCTTTTTCTTGTCATCTTCTGTCCACTTATCTTTCTTGTTAGTGACTAGAAGGTCTCCTTCTTCTATAATTGACAAAATTTGATAATCAAGCCCTTGAAGGAAGAATTCCATTATGGTCTTCTAGTAGGTGTAATCTTCACCATCGAACAATGGTGGTCTGTTGATGGACTGACCCTCGAAATGACCTTGAGCTGTCATTTAATCTTTTCTCTTCAGATCGTTAGATCTTCTTCGTCGAAGAGACTTTCCTCTGATACCACTTGTTGCCCAGCTAGCAAGCCCAGAGCGGGGGGGGGGGTGAATAGGATTCTTAAAAATTGATTATCAAAACCTGTCAACAAAAATGTTCAACACAAAACACTACGTTCGATTGTTAGTGTTAGTAATAAGAAAAGATAACAATCACAAACAGGCAATCACATGACACAAGGATTTTATCCTGGTTCAGACCTCCTCTCCAAAGGAGTCCTACGTCCAGTCCCTGAGCAACAACTCAAGATATCACTACCCAAGGGTACAATCCCCCTCAAGGACACTTACACATCCAGCCGTAGATGGTCTTCTCTTCACAACCCGAAGAGGAAAACAACACCCTGATTCACAAGTCTTCCTTCACACAAAGGGAACACACACCACTTGTTTCCAACAGGTCTTCTCTTCACACACGAAGAGGAACTTCTCAAGAAGGTGAGAAAACAGGCGAAATGCCCCTAGACCAAGCATATAGCAAACGCTTGATCTGAGGCAGTGACTGAGAGAGAAAGATCTACAATAATGAAATCTCTCAAATCACAAGGGCTCTTCAAAACTAACAACAATGAGGCACTGGAGAGCAAGAGCTACAAGGTTCGAGTGGAAAGCAAGAAGCTCTTTTTCTAAGACTCTATCACTTCCAGATTTTTTGTTGAGATTTTGAAATGCTTCAAAAGTTTATTGCCAGGAGTCTTCAGTCTTGTACATATATATATATTATATATATATATATATATATATATATATATATATATATATATATCTTCTATTACTGAATTAGTCGTTTAGATGACCGTTGTCTCTAGGCTTTAGTGAACGTTAGACTGCATGGTTCTCCTTATTCTTCAACAGGTATGTTGCAGTAAACAGTCCTTTACGTTCCATGCACGCAAGGAAAAGATCCTTCTTGATATCCTTTAGCTTCTACTTTGTCCAATGTTGTATGGGGTTTTGCTGTCACAGACCTGCACACAATAAATCCTAAACCATAGACAGCTATGTTGTCTCTTGTTGTCAGTCAACGTTAGAACGAATATACACCAAATTAGAAATGCCATTCTGCTTTCCAAAAAGATGTTTCTTATAGAAGCATAAGAATAAAAGATATCTAGATATGCATCGTGCAGAGAAATATACAGTTACATTAAATGCATAGATATCAGAGAAATACGCGGGACGACTTTAACTGTCAAGATATTTGAAACTTATTTGAATATCAAGTCGTTGTAATCCATGAAATCATTATGAGTACGACTTATGAAATCGTTGTGTGAATAAGTCGTTGTTTATGTAAATCGTTATTCATTCATAAACAAATCGATGTGAACACAAGTCGTTATACAATCATAACTAAATCGTTGTAGAGACAAATCGTTATGAGAGTATAACCAAGTTGTTATAAGCAAGTCGTTGTGAGCAAATCGTTATAACCAAATCATTGTGAATGAATCGTTATAACCAAATCATTGTGAGCAAATCGTTGTTTCACTTATCAAGCCGATGTAGTGACCAAATCGTTGTTTGCTATATCGAATCGTTACGGCGACCAAGTCATTGTGTAACTTATCGAATCGTTACGGCGACCAAGTCGTTATGTAACTTATCGAATCATTGTGAAGACCAAATCGATGTGAAATAGAAATCATTGTTCTCTTGTCAAATCAATATGAGAGCAAATCGTTGTTCTCACTTATCGAATCATTGTGAGAGCAAATCGTTGTTCTCACTTAACAAATCGTTGTGAGTGCAAATCGTTGTTCTCACTTAACAAATCATTGTGAGAGCAAATCGTTGTTCTCACTTAACAAATCGTTGTAAAACCGAAATCGGTATGATACTTATTAAATCCTTATGAAAATGAAATCGATAGAAGTGAGGAAATCGTTATGATTCTAATGAAATCGTTATAACACATAGGAAGTCGATGTGTACTTAGAAAAATTACCTGCTCTGTACTTCAAATGCTACAGGGTAGGAATACTTACAAGTTTTGCTTGATTTTACCTGATTTATTTCCTGTGCCTAAGCTTCATAAAAAACTTGTTAGATCATGCTTTATTTGAGTTTTGTTAATCACTAAAATAGATAAATAATCTATGAAATTATATGGGGATGAACTGATCATCATTCATTACTTTGAGGAATTCTGTAAGATGTAGAGTCATCAGTTTGATATGAATTTTCATCAAAAACTACATGTGGAGATTCTTCCACAGTTTTATTCTTGAGAATGTAAACTCTATAAGCTCTAGAAATTTCTGAATAACCAAGGAAAATGGCTTCAAGACTTTTGACATCAAATTTATCAAGATTTTCTTTATTGTTGTTATGTACAAAGCACTTGCAACCAAAAACTTTAAAGTAAGACGAAGTTGGCTTTTTGTTTTTCAAAAGTTCATAGGGGGGTTTTTCTGATTTTTGATCTGATCAATGCTCTATTCAAGATGTGATTTGTTGTGTTCACAGCTTTAGCCCAGAAGGATTTGGGCAATTTACTTTCTAGGAGCATGGATCTAGCCATTTCCACTAGAGTTCTACTCTTCCTTTCCACAACTCCATTTTGTTCTGGAGTTCTTGGAGAAGAGAATCTATGGAAAATGTTCAGTTCAGCACATAAACTAGAAAATTCTTTGTTCTCAAATTCTCCCCCATGATCATTCAAAATGGATTTGATTTTATGTGAAAAACCATTAAGACAGTGTTACAGAATTTTCTGAATTCTAGACAAGTGTCACTTTTGTGGGATAGAAAGATGACCCGGGTGTATCTAGTAAAATCATCAATGATGACAAATCCATATCTTTTGCCACTAAGACTGAGAATTCTTGTTGGCCCAAAAAGGTCCATATGAAGTAATTCTAGTGGCTTAGAAGTGAGTACATCATTGAAAATTTTAAAGATTTTCTGGTTTGTTTTCCTTGAGCACATATCTCACAAAGTTGATTCTCAATTTGGAAAAGATTCAGGAAGTCCTTTAACCATATTTAGTCTTAAGAGTTTATTTATTGTGTTGAAACTTGCATGACCAAGTCTTTGTGCCATGTCCATACAATTTTATTTTATTAGCAACCAAATAGATGTTTTCAGCAAAGTTTTTATCAAGATTGATCATATATACATTGTTTTCTATTTTTCTAAAGAATTTTATTTTTTTAGATGAAGAATCAAGTATTTTGCAAAAGTTTGATTCAAAACAACTTTGTGACCCTTTGTCACACAATTGGCTAATGCTCAAAAGATTATAATCCAAACCATCAACTAACATAACATTTTCAATTGAGTTTGAGGAGGATTTACCAACCTTTCCAAATCCAATTATTTTTCCTTCATTTTTACCTTCAAAAGTAACAGATCCTCCTTCCTTTTCAATCAGCAATGAGAACTTTGTTCTGTCTCCAATCATGTGTCGTGAACACCCACTGTCAAGAAACCACACATTGGAGATCGGTGCACGATCTTTCTGCACATATCAGATTAGAGAAGAAAAGATTTGGTACCCAAACATTGTTGGGACCATTAGTTTGTTTGAGCAAAAATAATAAATCTTTTCTAATCCACGCTTGAGTTGTTTTTGGCTTTTATTTTAATTAAAAAATGATTTCCCTTTTGGTATTTTAACATTCTGATTTGAAATGAAAACACCAGTGTTTTTCCTTTCATAAGAAGGGAAATTATGCATTTTGAACTGATTGTTCATGTATGGAAATCCAGACCAAGAATTTTGTTGATATCTTGGAAACTCTGGATAAAGATTGTGAATGGTACCAATGAGGATTGTGATACCATTGATTCCAAGAATTGATCCAATTGGATTGATATGATGTCCTGGATCTCCAATAATCATCATGAAAGTGTGTTTTTATGTTTTTATAATTTTTCAAAATTTTATTTGAATTTTTGTGAAACATTATTTTGTTGTTCAGAAATGGATAGGTTGACCTATGATGAGGTAGTGTCGACTCAGTGGCCACATATTTCAACTTATGGTCAACTGGTGTCTACTTGTCTACAACATGTGTTGGCCTGTTTTGTTTCTTCTGATTAGACATTTTCTTTTATTTTGGTTTTTGATTGTTTCAGATGTTTTCTTTGACATTTGTTTATTTTTGATTTCTGGACTAATGCTTTTGACAAATTTATCAAAGGAATCTTCGAAAGTTTTTCTTTCTTTTCACCAGGTTTATTCTTCAATGATTTTTCTGTGGTAATTCCTAGTCAATGTTTTTCAGCATTCATTCTAAAGTCCTAATAAGGCATCAAGTTTTTCTTTTCCATTTGTAAAATTTTTTATTACTTGATCCTTTTCAGCCAGCAACTTCTTAAGTTTCGGAACTTCATCAAAAGCTTGTTGTTTTTCATTTTGTTGTAATTTCATTCTTTCAAAAAGTTTTTCAAAATCATTGTTGGCCTTTTGAGATGCAATCTTAAGTTCATCCATTCATTCAGAAGTTTCCTTTTCATCATTAAGTTCAGATATTTCATTTCAAGTTCAGATATTCTTCTATTTAAGGAAGTATCATGCATGATATTTTCAATTTTTTTTTCAAACATTTGTTTTCTTTTCTTATTTTAAATATTTTTCAAGCAAAGCAACATATGCATCTTCCCAATCTTCAATAGTATATTGTTCAAAAGAAGAACTTACCTTTCCATCATTACTGTTAGCCATAAAGCATAACTCCTCATTTTCTGAGCTTGAAGAGTTCTCTCCTTCATCCTCACTTTGGTCTTCATCTGACCAAGTTGCTATCATTGCTTTTGGCTTCTTCATTTTGTTGTTCTTCTTGTATTTGTCCTTCTTGACCTCAGGACACTCACCATTCATGTGTCCTGCCTTGTTTCATCTGTAGCAAATAACACCTTCATCAGCTTTTGATTTCTGCCAGTGTTAAAGTTTGAAGAAGAAGCATTCTTTTACCAGAAAAATATTTTTTCTTTCCATTGAATTTTCCTCTTCTTGATTTTAAAATTTTTCTGAATTGCCTAGTCATGAGGGCAAGTTCATTCTCATCAGACTCAGACTCTTCAGAACTTGATTTTTCTTGACTTTTCTCTTTGTTGCTTGATGAAGCCTTAAGTGCTACTGGTTTAGCTTTAAGCATATGTTCTTCAGTTCTTTTCAGATTTATTTCATAAGTCATTAAAGATCCTATGAGTTCATCCAAAGAAATTTTGGATAAATCCTTAGAATCTTCAATCACTGTAGCCTATGTGTGCCAGATAGATGATAAAGAGCGTAAGATTTTTCTTACTAGATCAACATCAGTGCACTCTTTATGTAGTGCCTTCAGTCCATTAACGATTGTCATAAACCTGGCAAACATTTTATAAATTGACTCATTAGTTTCATCACAAACAGTTCATATTCAGAAACAAGTATGTTTTCTTTGGTTTCCCTAACTTGAGATGTTCCTTCATACATTAATTCAAGTTTATCCCACATTTCCTTAGCAGATTTGCACATGGATATTCTTGAATATTCTTTAAGGTGAACTGCACATTGAAGCATATTCATGACACTGTAATTAAGAGTGGCTTTCCTAATTTTCTCTCTAGTCCAATTCTCCTCATCTCCATGGTTTTCATAAGGACCCTTGTCAACTATTTTCCAGATTTCATAGTTTTGTGCCCTTAGAAAAACTTGCATGCGATTTTTCCAGTAGGAGTAATCAGGCCCATCAAAAAATGGTGGTCTATTAATGGAATGGCCCTTAGCTATAAATCCTCGAGAATCCATCAATCAAAATAAGAGACAGTGAAAGAGCAAGCAAGCAATTCAAGCAAATAGAACACACAGATCAAATAGAAGCAATCAAATCAGATCAAAAATAGATATTAACCCTCTCTGATACCAATTGTAGGATCAAATTCTGAGTGTGAACAGATCTAGAGGGGTGGTTGAATAGATCTAACACCAAATTATGTGGAAGCTTAAGCAATTCAAAGATCACTTTGATTTATAGATCTATTCAGCAGAAACTATTACTGATCTGATGTGTGTATGTGTGAATTGTGTGAATAAAATGTGTGAAGCAGTTGTACAAGTAGTGAGAGCGAAATCGTATGCAAACATCTAGCGCAAGATACAGATCAAACCACTGCACAAAGGATTTTTAGGTGATTCGGAAATCACACCTGTGATTCCTACATCCACCCCTCATACAGTGAGGCTCCACTACTCAAACCCGAGTACAACACACACTGGAGCACAATGACTCCAAACACCCTTGAGATCGACGGCTCAACACACAACCGTGAGTACGACGACTCACAATCTGAGCATGATGGCTCAACACACAGTGAGTGCGATGACTCATAAACCAAAGCACGGTGGCTCACAACAGAGAGTGAGTACGATGACTCACACACTGAGCACGATGGCTCAAATACAACCGAAGCACAAAAACTCCAAACTGAGCACAACGGCTCAACACAAGCTAGATCAAAAACATAAGAGATCAGATCCTCTAGCAATGATCTGATTCACAGACTCAATCGTGCACAAAAATCTACACAGAACTTCATGTATAGATCTCACAAACGAAAATGAGATGAACACTCCAAGAAATAATTAAAATAGATGTGGGTTGGATGTTTCTCGGTGAAGAAGTCTTGCAGAAGCTTGAATTGAAGAGCCTTGAAGGAATTCGATGGAGATCCTCTTCAATTCCTGATGCTCTGCTCCAATGGCATCTGAATTGTCAGTACTTCTTCTTCTTGTTCTGTTCTTCAGCTTGATCTACTCCCTTTCTCAGCACATAACAGCTTGGCCTTGATCACCACGTCCCTTTGGATGTAATTGCTAGAAGGCTGGAGGTTTGCGGGCTCTGGATTGCTCGTTGGGTGCTACTTAGCTTCAGAACAAAGATAAGAGCTTTTATAGCCTCCGTGCAGTCCCTTTTTACGTGAAGGGAATGTGCACAGAAATCTAGAAAGCATCCTGGGCTGCCACGTGTCCAAAAGGTCTTCATCATATTGCCACTTGGATGAAAGGGCAATTTAGTAATTATAGCATCTCCCATAAGGACCTCAGAGTGAAATCACAGCCATCGGATTTTATCCTATGCACAATTCTGGGTTTGCACAGAAAGAGAGTCAACCTCATTCTTCAAGAGAGTCGACCTACTGATCAATCATCACTACAGGGCTTACTATCAGAACACTATTGTCGATCTGACAGACACTTAGTGTCGACGTAATCAACAGGTAGAGTCGACCTGATCAACAGGCAAAGTCGACTTCCTGTGTATTCCTCCAAAACTAGTTCACTGGATGGATGCTAGTGTCGACCTCATCTTCAAATAGAGTCGACACTACTAACCAATTTCTCTTCAAAACTTGCTGAGCAGAGTATGTGTGTCGACCTGTCTGTCAAATGGAGTCGACACTACTATGATTTTTTCTTCAGAAGTTTGCTAGGCAATCTTGTAGAGTCGACCTGCCTCTCAACTAGAGTTGACCTACTTTTACAAAAACACTGTAAACCTGTACAAATAAAGAGTAGACCATCAAAACATGTCATAAATAGTAGGATATGAGATATTAAGTATCAAGAACATGTTGTTTGAGCATTATTGTAATATATTCAATATGTACAATATGTTCACTGTGTCATCATCAAAATCAAAATGTGAGTGATGTTAATTGGTCATCATTAAAAAAATCATCATTAAGAAATTCCAATACACACTCAAAACAACACACCATACACCCAGGACAGTGTCAGGTCACAATGGTATTTGGGTCTTTGTTGACAGATTGACAAAAGTGTGCAGGTTGTTCGCCGTGAGCATGTCATGGACAGTGGATAGATTGGCGAGGTTGTATGTGGATAGAATTGTACCCTTGCATGGAATACCAGTCACTATTGTTTCAAATAGGGATCCCAGGTTTACTTCCATTTTTTGGAGGAGTTTGCAGAGGGTTGTTGGTACATAGTTGAGGTATAGTTCAGCATACCATCCCCAAACCGATGGACAAATGGAGAGAACAATTCAGACTATTGAAATATGTTGCGAGCGTGTTGCTTAGTTTGGGGAGGCAGATGGGAGCAGCATTTAGGTATGGTTGAATTTGCCTACAACAACAGTTATCACACAAGCATCGGCATGGCACCGTATGAAGCACTTTATGGAAGACCTTACAGAACACCATTGAATTGGCATGAAGTGGGTGAAAGGCAGGTAATGGGACCAGAATTGGTGCAACAGTGTGCGGAAATGGTCAAGTTCATCAAGGAGAAGCTTCAAACAGCACAAAGCAGGCAAAAGAGTTATGCGAATATACGGCGCAGGCCTCTACAGTTTGAAATCGACTATGTGTTTTTTAGGGTCTCTCCAACCAAAGGTGTTTTGAGGTTCAGCAAGAAGGGCAAGTTGAGTCCCAGGTATGTGGGTCTGTTCCAGATTTTGGAAAGGATTGGTGAGACGGCGTACAGATTGGAGCTTCCAGCCAACTTTACTAATGCTCATGATGTATTCCATGTCTCAATGCTAAGAAGATACATTCGAGATCCTTCTCAGATAGTCAGCTATCAGCGAGATGATTTGAAATTGGATATATCCATGCCAGAGTATCCAGTGATGATTACAGGTCGTCAGACACAAAAGTTAAGGAATAAAGACATTGAGCTGGTAAAGATTAGATGGGAAAACAGGTAGAGTGGAGAAGACACTTGGGAATTGGCCGATGAGATGTACAAGACGTATCCATACTTGTTTGAGTAAGCGTTAAATTCTTTTAGGTGACAGTCATATATGTGTTGCCTTGTTAATTGCAGTTACTTCTTTAATTTTGAGGACGAAATTCCTTTTAGGTGATAGTAATGTAATATCTGGTATGTTTGGATCGTAGTTTACTAGGTTTAGGGGCCAGTGTGTGGCCCATTGGTTAAGTGAGTATGTTTATACATGTTTTTACAGTTTGGTGTGGCAGGTTGGGAAGCTGGAGGGTTGGAAATCCCAGCCCAAACAGACCTCTGGCGGGTTCATTAAGAACACGACCAACACAGTCGTTGCAATTCTTATATGAACGCGACCACCTGCACCGTTGTGATTTGGAACTGCTTCTACATGAGCGCTGATGCATGCGCGCCACGTGGCGCATGCAGGGTCGTCGCAGTTGAATCATGTCGGCGGGGTACATTGTGTTTCTAAACGTGACGGTCCGATATGTCATGATTTAAACTCTATGTATTTTGGGCTTCTGCCCTTGGCTGAATAGTGCAGTTGCATTGTTCAGCTGGAGGAGGTTTTGTTGAGGGATTTAGGGGCGATTTTGGCTGTTTTGCTACCCGTTCGGCATGATTTGGTGCGAGGAGGAGCTTCGGAGCGCGGGGAACCTCTTTGCGGCGTTGGTTTTGCATTTCATTCGTTGGTAGGGGGACTTTCCCTTGTTTTTATTGTAGGGCATGCATAGGTTAGGGTTTATGGAATATGGTTTGGAAATCACATAACCATGATAGAGAGCATGCTTAGGGTTTTGCATGAACACCTATTTCCTGCTTTAACAGCCTGTACCGTTGGTTGGTGTGATTTTCAGAATGAAAGGTTAAGGAGGGTTTCTTCTGTCTGAAAGGAGATAGAACCAGTCATCGCGTTTTGTGGACGCGACAACATGGACTGTCACGATTCAGGCCTTAAGGCGACGGGTTGGTCCGTCACGATTCAAGCACCAATTGACGACCACTGTATTGACCGTGATTTAGAGTGTGGCCACCCGAGCTCTAGGGTTCTATGGCCAATTTGTTTAGTTTCTGTTGTACATTGCTTGAGCTGTGTTGGCTATGCAACGTAGGGTCTGTATGGGTTATGTCGGCTTATACCGTGGTTGATAATGATGGGTTTTGTTTGGAAATGTGTACATAGCAAGTTGGATTGTAACACCTTCCATGGATACCTCTCCAGTCGGTTACCCAGGCACCGGGTGCTCGGGTTTTGTCTCAGTACGGTGAGTACCGTCAAGGTTTGTGTCGTCTTCCTAGACGCTTTCACTCCTGAGTTTGAGCTGTACGTCCGGCTGAGAGAAAAATGACAGGGGGCAGCGACACGTGTTTGTGGGTGTGCGGCCACTTGTAGCGTGCTCATGGTTAGGGGATGGACACCCGTAGATGTACTGGTCCCTAGTCAGTCCTGTTTCCAGTGCCTCACTTTAGGGAGCTTGGGCCGGAGACCCTAAAGGTGTCAGGCTTGGGCCTGCAGCTATGTGGCTTACAGGAGTGGTGTTGGTTTGTCTCCACAGTTCTTCACCTTGTTGATGTGGAGCGGCAGCTAGACCTTTCATCCGTGGCTGCGAGGCTGAGAGGTAGACTTGTGTTGTTTGTTCGGGTCTGTGGCTGGTGTCACGAACCAATTCTCGTGACTCATGTTCGGCATGCCTTTCTTTAGCTTGTACACTTGTACGTGGTTTTCCATTTATTTACTTATAGCTGTAGTATCATGCAGAGGCGGTGATATATTTTAATTGCTTACAGCTTTGCTTACTTTACTTGTTGTACATTGCGCTTTTGGCTTTTGGGGAGTTGCACTACTGAGCCAGTGACTTGTGAGGCTCACCCCTTCTTCTTCCAAGTGAAGGAGAGCAGGAGGGTTCTCGTCCCTCTTCTAGTTCTGGTCAGCACCGTAGTGGAGTTGGGCCTTCGACACTAGCAGCGTAATACTTCTACTTGTTGTCCCCTGGGGGTTTGTCCCAGGCCATTGTACTTGTACTATAACATTGGTATGGAACTGAATATGTACATTTCATGAGGATATGTGTGAGAAATGAAGACTTATATGTGTTCAGCGTGTTCTTTTATATTTCCACAGACGTGTGTATGATATCCCTTGCGAGGCTACGGCTCATTCATGGGGGACTGAGTCGTGTCGGGCACGTTATTGGGTTAATGGGCCTGAACGGCGAGAACCGTCACATATTCTGCCCACACATTGAGGTGTAAATCCTAATGGGCATTTTGCTCATTACCTACTTCTTAATATTTTAGGTAGTACAGATCAAGAGAACAAACCACAAGCTAGTGAAGGGTATGCATTCGAGTGAAGAGCATGGAGTTACCCTAGTACTGTTATCTTGATGTTGAGAGTAGATGGTTGTAGTTGGCAATGAGAGAGAGACTATTATGTATTTTATTTTTTTGAGTTGCAGTAAAAACTTGAGATTTACTTTATGGGTATTGAATCCGATCTGATCATTGATATGGAATAAAGAATTTGAGGATTTTAACCTTCATCTCATTAAGATTACGTGTGAATGCTAGGTAGAGGCTTTTCTGCCAAACTGCTCACATCTCAACAAGTTTATTTTTTTAATCATATTATTCATGTGATTATCCCTTCGGCTACAAGTTGTTGGGACGTGACAACAAGATTACAAGTGCCATCACAATATGTGAGTTGACTTGCAGAGCACTCATAACTAGTAAATGAGTGAACTGTTCTTTTGAGGGGGAGTCAAGTTTCTTTCTTACAGAAGAGAAGCATGGAATGACTTTGAAAGGGGGAGCATGTGCTATGAAGATTCAATGACTATCTTTGTATTAATGATGCTTGCTATGTGCTTCTCAATTTCCCATGTTACTGAAAGCTATGTGGTTGCAATATCTCTACTCAATCTATTCATCTGCTTGCTCATGTCATTGATCATGTGTATACTTTTGTTTCATATTCATCCTTTTTGATGAGTCAAAAAAGGGGGAGATACGTTTTAGAGTTTTGTCATCGTAAAAAGGGGGAAATTGTTGGGTTGAGGCATATGTACCTCAAACATTTTATTATTTTGATGATGACTCAACTCTTTGATATCCCATAACTAGATTCAG
This sequence comes from Colocasia esculenta, assembly GCA_014218235.1. NCBI lineage: Eukaryota > Viridiplantae > Streptophyta > Magnoliopsida > Alismatales > Araceae > Colocasia > Colocasia esculenta. Next base: position 59,950,202 of record CM024758.1, on the reverse strand, counting down.
ATTTGAAGTGTTTGATTGTTTGATCTGGAAGAACTCAACTTGTCCTAGATGAAAAGTCGAGCTGTGAACTCATGCCTTTTTATATTGTGTTCTGTGAAGGAGTTGAGTTTACTTAAGTCGACTTATGAAAAGAAGAAAGTCAACTTGTTGATCTAAAAAGTCAACTTGTTGTCTTATGCTTAATCGAATGGCATATCTACAGGAAAGTCAACTTTTGTGTCTACAAGTCGACTTACTTTGTGAATGTTTTTTTTAATGACTACATTAGACTCATTATCAGTTCGATTTGAGTTGAAGGCCTGTTCAACTGATGTACACCTGGTTCGACTGAGATAAATCAAATGTTGCTAAGTTAAGAGGTTTGGAGCATGTGGCTCACACATCTATGGATGATGTGGCAAGTGTACAAACAGTCATGTACACGTGAATTAAAGGGTGGGAGTCTCATACGTACACATGATCATATAAGCTTGCAGAGACTCTTTAAATAGCCTATCTTGTTGGAAAAAGATATAGAAGAAAGGACATGAAAGCCTAAAAGCAAAAAGAGAGGAGATCATCCAAGACGAATAGAGAGCAAAGCTTATAAGTCAAGAGAGAAAGAGAGGTGGCAATATGAGCAGGTGATCAAAGGGGGCGATCAGAGCAAGAGGGGATCTGCAATTTTGAAGCAAAGAAGGCCTGAGAAGAGCAACTCCAAGCAGACTTTCAAGCTTCAAATCTGTGCAGATCAAGCCACATAAATCATTTCTCTATCTCTTGTCTTCATGCTTTCTTGTAATAATTTGATCAAGATATTCTCTCTGTATGTGTGTGAACTTGTTCTCAATTGGAGAATCAAATTACTTAGGTTTGATCTAGCATGTGTGTGGATTGAGCATGTGTGTGTGTTACTCAAGTCTTTGAGTAGTGTGTGCCTCACTGTGTGAGGGTGGATGTAAGAATCAGTGAGTGTGATTTCCGAACCACCTAAAAATCTCTTGTGCCTCTTTGTGGTTTGCATGATACATCGTTAGATGCTTATATAGCCACAATTCACACACTTAATTTGTAATACACACAGACAATCAGTAATGTGCACACAATCTGCTTAATAAAACTCCACATACACATTGACACAGTTCTGGATTGTCATATAAGTTTGATTAGATTATTCTGAAGGTGATAGATCGAATTATTTCTCAAAGTTTATCTGCTTCCGCTAGCAAATCAATTCACCCCCCCCCCTCTACATCTATTCTTTACCTGCTCACTGGTCCTACATAGGGGTGTCTTGGGTTGCACACACAGTGCTGGAGTAGTTGCGGGTTATATCTTAGGCATAGGCACAAAGTGATCTTCAACATAGGTGAACAACATCAAACTCCGAGGCTCCACTTCCCAGGTTAAAAATCAACTTTATTAGGCTGGAGTGTCTATCGCTTCATGTAACGCCCATCATTTTGATTTCTGGCTATGCATGTTATGTTTGGTGTTTTCTAATTTTTATGTATTTACAAGTCCATGTTTTGCTATTTTTATGGTTTTTGGTTGGAGGATATTGATGGCAGTATTGAGTGCCATCAATATGCTCTTAACGGCAGCATCGAGTGCTGCCAAGTCATCCTTAGTGGCAGTCGACTATGCCGTTTACCTTGTCTCGATGACAATGAGTTTTGTTGTCTAAATATTCTTCCGTTTCCAATTAGGACTCTATGGTGAGGGTTTGTGTGGGTTAGAGAGTGACTCTTACCTCTAGAATCATGTTCCTAATAGGTTTCTCACCCTGGAGGGTCGGTTAAGTTCCTATAAATAGGAGGACTTAGCGTTTTGTTAGAGATCTTTAGCTAGTTGTGAGTTCTCCCCAAGAGGAGAGAGAGGGAGATTTTGGAGGAGCCGATCTGTCGTCCCTGACTCTGTTTATGCTATTCCAGGAGAGGGCTTTGCCTCTTTAACATCAGAAGATTCTTCTGTACGAGGGAATTGACTTGAAGATTGTCTTTGGAGAAGGTTTCGTGAAGGGTGTAGCTAGGGCTTGGAGTAGCTTGCTCCAGTTAATTGGTCGTGGGTAGAGCGTTTCGAGGCAAGTAAACTTGGGATTTAGATCCACGATCTTACTTTGTATATTGTTTATTTTTAACAGAATTTTCTCATGCTTTAAACATGAGAAGTTTGGTTTGAATTCCCAGATTTATGTCCCTTCTACTTCTTCTGAACTTGATGACAGCATGTGCTGTCGCCAAGCTTTCCTAATGACAACATGGTATTTCATCAAGTTCTTCTTGATGACACTCTCCTCTATCGTCTACCCTGGCTTAGAGACAATCGATAATGCCACTAAGTTCTTCTTTCCATATTTTCGAATTATGTCTGCCTTATATGTATTTGTGCGTTTAAGTGTAAGATGTGCATGTGGATAGTCTTTGCATGTAATTTAAGTTGTTTTAATGCTACTAGATCTTCATAAAATATACTGTTGATTTTCAAATTACTATAGGTTTATTTTATAATTTTCTTTACAAGGAAAAGTTATCAAATAATAAAGATAAATCTTGTGTGCCATAATTTTCGTGGAGTTAAATCGTGATATTTTATACAGTTATTCCTATCAATTAGACTATCATATGGTTCTGATTTGAGAATTTTCTATCTTAAGTTAGTATTTTTCAGGATATAGCATATGTGTGTAATAGTAGTTTATAAATCACAAATTATATGTTTGTCAAAAAATTATGGAATTTTATGGTTCAGTTTACTATCTAAGATTTATGTTCTATCAATTTTTCATATTGTTATGAGTACTATAAATATTTCTGCACGGTCATGTGTTGATTAAGAATTATGTGTTAAATTAAGTTAATTTATGAAATTATAGTAATTAGCAGTATATTTTCAGTTAGTGATCTTGACTCCTTTATCTCCATGATTATATATTTTTGTGATAACAAAACTTATCAAAATATTTTTTATATTTATCTAAATCATGTGTTTTTGTCTTAATATCATTTTGGTTAAGTCTATCAACAAGAGACTCAAAGGAAATAAATAATACTTCAAGGATTATCATTGTAAGTATTCCAAAGTCCACTAGATGGTGTTCAATTGCGTGTAAGTTTTTGTTGTCATTCAAAATTTTCATTCATAAGTTCATGTTTTTCATCATTGATAATCTTTTCACAGTTTCAATCGAAGTCAAGTTTTATCTTCTATAGCTTTTAAACTTCATCATCCGAAGTCATGCATGTTTTGCATCGTCGAAGCTAACATCGTCATATCCAAAATTCTATTTTGTCATATCCGAAGTTTACTTCGTCATATTGGAAGTCTACTTCGTCATATCCGATGTTTACTTCATCATATACGAAGTTTCATTTGTCATGCATGTTGTTTTCTTGATCAGTTGAAGCTAACTTCGTCATATTTAAAGTTTACTTCGTCATATACAAAGCTTCACTTCATTATGCGTGTTTTTGTCCTGAATAGTCGAAGTTCACTTCGTCATATCCGAAGTCATATACGAAGATTCACTTTGACCGATTTCATTATTTTTCATTTTATGTGGAGTTACACTTCGTCATATACGAAGTTCTACTTTGTCATATCCGAAGCTAACTTCGTCATATCCGAAGATATATACGAAGCTTAAATTTGACTGACAGCATTATTTTCGTTTTATGTGAAGTTACACTTCATCATATATGAAGTTCAGTTAGTCATATCCGAAGTTAAACTTCGTCATATCCAAAGTCATTTTTTATATGAATCTCTAAGTCCAACTCCGACTCCTAAAAAGTCGAAGTAGTCCAACTCCGACTAATGAAAAGTCGAAGTGGTTCAACTTCAACTCCTGGACAGTCGAAGTGAGACATCGATTACTGAACATTACACATCGATTGTTGTTTTAATATCACATCGATTATTGAACATTACACATCGATTGTTGTTTTAATATCACATCAATTACTGAACATTAAACATCGATTATATTCAAACATCGATTGCTTCTCCATCAATTATCTTCAAACATCGATTATGTTCAAACATCGATTATGTTCAAATAGATTATGTTCAAACATTGATTATATTCAAACATCGATTGCTTTCACATCGATTATGTTTAAACATCGATTGTCTTTCAACATCGATTGCCTTTAAACATCGATTGTCTTTAAACATTGATTGCCTTTAGACATCGATTGTCTTAAACATCTATTGTCTTAGACATTGAATGTCTTAGACATCGATTGCCTTATACATCGATTGTCTTAAACATCGATTGCCTTTACACATCAATTGTCTTTGGACATCGATTATCTTTAGACATCGATTGTCTTTGAACATCGATTCTATTAGACATCAATTGCCTTTAGACATCAATTGCCTTTAGACATCGATTACCCTTTAGACATCGATTACTCTTTGAACATCGACTATGTCTTAAACATCGATTGGCAGTATTTTATCTATTGTTATTACAGATAAATTATTATCAATACCTTGACAATAATCTTTTCAATAATCATATTGATTGTGGTTGTAATCAATTTATATTGACTGCCTTTATGAATAAGCTTTAATCATATCTTGGTGCATAATACTTTTCAAATTGTTTTTAAGGATGTGCATTTCAAATTTTCTGCTATCTATTACATATCCTTCTTACGAAAAAGTTTTCAAGGATATCCTCTTACGTTTAGTCTGTCAACGGATACAGTTCCTATGCACATCATCTTGTACCGTTTACCATTTTCATGACATGTTGTTTATAGCTTTAAATGGTGATAGAATGAGCTTATCCTCTTTGGTATATCCTCTTACAGCATGACCAATGTCACGCCCCAACGCGGAATATCGGAGCGCAAAGGCAGTTGCAAGAAAAGGTATAGAGTGTATACTAGACATCAAGCCATTGCACACTGAATAATACTAAAGCAAATCTTTCTCATTAATAATTTTCCAAATGTCTAGTTACAACCACTAATATCAGAGCCATTCTAAAGAGCCCAATTACATTGCAACAGAAGGAAATAACTAACTACAACTCTAAGATAACATAATGACTCAAGGGTACTCCTGGCTTCACTCTTGGTCATTCCCTTCCTCGTGAGTGTATGTGTCATCCTCGGTCTCACCTGAGAACACAACATCAAATAACGTAGGGTGAGCGATAACGCCCAGTAGGACTTAAATCTCAGGCTCAAGCAGGCTTTAAATAATTAACGCATTTAATGGCAGAGTGTCTAGAGATAGCAGGTACAAGAGAGTCAAAATATAGTAAGAGATAGCACAACAGGTAACAAGATAGCACAATAGCACGAGATCGAGTATAGTTCCCAAAATAGCACAAGTATCGAATATAGCACGAATAGCAGAATGGCCATAGCACAACTAGCACAAGTATAGTAATAGCACGATGAGTATAGCACTTGTTTGTCATTCTAGACATCGAGAGAGTATAGCACGTTTGTGTTTTGATTGTCATATAGATAGTCGAGATAGATAGCACTTGAGTGTAATGCCAAACACTCTGATCATTTAACTCCCATAGGCACTAGCACTTTCGAGCGCACATCCCAGGACCAGATCGGGCCCTTTATATATTGCCAGGCATTGGTTATATTGTTTATCTTTAGACAATCAGTCAATGGCCAGTATAGAGTACCAAGAAATAGATAAGAGCACAAGATGAATAGATGAGCTAGTAGAGTGAACGTGAATAGGTCAGCGAGTAGAGTATAGATGAGAGCTAGTGGACATTGTATGTAATACGTCGAGTAATTAGGCGACAGTAACAGTTGCACAACACGCGCACTTGGTGTTGGCAGTCAGGTGGAACTCACGACCCTACCACTGGCCTTGTTATGCACAGGTCCAGAGGTCCGGCGTGATTTAAGACGAGAGTGAATCTCTAATAGCCGTTTGGATCATATAGATCCCTAAAGGGTATCATAGGTATTAGGGTACAACCGGCTCGTTGACCATGTGGGAATCCATGTTCAGAGGAGACTTACGGAGGCCTTGTGCAAGAGTTCACTAGTCCGGCGAAAGGAATATCCGACGGAGAGTTCACCCAAGCCAAGAAAAGTGTGTATATAAAACAGGTGCTCAACGTTCTAGAGGAATTCTAGGACAGTGGAGCGTCGATATCGGTATTATAAACAATGCAAGAAACGAATACAAGTCCTTAAAATAGGGCAATTAATGTACTTTATTTCAATAAATTACCAGGCACATTATGAGATATTTTCTGCAATATTTCAGCCATAAATGGATGGTTCAAGTGTGTGCAAGTGCAAGAGAAGTCATAGATAGAAATAAGTCGTGAACATGTATTTTAAATCATTCAATATAGCACCATTTTTAAGTAGGGTTTTTACTGGAAATATTTAGAAAGCGAAAAAAATATTTTTCATGGGTTTTTCTCAAAATTCTTATGAAGGCGACATAGGGCTGTAAGGATGGCGACATGGGCCAGGCAGAACGCGACAGGGCCTTGCACAGGTCGCGACAGGGCATGCAAATCGGGTACTGAGAATGCGACGGCTCACCTGTCGCCTTCTTGGTCGCGACAGGGAGGCTGTCGCAATCAGGCCCCAGAAAGCGACATGTCGAGGCGTCGCCTTCTGGTTGTCTGCGCCTGACTCTGACAAGAGTCAGACCAGACATTGGATTGTGGACCAGGGATTTAAATTTTGATACAGGGTCGTTTAGAAAATCATAACTAATTATATAGTCAACAAAAAATCATGAAACTAGTTGCAAATTAAACTAGACGTGTAAGGGTACTTCCAGTAAATCGGAATCTGAGAGAGAGCATGGTTTGAATATGGTTTGAGCATGAACAACAACGAGTAACACAGAACATGACCTAGAGAGCAAGACTGATTTAATTCGAGCAACATGCTCAATGAAATTTAGGCTTTTTAGGGGAAAATGATCCCTAACAACATGAAGTATCTACAGTAAAACTTTCGTAGTATGGGATCAAGTATACATAGAGTTTGAATTAAACATGACACCTCAGGGTTATCATGTTTGCAGTTCTTCAAAAATTAAGAACAAAAGATAGGATGGATGGAAAAATATGAAACTTGGGGGTTTCGTTCAAGAGGGTATGAAGAACCTACAGAAAAAGTTTCATGGTTTATGCTTGTGAGAATGCCTACCTTGACTCGATTTCCTCTTCTAGGGCTAGAACTTGAAGAACAAGGGAAGAAGCTTCAAGCTCTTCTTCTCTCCACGAAATCCTCTCCTCCTTAGCCTCTTTTCCACGTCCAGCAACTCTTGGCAACGAGCTAGGGTTGCCCAAGAGAGTTTAAGAGGTGTATTTATGCAAGTATGTATTTCTATTCCTACTATTACTCTAATTCCTCTTTAATTACGAAATTTCCTTACTCCCACCTTCCTTCCTTGCTTCCAATCTCTATTTAGACTTGGAAAAGATCCAAATTCGTGCTAACCCATATGGGGTAGGTTTAGGAATCCAATTCCTACTCTAACTTCCTATTTAATGCATTAAATACCCCTTTTCTATTTAGGTAATAATTTAGTTACGAATTTAGGGTATTTTCCTATTATTCTCCCTTTGTAAATTCATATTTTGACCCAATAAATTCTAGAAGATCCATTAAGCAAAGCCCATTACTCTTTTCCATTTAATGGGTTTTATTTAATGCTCTATTTAAATATCCATTTAGCTAGGTTTTAAATTCTTTATTTAAATTTTTATTTTTCGCAAAAATTCAGGTTACTACAACCAATGACGTTGACTAACAGTGAAGAAACACTTATGACTTATCTGTATCCCAGCATTTATTGCATGCAGGTTTCCAGTAGTCACATTCTTCTACAACGTTGGACATACTACATTGACCAACACAGAGGATATTCATATGATCTCTCTCTCTCTCTCTCTCTCTCTCTCTCTCTCTCTCTCTCTATCCAAGCATTTATTGTCTGCAGGTTTCCGATAGTCAAGCACTCCTCCAACGTAAGACCTGTTGCGACTGCATGGAAACGAGCATCAAGAAATGAGAGACAACGGATATCTAAACGGTTACATCTGAAGAAATCAGGAATGCTTATAAGAGGACGATGGCTGTGAAGAACAAGACACACAGAGAGATATACAAGTGTACACATAGAGATCTTCACCACCATTCAGAATAGAAGAGCAGTGTGCCCTCACTCCAAGTCTATCTGCTCAGAGCTCTCCTGAAGCCTTCATTTCTATTTTTCTTTGAGAGCCTATTGTTTTCGAGAGAGTAACATCATAGCTCTATTCTTCTCTCTCTTAGTTCGCACCTCAGATCAAGCAAGGCTTTGTTGTGTAAGTTTGATGTAGGGGCCATCCTTTCAACTCTCTTTTCAGAGTGTTCTCCTTCCTATGCGAAGAGAAGACCTGCTGTTGGCAGGTGGTTTGTTCCCCTTGTTGAAGGGAAGACCTATTGCTACAGGTGGTTGTATTGCCTCTTCATGGGTTGAAGAGAAGGCCAGTGGGTGCTGGATGTGTAAGTGTCCATAAGGGGGACTGTACCATAGTGGAATCCCAAGTAGTTTGTTGGGGACTAGACGTAGGACTTCTGGTGATAGAAGATTTGAACCAGAATAAAGCTCTTGTGCATTGTTTGTGTGATTGTTTTTCATCTTATTCCACTGCTCACTAACTCTAACACTTGCATTTAGTGTTTCTATTTGAAGTTATTTTTAACAGGAAAATTTCAAGATTATTTTTAAGCAATCCATTCAACCCCCCCCCCCCCCCCCGAGCTTGCAACCTGGTCAACAAGTGGTATCAGAGCCTTGGTCTCTAAAAATCAAGAAGATCTAACGATCTTAGAGCAAAAGATCAAATGGAAGCCCAAGAATATACAGAGGGTCAGTCTGTCAACAGGCCTCCATTGTTCGATGGAAAAGAATACAACTATTGGAAGACAAGATTGGTAGCTCAATATAAAAGGTTTCAAATGCATTCAGGAGAATCTATCTCCCAAATGTACAATCAATTCACCGACATAACAAATGGTCTGGCTGGGCTTGTAAAAAGGTATGAGACAAGAGACATGGTGAGGAAAATACTAAGATCCTTACCAACTTTATGGACTCCCAAGGTTACAGCCATAGAGGAAGCAAATAATCTCATGGATATGTCGCTCGAAAAACTCATTGGGTCTCTAATGGCTCATAAGATAAATATGGAGAGATTAGGAGAATCTTCTACTAAGAAAAAATGTAACAATGCTCTGAAAGCAGCAGAGAACACTTTTGACAGCGACTCATAAGATGAAAGAAGTGAAGAAGATAGTGAAGAAGAAAAAGCCTTCCTTTCTAGAAAACTACAAAGAATATTGGCTAGGAAGAAGTATCAGGCATAAAAAATGAACATCAAGAAAGGCAAAGAGTTCAAAAGGACTGAGCCTATTTGCTTCGAATGTAAGAAGCCTGGACACCTCAAAGCTGATTGTCCGAAACTAAAGAAGGTAGAAAACAAGAAAGAGGAAAACACTAAAAATTCATGAAATACAAAAGGAAGGCGATGGCTCCTGCCTAGAGCAATGAAGCAGACTCAAGCAGTGAGTCAAACTCCAGTGAGGAAGAAGAAGAAAAGGCTAACCTAGCCTTTATGGCCAACATTGGTGATAAGGTAACATCTGACTCTTCTTTTACTTCATGTAATGATTCTGATTCTGATAATTTGGAAGAAGTCTTTAATGAATTATATGGAAAATATAGAGATGTATGCAAACATTTAAAATCCATCAAGAAAAATTTTGCAAGTCTCGAAATAACCAACTCAGACTTAAAATCCAAAATGAAACAACTAGAAAAATAAATTCAAGAATTAAAAAGAAGAAATGAGTTGTTATATGAAGATGTAAAAAGAAAAAATGACAAAATACTAAGTTTAGAAAACCAGGAAACTATAATTAAGTCAAAGGAGGAAATAGAAATATTAACAAAAGACAATGAATATTTAACAGCTACAATCAAAAAATTAACTAATGGAAGATCTTCATTAATACTAAAAGGTGCAAGAAGATCGGGTAAGAAGGAATATGGAATTGGTTAAAAACCACCAGAAAATGAAGAAACAATTATGTATCCTAAAAAAATACCTATTATCAAAATTTATAGCTGAACAGGAACCTGATTACAAAACAAAAAGGGAAAAACATAGTAAAGTAAGCAACACATTAAATAATATTGCTTGTTGCACTCATTGCAACAAACTTGGTCATACTAGAAGCACATGTACAACTAAACATCTAAAGTGGATTTCAAAAGGTAAGTCTGTTGAAGCTAACCAATCAAAACCCAAAAGAACTTGGGTACCTAAATCTCATTAATCTGATTGTAGGAGAGCCTTATAGCATCAAAATGGTACCTGGACAGCGGGTGCTTAAGGCATGTGAGAGGAAATAAGAAAATATTTTCATCTATCAAGACTGAAGAAGGAGCAGTGACATATGGATACAATGGAAAAGGCTCAGTAATTGGTTGTGGATGTAACACCCTATATAAAAATATGTTAAATGGACTAAATCAGCAAATCACCAACAACTCGGACTAGTCATTTTTAGAGCTCGAGTAGGAAAAGAACTCTGAAGTTAAGCATGCTCAGTTGGGAGTAGTCCTAGGATGGGTGACCATCCTGGGAAGTCTACCAACTAGTATGGTTGTTGGGCCAGTTTGTTGGTTGGGTCATCACAAATGGTATCAGAGCCTTGCCCAGCCGGAAGTGCAGGAACTAAGTGCCACACAGGGCAAAGTGCTACATAGTGGGAGCCACCTCTTGAGCTTGTGGGGGCCACCTTTAGAATCCTGCTTGCCTGGGGTTTGATTGTGTGCTATATGTGAGCTACGACGAGGACGTCGCTTATATAAGAGGGGTAGATTGTAACACCTTATATAAGAATATGTAAAATAGACTAAATCAACAAACTACCAACAACTCGAACTAGTCATTTTTAGAGCTCGAGTAGGAAAAGAACTCTGAAGTTAAACGTGCTCAGTTGGGAGTAGTCCTAGGATAGGTGACCTTCCTGGGAAGTCTACCAACTAGTATGGTTGTTGGGCCAGTTTGTTGGTTGGGTCGTCACAGTGGATCAGTTGGAAGCAAAGAAAATACATTGATAGAAGAAGTACTTTGCATTGAAGGTCTCGAACACAACTTGATTAGCATAAGTTAGTTGTGTGACAAGAGTTATCAAGTTAAGTTCCAAGAATCTAAGTGTCTAATCATCAAGGAAGGAATAACAGTTTTCAAAGCCTATAGAGAAATAAATATTTATGTTTTACATTTAGAAGATCTGAAGGGTCAAGATGTATTCTTGGCGGCAAGCAAAGAGCAAAATGTAGGACTTTGGCACAAGAGACTAGGTCATGCTAGTTTGGATGGAATTAGAAATCTCATCAAGCATGACTTAGTAGAAGGTTTACCAAAGATTAACTCAAGACTTGATAAAGTGTATGGATCTTGTGCAAGAGGAAAACATGCGAAAGCATCTTTCAAATCAAAGACAACTGTCACCACATCCAAGCCTCTAGAACTGCTCCATATGAGTTTATTTGGACCTATGAGGACTACCAGTCTAGGTGGAAAAATTTTTGGATTTGTTATTGTTGATGATTTCTCAAGATATATATGGGTCTCATTTCTAGAACACAAGGATGACACTTTTGAAGCATTGTCAAGTTCAACAAGTTACTTTAGAAAGATAAGAAGTTCAGTATTATAAGTCTTCGATCAGATCATGGAGGAGAATTTTAGAATGACAATTTTTCTAAATTCTGTGATGATCTAGGAATCAAGTATAATTTCTCAGCACCAAGAACACCACAACAAAATGGAGTAGCTGAGAGGAAAAATAGAACATTATTGGATATGGCAAGAACCATACTATCTGAATACAACTTTCCAAGATACTTTTGGGCAGAGGCAGTTAATATGGCATGCTACATAATAAATAGAGTAATGATAAGGCCTATATTAAAGAAGACAACATATGAGTTGTACAAACATAAGAAGCCCAAAATCAGTCATCTCATGATATTTGGATGTCCTTGCTTCATTCACAACAATTGTAATGACCCTCCTTATACCGGTACGATTATACCAATCCATGTCAGTATAAAGAACGCCGTCACAGTGGGACATTTACCCAACACTAAACATTAGATTGAGATGTACACAAATATTAAAATAATACAACGGAAACAAGTAAATATTCAATCTTATTCCATCATCCACATCATATCCACAGTCTATACAGTGATAAAAGAAATGCAAGTGTCCACATTATTACAACTTCAAAATAGATGCATTGTCCATATGAATTACATCACTTATTGAATACATACTTATGAAAAGAAAAGTACAATGTAGCACTATCCACAACTAAAGCTACTCCTCGCGCTCGGAGTCGCTCCTCACAATATCCTCCTTAGGAGTAGAGGAACCTGTCACACCTGTACGCCGAAGCAAGGATGAGTCTAAAGAGACCCAGCAAGCAATCTAAGAACACAGCCTTACTCATATCATAACCACACGCTAGTCTTTTAAGCATTTAGGAACTAGACATGGTACATGCTTCATGTTACTTAAAACAATTAATGATAAAACCTATAGCACACTTTCTACACATTCTATTCAACATGGTTCAAAGATTCAAATCTTATTCAAATTATTTGGAAATTATATACAATTAAAGCATGAAACAATGAACAAGGTAATTAACATGCTGTAATCATGGGGTTGTGCACCCCTCGAAACACGCAACACATTTTAAGATGTACTTAAAAAGCATGGGAAAATTGGATGTGATCACCACCTAGCGAGTTGCCATGATTAAGAAATAACATAGGCTAACGTTGCAAGGAAAAGGAGAGAGAACAGGGCACTGACCTTTGTCGCGATGGGTCTCCCCGTCGCAAGGGTGCTGATGTCGCAACGTCTGGACTGGGCGCGTCTCTGTTGTCGCGACCGCCATGTCAGGCACGTTCTCTGCAGTGCGGGAGAAATGGATTGGGACCTTCTTCCTGTCCTCCGGCCGGCCAGAGGACAAGAGCTCCTCGTCGGATAATGCTTGTGTGCCTACCAAAAATGAAGAAAACAAGAAAGTAAACCCTGTTAGAACATATTTAAGCGTAGCATCTATTCAAAAATGAAAGGAAAGGTGAGAGCATGGAGGGAACGAACTTGGGGGGTGGTTTTAAACCCCTTGGGTGTATAAAAACGTAGGAAGGAAAGAAGGAAATGTGTCCTATCTAAAAGGGAACAACAAAATGCATGAAAAGAGAAAGGGGAGAGGAAGGAAGAAAGAGCCCCAGATGGGGAGACTCCCTGGCGTTATGTGGCGTCCTTGGGTCGTGCAGAAGCATCAGAGGAAGTGGAAGTCGCCTCCCTCAAGCACCAAGCTCCATAGATGAAGAAAAGTACATGACTTGGTGAAGAGAATGTGATGGAATGTGGAGGAATGAGAGGGCCACGAGCTAAGTGTCGGGTCTGGCAAGAATTCGGCAGCACTTCATGGTGAAAAGGGGCTCTCTCTTCCTTTGAAATAGAAGGCTTGCTTATATAGAAGAGGAGAGAGAAAATCCTGTCATTAAGTGATAATGACTCAAAATGAGGTGATAAAATCATGCAAATCCAGATGGGAGAGTCCTAGGTTGGTCCACAAGGGTCCTAGAACCTCAAACCGCGGCCAGGGAAGTTGGGGGGTTACATAGGATAGAGATAATGCCATAAGAGGATAAATAGGAGGTGGTTGCGGAGGCCAGCGCACTCAACTGTAGTCGCGACGGGTCGTAAGGGCGTGATACTCATAGTCGCAACGGCCATGATGGTCGTGACACGAAGACCATGTGCATGAATATGCATGGGTTGTCGCGATGGCCATGGGGGGCGCGATAAAGGCTAACGCGGTGCTACGACCAGTCGCATTAAGGAAAATCGATTATTCTTGAATTTGTGACCAATCATTTGAAAGAATAATCAATAATGTGGCACAAAGACTCTTCAAGAGATAATTGGACAAGATTTGGGCTTTTAGTGGTCTCAAAGCAAGGCTAAAGATGGGCTCAAGGTGAGTGACCAACTAGGGGCTCATTAAGAGAACAAGAAATGTGGTTCAACTTATGGGCCAGAATCGGGTGTCTACACATGCCTAACATGGTATCTAATCATTTTTGTATGCATTTATCATACATATACACACATTTTGCTGACTGTTTTGACATAAAATAAACATAATCACAATAGTTTACATTTATTAACATGCTAGCTCATTCACTTCACAATTTCACATGTTCATATTTCACATTGCATAATTCACATGTTCACACACACATATTCACATTTCACATTTAATTGCCATGACACATAGTCCAAACCACCACTAGAAGGACACACATACACTTACACATATTCATCACCGAGGCAACATAGTGATAGATCTTGGTTAACTGTGCAGAACCGGGAGAAGCACTCTCCACCCTAACCAGTGGTACTTGTCCACCTCCAGAATTTCATCCTAATGCCCATAGGATATCACACACATTGAACCTTCCTGTAGGGACTTTACTACGGTACAGTTCCACAGCCCTCTATGGTAGCAGTGTCACTAACGGCACAGTTTACACATTGCCATTGTATCACATTGTCACATTTTCACATGCACTTTTAATATATTTACATACACTTTTAAGTAACTACACATGCTTCAGTTTATCCAACCTAATGTTATTGTTTCATAGTATTAATCAGATCATAATACAATCCTAATCATGTTGCTAACTACTGAATTATACATGATTAAATTTAACATGCTTAATATGGTCATTTTGCTTATTAAATCAGTAACAGTACCTACTGTTATCAGAACAGTGCGAGATTTTTATCACAAGTTCTAAAACGATAATATGTCATATGCTCAATTTTTTAGATTTTTCGGATCTATAAACTAATTATAACAATTAAAATAGTTATCAGTCATATTATCAACAATTCCATTTACACATGGTACACAGTACGATAGTCATGGTTAATAGTTTCAAAATCTGAAATTTGTCATAATACGAACATGAAAAAATTATGAAACCCTGACAAACAATGGAACTAATTATTCAGAATTTTTCTTGATCATATCATGCTCATTGCTTGATCACAAAAATTTTAATAAATAATACAATTTACAGAACTTCGATTCATCCTCATGGCATAACCCACTGAATGTACCTGACTAAACATAATTCTCATAGCATGTACAGACCACCACAAATTCGGAAATCACAGGTTACAGATCAAAATCACATTTCTGAAAACTTGAAGAACTTGGCGGCACAGATGCTGCTGCCAACATGGGTTAACGGCACCGGATGTTGCCGCCAACCAGGGATCTTAACGGCAGCAAGCTGGCCGTTAAGTTCCTGTCTGCAGAAATGCAAACTGAACGCACAAAGACATGGTGAATGGGGGTTCCAGGACACGAAATAAAATCTGAAAAATTCCTAGTACCTAGCTGACATGAGTAGGGTTGACATCCATAGGTTACTTGCCTCAGAAAATTTGTCAAATCGGATCAAATTGCTGAAGATGCCCTCCTCGGCCAAGCCAAGAGGGTGCTCAAATCTCCTCCCGATCCGGTCTCTGTGTCGATGTAGACTGCACACCAGGGTCGGGGAAGCCTCACCAATGTCCAAACTCTCTCCCAGTCGATGTAGATCACCAGGAAACACACCACAACACCAGATTCAAGCCGCCAAAGATCGGTTTTTCACACAGGAACTCTAGGGTTTCTCAAAGAGCCAAAAGACTTCATCCGGCCAAAAGAAGGTGTTTTACAAAGCCAAGGGGGTTGGGTACGCATTAGATAGGTTTTCCTACCGTTGGGAGTCGGTTTCCAAAATAGGGACCTAAGAAAATGCGGCCGTTTCTAGATCTGAAACCGCACAAATTCTAGGAAATTAGATGTCCACATTCTTGTCGTTTACTGGGAATTGGCATCCATCGATCTGGACGTCGACTCCCTTGTAAACGTCCACTCATGTTGACGTCAATTGGCCTCTCGGCCAGAACACAGAAGTGCCCAAACATACATACACTATATACATATATACATGCAATGTAATGTATAATCTAAACACCATATGAACAATGTAAATAAAACAATATGTACATAAATAAACAAGCACATACATATGTACAACATTATTCAAATACAATATGCAGAACAACTACATATATTTATATACATATACATATATACACACAACTATATACACAAGCATCTAACCACCATAAGACAAAGTCTAATAAAAGAGCAAAATTCGAGGGCCTTACAACAATGGTAAGATGGATCCAAAATCCGATGAAGGTATTTTTCTGGGTTACACTTCCATACCTAAAGGTTATAGAGTTTTCAATAAAAGAAGTCTATTAATTGAACAAACTGTACATGTTATATTTGATGAATCTAACCCTTCCTTGAGAAAGGAAATTGTTAGTGATGATGAAGGTATGGAGAACCTATCCGAGAAAATGCAAGAGGTATCTATCAAAGATAATGAAGATCCACCCCTGAAAGAGCTACAACAAAAGGATATAATCCATGAGGATCTTATTAGGGAATGGAGATATAAGAAGGATCATCCAAAAGAAAATATCATTAGAGATCCAAATGTAGGGGTAAGAACTAGGGGTAATACTATTCCCTGTGATTATTTAGCATTTGTTTCTCAAATTGAGCCCAAGACAGTCAATGAGGCACTGACTGATGAATGTTGGATTTTAGCCATGCAAGATGAATTGATTCAGTTCAAGAGAAACTAGGTTTGGTTCCTTGTGCCTAGGCCATCAGATCATCCTATTATTGGCACCCAATAGGTGTTCAGAAATAAAATGGATGAAGCTGGTGTCATTACTAGAAACAAGGCTAGACTGGTAGCTCAAGGCTATTCCCAAGAGGAGGGCATAGATTTTGATGAAACCTATGCACCAGTAGCTAGACTTGAGACTATTCAGATTATATTAACACATGCATCTGCATTTGATTTAAAATTATTTCAAATGGATGTGAAATATGTATTTTTAAATGGTTTTATAAAAGAAAAAGTCTATGTTGAACAACCTCCTAGCTTTGAAGACATAGACCATCATAATCATGTTTTCAAATTGTATAAGACACTATATGATCTGAAACAAGCACCTAGAGCTTGGTATAAAAGACTAAGTGTATTTCTTTTAAAACATGGATTCATAAGACACAAAGTAGATAGATAGCACCGTGTTTTATTAAGTCATGCTCTCATAATACCTTAATTGTGTAAATTTATGTTGATGACATCATTTGTAGCGCCCAAGAAATTTAAATGATTGAAAATTAAGAAAAATAGAAAATAAATAAAAATGTTGAATGGAAATAAAATAAAAGTCATAATTAAAATCCCCACATATGGAATTAACCATTTAAAATATATTTGGTTAAGGCAACTCTAAATGGGCCAAAGATCAAAACCCAATAGCAATAAACCCCAAAATTCGTAACCATAATTGTGTAGAAAATAGGAAAGGGTAAATTAGGGTTAAATCATGGGTGATTAGCCATGGATGGCAATCAAAATCGTGCCTAGCCATGATGGGAAGTTCCTAATGGCATTCCTACTGCAATTGGGAGGAGAATCCCCAAAGCAAGGAAGGGGCCAAGCCAAAACCGCAGCCCTCCTTCCTAGCCTTGTTAGGACTTGAAATTAAACCCTAAACATATAAATAATCATCATAATATGGATTGGGAATGTTTACCATCGTGTTGGGGTCGTGTGGCAGTGAGCTAGGGCACCAGGAGGAGAGGAGAATGGCCAAGAACCGAGCTTCTTCCCCGACTATCTCTGCTGCGACCCTGTGCATCGACATCTCTTAGAACTACACAAAGGTAAGTGATCTCTGACTTAACCTAAACTTTGCACAAACCAATGGAAAGAGCATTGGGTCTAGTTTCATTTGCATGTATTTTACCCAATTTTTATAGACCATGTGAGTCTTATTAAGCATTTTCAAGAGTCGTGCAGATTTAGGGCTTTGTGTTCTCACTATGTCTCACGTAAACCGAGGCCAAATTGTGTCAAATAAAAATGGTAGTTCTCTTTTACTTTATGTCCTTGACACTTTTCATGTTCGGAGTTTTGTCTAAAGATTGCTAGATTTCAAGTTATAAGTCTTTCATGAAGGAGTGTCACGTATTTCTGTGATTTCGGAGAAGATCGAAGAATGCGACGACACCAGACGTCGCGATTCTCTTTGCATGAACGCGACGTACATGTACGTCACGATTCAGTAAAAGGTGACAGACCATTCCGTCACATTTTGATGTCTAACCAGTCAACCCCAGTGCTTGAAATTGTGCACTGCATGGATTTCAGTGTTGTCTTGAACATGACAATACAGGCCGTCGTGATTTGACCTATTTTCCCACCCAAGGATTTCTGTCTATTTTTATATTCAGGTTTTTGAACTATCTCTTGAACATGACGGGTTGACCCATCATGATTCAAAGAATAGCTGTATGAACGCGACAGAGATGAACGTCGCGATTTGAAAGTCATTGCGCCATGTCGGCCTGTCGCATTGTAAATGCGACAGATAGGGCCGTTGCGATTCTCATTGCACAATCGATCCGACAATCGATTCCCATTGTAAATGGTGACCACATGACCCGTCGCTATTTGAACGTAACGAGTAGGTACATCGCGATTTAGTTACTTGTTACAGAATCGTGTTTTCACTGTGTATGGCCCTTTGAAGTGCGACGACTATGTCCGTCGCAATTTCAAGGCCAACCCGAGACTGTTTTAAGGAGCTGTTCAGTCTACCATATGCATGTCCTTATGTCATATCATGTCACATAGCTATGCAATGGCCTAAAAGTGATCAACCTACATGGAAATCATAAGAATATGAATATCTATTCTAAGTGTTAATGATTGATTAATGTCATCTACCATGTGATCATGTGATGAATATATGCTATGTCCATATTCTGACTTGCCCATAATTGAAATGTGATATATGTTAAAAGTACAGCAACCATGTGATAGATTGAATTGCATACATGACATGCATGTTTGTTATAAGCTTTTCATCTTGTTTTAAACCGATGGATTGTGGATTGAGACACGCTCTACACGTCACATTGCACATATAGGCAGCCCTTTCTTGGGGGATTGGAAACTCACGGCTGGTCATTCTGTATCGGTAGTCTAGTGACCTTTCTCTTAAGACCTCCGTAATTCTCCGTACTCTGTGGATTCCTTCATGGAGACCGAGTTGGTTGTACCAATGAAGTACTCGGAAGATAGATTGCACTTATCTTCCTATCTACTTCTCGTGAGAGTGATTTGATAACATTGAAACCAATCCATTAAGTGTAAAGATTGAACTAATGAGATTAAGCCGTTATGCTGACGAAATTAATCTAGATCATGTCCCCTTGCATTGTTCTCTATCATCATTGACATGATCTTTAGTTCATCATTGTCCATTGCTTGGAAAATCATGTTGACCATAATTGAATGATTGGAATTACCCGAAACTATTGGAACTTCGGTTCACAACTATGCCTGTGCAAATAGGGCCCAGTCTGGTCCTGGGAGGAGCACTCGAAATACTTATAAATCACGAGAGTATATGATCCATTGAGGTGTCTGGTAATCACCTAATTGAATGCAAGATTGATCTGGGTAATTTCCACACTGTTATTGAATGATTGATTAATTGAACTGTTATATGTGAAATGGCCAAATCTATTGTACATGTCATCGTTATTGAACTCAATATGTCATTGTTCACTAGAATTCTACGGTATTCAACATGAGATATCCATTGTTTATGTTATTGAATCTATTCTATATGTCAAGTGGTCGTTCTGTCATCTATCTCATTGATAATCATTCCGTCCTACATGAGAATTGTCATGAATGGTTATTAAACTATACTCGTACATGTTATAGCTTGAAACAGTTTCCATCATTATTGACATGAGTATTGCATGATAGTATCGCCATTGTTAACCTGTTAATTACATAAAGCGTGCCCGCACTATGAGATGTAAATCCTACTGGGCGCTAGTGCGCTCACACCTGCTTTCCTTAATATTTTCAGGTTATGAATATGAAGAATTGGAGAATGATGGGACCGGGGATGAGTGATGAGCTGCTCCACTGTACCCATCTACATAGCTAGTCAGCCAAGATGATTAGTGTTGGAAGAGTCTGTAATAGATAGGTCTATTTCCTTTGTTGTTACATGTACTTGAAATACAATATTGGGCCCTTTGTTTGGCTCTGATGATGTAAGGTTTTAAACTAGTTTGATGGAAATGAAATAAAGTGTATTTGGCTGGTAATCTTATTGTCTTACGTCTTGTGTTATACTTAGTTGTTACTCTGAATTATTCGACTAGGATACACACACTTGTATTGTTCACGCTCTTGATGTTTATTTTCCACTTCTAAATGTCAGGGCGTGACAGTTGGTATCAGAGCCTAGGCTTTCCCTTAAGTTCTAGGCAAACAGGAAATTGCTAGGCATAGTCAAACCAAATCCCATGTGTCAACTTGTCAAAAACAATCAATTGTGAGATTGGGTAGAAACACGGGCTAAGTCATCTACTTAGAACCAAGATGTTATAAAGTTAACATCTAATGGACAAAATGTGGTTATCGTGAAGGATTGCAATGGCCGCTGCATGTGAAAGAGACTTGCAGAGGACGATCAATACCTTGACCCGGGCATTACTCCAGGCCACTCAAGGGAGAGCTAAAACTCAAGGAGATCTACACAGGAACTTCTGGAGTATGAACCCACCCAGGTTCGGGGGTAGCACTGACCCGGATGAGGCTGAGCACTGGCTCAAAGAGATAGAGAGTGTGTTCCGCATAATGGGATGCACGTATGAGAACAAAGTTACTCTAGCTACTTATCAGCTAGAGAGTGAAGCATGCGCTTGGTGGGAGTCAATCGAGGCTACACTAGGTGATGCCCAGGCCACTTGGGCACAATTCAAGGAGTACTTCAACAACAAGTACTTCTCCGACAGGGTACAAGAAAGGAAGGCGGTGGAATTCGCCAATCTTAAGCAACGGAGTCTGTCCGTAGATAAGTACGAGGCCCAGTTCTCTAAACAGGCTCGTTATGCCCACACTTGAAGGCCAAAAGATTCATGAGCAGTTTGAGGCCCCAGTATATCACACAACTGGGACCGATGGATCTGTAGACTTACCCGAAGATGGTAAGAAAAGCACTACTATTGAAGGACTCACTAGCTATAGCAAAGAATATCAAGAACATCATGATAAAGAAAGAACAGGGGTTAGTATCAAAAAGGCCACCATCTGTGGTCTGGACAAAGCGGCCGATTGGCCAAACTAGAAATCAACAAGTCAAAAAGTTTAGGGATGGAGGTTATCAACAAGCCCCCATCAACAAGGAGCCATGCAAGCACTGTGACAAGATTAGTCATAGGTCAGAAGACTGCTGGAAGGCACTGGGAAGGTGCTTATGCTATGGAAGTCAGAGTCACAAGATCTCTAACTGTCCGTGTATGATGAACTAGACACATGCAAGTCCTCAAGGAGGCCAGAAGTGCCAGGGTAGGCTGCAGGCGTTGCAAGAACCAACTACATCAGATGAAGGTGGTGTGGTTGAAGGTACACTTACTATTTTATCCCGTTCTGCATTTGTTCTATTTCATACGAGAGCTACTCATTCCTTCATATCCCAAACATTTGCTGATATCTTACCTGTAAAACCCATTCCAATGAAATCTAGAATAGTTGTGTCAACCCCTATTGGTCCTGGCATCAAACTTAGAAACCATTTTCCATCTAGTGAAGTGTTGATTGAATCTCAAAATCTACCAGCAAATTTAATATGCATGGAAATGGAGGGTTATGATGTGATACTAGGAGCAGACTGGTTGTCTGAACATGGGGCTAGTGCCAACTGTAAGAAAAGTCGGGTAACATTTAGTCAGCACCCAAAGCTAGTGTTCTCGGGAGATAGAAATCATAGGAGACTGTCCTCATCTCTGCACTACAATCCAAAAGTATGATGAGGAAAGGTTGTATGGCCTTTCTAGCTGTTGTTGTCACCACAAAGAAAGAAGTCAAGATTGAGGACATCCATATTGTTAGCGAGTACGCTGATGTATTCCCCGAAGACTTGCCAGGAATTCTTCCTGAATGAGAAGTTGATTTTACCATTGAGTTGATCCCTAGAGCAGCACCAGTATCTAGGGCACCTTATAGAATGTCCCCCACAGAACTGAAAGAATTAAAAGAGCAACTAATGGAACTATTGAAGAAAGGATTTATCCGACGAAGCACATCACCATGGGGTGCACCTGTTCTCTTTGCCAAGAAGAAGGAGGGGTCGATGAGATTATGCATAGACTATAGACAGCTGAATTAGTTAACAATCAAGAACAAATATCCCCTTCCAAGGATTGATGAATTATTTGATCAATTGTCTAGAGCTGAATATTTCTCTAAAATAGATATCAGATACGGCTATCACCAATTGAGGATCAAAGGAGAAGATATACACAAGATAGCCTTTCGAAGTAGGTACGGGCATTATAAATTCATTGTTATGCCTTTTGGACTAACAAATGCTCCTGCAGTTTTCATGCAGCTAATGAATAGTATTTATCGCCCATACCTCGATAAATTTGTGGTGGTATTCATTGATGATATATTGATCTATTCCAAAATAAAAGAAGAGCATAAGGAACATTTGAGGATTGCATTACAAATTTTGAGGGATAAAAAATTGTACGCCAAGTTGAGTGTGAATTTTGGCTTGAGGAGGTATCCTTTTTGGGGCATGTGGTAACCAAGGATGGTATCGTTGTCGATCCATCAAAGGTAGAGGCAGTATTGAAGTGGAAAAGACCGACAAGTGTAATAGAGATCAGAAGATTTCTAGGATTAGCAGGGTATTACAGAAGATTCATAAAGGATTTCTCAAAGATTGCAGTGCCATTAACCAAGCTGACCCGGAAGGAGAATGCATTTGTGTGGACTGATAAGTGTGAAGAGAGTTTTAATAACTTGAAGAAGTGTCTGACTTCTGCTCCTGTCCTTGCCCTACCCACTGAAGAGGGAGGATTTGAAATCTATTCAGATGCTTCTGGAACAGGTCTAGGATGTGTCCTAATGCAACAAGGAAAGGTAATAGCATATGCCTCAAGACAATTGAAGACCCACAAAGTAAATTATCCTGTACATGACCTAGAATTAGCAGTCATAGTGTTCACTTTGAAAATATGGAGGCACTACATTTATGGGGAGAAATTTAAAGTCTTTTCTGACCACAAGAGTTTGAAATATTTATTCTCACAAAAGGAGCTTAACATGAGGCAAAGAAGGTGGTTAGAGTACCTCAAAGACTTTGACTTTTTCATTCAATATCACCCAGGAAAAGCCAATGTAGTGGCAGACACTCTAAGTAGACAACCAAGAGCTATGCTAGCTAGTATGATGCTAGGCGAATGGAAGTTACTACAACAGTTTGCAAGTTTGAATTTAGACATGGGAAAGAAGGAGAAACAAGTGATGATTTCTAATATAAAAATACAGTCCGATCTATTAACTGAAATCAAGGAGAAACAAGGGGAGGATCCCTTCTTAGTTGAGATTAAGAGAAGCTAGAACAAAGACCAGATTTTCTCTAGTAGCTGATGGGAGATTACTATTACAAGGCAGAACATGTGCCCCTGATCATAGGGAACTCAAGAAGAAGTTGTTCAATGAAGCTCATCAGTCAAAGTACACAATTCATCCTGGATCAACAAAGATGTACCAAGACTTGAAAAGGTCTTATTGGTGGCCGAATATGAAGAGGGATGTGGCCGACCATGTGCCATAATGTTTAACATGCATGAAAGTCAAGGCTGAGCATTTTCGAATGGCCGGTGGATTGCTACCACTACAAATTCCGGAATGGAAGTGGGATAGCATCGGTATGGACTTTATCATGGGACTGCCCAGGACTAGAGGTGGTATGGATGTAATATGGGTAATAGTTGACCGATTGACCAAGGCAGCTCATTTCTTGCCAATTAAGAGCTCATGGACAGTAGATGTGTTGGCTGCACTTTATGTCAAAGAAGTAGTTAGATTGCATGGGGTTCCATCCACCATAATATCTGATCGGAAGCCTAGATTCACTTTGCACTTCTGGAAAGGTTTACAAGTAGCATTGGGCACCAAATTGAACTTTAGCACTGCCTTTCATCCTCGGACGGATGGACAAATTGTGGAGGACATGCTTCGTGCCCTTGTGCTTGATTTCAGGGGACGCTAGGATGACCAGTTGTATCTAATGGAGTTTGCATACAACAATAGCTATCAGGCAAATATCAAAATGGCGCCGTTTGAAGCCTTATATGGCAGGAGTTGCAGATCAGCCCTTTGTTGGGAGGAGGTTAGTGAAAACCAATGGGTTGGACCCGACTTAATCGAAGCGACTATCAGGAATGTTCAGATTGTCAGGGAACGTTTGAAGATAGTGTAGTCAAGGCAGAAAAGTTATGCAGACAAAAGGAGGAGAGAGCTAGAATTCCAAGTCGGTGACCATGTTTTCTTAAAGGTCTCATCTTCAAGGGGAATTCAAAGATTTGGCATCAAGGGAAAGTTGAGTCCCAGATTTATCAGACCTTTTGAAATTCTAGAAAGAAGTAGTCAGGTGGCTTACAGACTTGCACTACCACCTCAACTAGCTAATGTACACAACGTCTTCCACATATCCATGCTGAGGAAATATCTGTTCAATGCCGACCATGTAATTAGCCATGAGGACTTGGAGATTCTAGATGACCTGACTTATGAGGAGAAATCAATCAAGCTAGTGGATCGGAAGTTACAACGACTCAGGAATCATACCATACCTATGGTGAAGGTCCAGTGGAGCCGAGATGGAGTTACCAATGCTACCTGGGAAACAGAGGAAAGAATGAAGAAAAACCACCCAGACTTATTCTCAGGTATGATACTATAGCATTATGTATAAATTGGGGACCCAATTTCATAAGTGGGGGAGGATGTAGCACCCCAGAAGTTTAAATGATTGAAAATTAAGGAAAATAGCAAATAAATAAAAATGTTGAATAGAAATAAAATAAAAGTCATAATTAAAATCCCCACATGTGGAATTAACCATTTAAAATATATTGGGTTAAGACAACTCTAAATGGGCTAAAGATCAAAACCTAATAGCAATAAACCCAAAAATTCGTAACCATAACTGTGTAGAAAATGGGAAAGGGAAAATTAGGGTTAAATCATGGGTGATTAGCCATGGATGGCAATCAAAATCGTACCTAGCCATGACGGGAAGTTCCTAATGGCATTCCTATGGCAATTGGGAGGAGAATCCCCAAAGCAAGGAAGGGGCCAAGCCAAAACCGCAGCCCTCCTTCCTAGTCTTGTTAGGACTTGAAATTAAACCCTAAACATATAAATAATCATCATAAGATGGATTGGTAAGGTTTACGATCGTGTTGGGGTCGTGTGGAGGCGAGCTAGGGCACCAGGAGGAGAGGAGAACGGCCAAGAACCGAGCTTCTTCCCGACTGTGTCTGCTGCGGCCCTGTGCATTGACATCTCTTAGAACTACACAAAGGTAGGTGATCTCAAGCTTAACCTAAACTTTGCACATACCAATGGAAAGAGCATTGGGTCTAGTTTCATTTTCATGTATTTTCCCTAATTTTTAAAGACCATGTGAGTCGTATTAAGCATTTTCCAAGAGTCGCGTAGATTTAGAGCTTTTGTGTTCTTACTATGTCTCACGCAAACTGAGGCCAAATTGGGTCAAACCAAAATGGTAGTTCTCTTCTACTTAATGTCCTTAACACTTTTCATGTTCGGAGTTTTGTCTAAAGATCGCTAGATTTCAAGTTATAAGTCTTTCATGAAGGAGTGTCACGTATTTCTGCATTTTCGGGGATAGAACGCGACGACACCAGACGTCGCGATTCTCTTTGCATGAACACGACGTACATGTACTTTAAGATTCAGTAAAAGGTGACAGACCATTCATTCACGTTTTGATGTCTAACCAATCAACCCCAGTGCATGAAACTGTGTGCTGCATAGATTTCAGTGCTGTCTTGAACGCGACAGTACAGGCCGTCGCGATTTGACCTGTTTTCTTGCCCAAGGATTTCAATCTATTTTTATATTTGGGTTTTTCAACTATCTCTTGAACGCGACGGGTCGACCCGTCACGATTCATAGAATAGCGGTATGAACGCGACAGAGATGAACGTCGCGATTTGAAAGTCGTTGCGCCATGTCGGTCTGTCGCATTGTAAACGCGACAGACAGGGCCGTCGCGATTCTCACTGCATAATCGATCCGGCAATCGATTCCCATTGTAAAAGATGACCACATGACCCGTCGCGATTTGAACGTGATGGATAGGTACGTCGTGATTTAGTTACTTATTACAGAACCATGTTTTCACTGTGTATGGCCCTTTGAAGTGCGACGACTGTGTCCGTCGCAATTTCAAGGCCAACCCGAGATTGTTTTAAGGAGCTATTCAGTCTACCATATGCATGTCCTTATGTCATATCATGTCACATAGTTAAGCAATGGCCTAAAAGTGATCAACCTACATGGAAATCATAAGAATATGAATATCTATTCTAAGTGTTAATGATTGATCGATGTCTTCTACCATGTGATCATATGATGAATATATGCTATGTCTATATTCTGACTTGTCCATAATTGAAATGTGATATATGTTAAAAGTACAACAACCATGTGATAGATGAATTGCATACATGACATGCATGTTTGTTATAAGCTTTCCGTCTTGTTTTAAACCGATGGATTGTGGATTGAGACACGCTCTACACGTCACATAGCACATATAGGCAGCTCTTTCTTGGGGGATTGGAAACTCACGGCCGATCATTCTGTATTGGCAGTCTATCGACCTTTCTCTTAAGACCTCCGTAATTCTCCATACTCTGTGGATTCCCTCATGGAGACTGAGTTGGTTGTACCAATGAAGTACCCGAAGATAGATTGCACTTCTCTTCTTATCTACTTCTCGTGAGAGTGATTTGATAACATTGAAACCAAGCCATTAAGTGTAAAGATTGAACTAATGAGATTAAGCCGTTATGCTGTCGAAAATAATCTGGATCATGTCCCCTTGCATTGTTCTCTATCATCATTGACATGATATTTAGTTCATCATTGTCCATTGCTTGGAAAATCATGTTGGCCATAATTGAATGATTGGAATTACCAGAAACTATTGGAACTTCGGTTCACAACTATGCCTGTGCAAATAGGGCCCAGTCTAGTCCTGGAAGGAGCACCCGAAATACATATAAATCGCGAGAGTATATGATCCATTGAGGTGTCTGGCAATCATCTAATTGAATGCAAGATTGATCTAGGTAATTTCCACATTGTTTTTGAATGATTGATTGATTGATTGAACTGTTATATGTGAAATGGCCAAATCTATTGTATATGTCATTGTTATTGAACTCAATATGTCATTGTCCACTGGAATTCTATGGAATTCAACATGAGATATCCATTCTATATGTTATTGAATCTATTCTATATGTCAAGTGATCATTCTGTCATCTATCTCATTGATAATCGTTCCATCCTACATGAGAATTGTCATGAATGGTTATTGAACCATACTCGTACATGTTATAGCTTGAAACAGTTTCCATCGTTATTGACATGAGTATTGCATGATAGTATCGCCACTGTTAACCTGTTAATTATGTAAAGCGTGTCCGCACCATGAGATGTAAATCCTACTGGGCGCTAGTACGCTCACACCTGCTTTCCTTAATATTTTCAGGTAATGAATATGAAGAATTAGATAATGATGGGACCAGGGACGAGTGATGAGCTGCTCCACTGTACCCGTCTACATAGCTAGTCAGCCAAGATGATTAGTGTTGGAAGAGTCTGTAATAGATAGGTCTATTTCCTTTGTTGTTACATGTACTTGAAATACAATACTGGGCCCTTTGTTTGGCTCTGATGATGCAAGGTTTTAAATTAGTTTGATGGAAGTGAAATAATGTGTGTTTGGCTGGCAATCTTATTGACTTACATCTTGTGTTATACGTAGTTGTTACTCTGAATTATTCGACTGTGATACGCACACTTGTATCATTCACGCTCTCGACGTTTATTTTCCGCTACTAAATGTCAGGGTGTGACATCATTTTTGGAGCTAGTGATGAATCGTTTTGCAAGTACTTTGAAGAATTAATGCAGGGAGAATTTGAGATGAGTTTGATGGGGGAATTGACTTACTTCCTTGGACTCCAAATCAAACAAGACAAGGAGGGAACCCACATCAATCAGACCAAGTATATCAAAGATTTGCTAAAGAAGTTTGGTTTTGAACAAGCAAAGCATCTAACCACTCCTATGAGCACTTCCACCAGCTTAGACAGTGATCCTCAAGGTAAGAAAGTAGATCAGAAATCTTACAAAGATATGATCGGTTCTCTACTATAATTAACTGCTACTAGACCTGACATTTTATTTAGTATATGTATGTATGCTAGGTACCAAGCAGATCCTAAATAATCCCATTTAATTTCAATCAAAAGGATTTTTAGATATTTAGCACATACAAGTGAATTAAGTCTATGGTATCCAAAATCATGTAAGATAAATTTAATTGGATATACTGATGTTGATTATGCTGGATACAAAGTAGATAGAAAAAGCACCAGTGGTTCCTGTTAGTTTCTTGCTAGGTGTTTGATCTCCTGGTCCTTAAGAAAACAGAACGTTGTGGCTCTATCAACAAATGAAGCTGAATATGTTGTTGTTGGGAGTTGTTGCACTCAACTACTTTGGATCAAACAACAACTTTAAGATTATGAATTAAACATCAATTTTGTACCCTTGCTATGTGAGAACACTAGTGCAATCAATCTCACAAAGAATCTAGTACAACATTCAAGAACCAAACATATTGACATTAAGTATCATTTTATTAGAGATCATATAGAAAATGGTAACATTAGCATTTCATTTGTAGATACTAAAAATCAGTTGGCAAACATCTTTACAAAAATCCTACCTAAAGAGAGATTCACCTCTCTCCAAAGAGAGTTGGACATATGTAATTTGTAAATGATGTATTTATGCAATAGCTGAAGACAATTAATCTTTCAGAATACCTTGGAAATGCATGACTCCTAATCATTGTTGAAAATTTCTTATACTTCATGATTGTGTCTACACATTCTTCACTCAAGTCGACACATCCTTCATGCTCTGTCGATACCTTTTTACATTAGGTTGACCTATATAATCATCTTATTGCAATATCTACTCTCTCTATTTTGATCCAATCTTTAACTACCACTCTAACTATTCTTTTATGGGTCATTTTCATTGTCTACTCCTTTTGACCAAGTTCCCTACATTTAACTCCTTTTGACCAAGTTCCCTACATTTAACTCCTTTGTCTCTTTGAATTGGTTTGAGCTAAGGGGTAGCCTTGACCTGAGGAGGAGCCTTGAACTGAGAGGGAGCCTTGTACTAAGGGAGAGACTTCATTTATCTTTCCCCACACCTTTCCTTTTCATCATTCCTACTCCATAGACCTTCCTTTTGGTCATTGACAAAAAGGGGAGAAATACTCTGAAATACATGCATACTCTGAATAAATATCATCATAGCATTTTTGGAGCATTATGATTTCGATTAGTTTTGTCATCACCAAAAAGGGGGAGATTGTTGACTCCTTTATCTCCAAGATCATATATTTTGGTGATAACAAAACTTATCATAAATTTTTTATTTACCTAAATGATGTGTTTTTACCTTAATTTGGTTAAGTCTATCAATAGGAGACTCAAAGGAAATAAATAATGCTTCAAGGATCATCATTGTAAGTATTCCAAAGTTCACTAGATGGTGTTCAATTGCTTGTAAGTCTTTGTTGTCATTTAAAGTTTTCATTCATAAGTTCATATTTTTCATCACTAATAATCTTTTCACAGTTTTAATCGAAGTCAAGTTTCATCTTCTATAGCTTTTAAACTTCATCATCCGAAGTCATACATGTTTTGCTTCTTGATTAGTCGAAACTAACTTCGTCATATCCGAAGTTCTACTTCGTCACATATGAAGTTTACTTCGTCATATACGAAGCTTCACTTCATCATGCATGATTTTGTCTTGATCAGTCGAAGATAACTTCATCATATCCGAAGTTTACTTCGTCATATACGAAACTTCACTTCATCATGCGTGTTTTGTCATGAATAGTCGAAGTTCACTTCGTCATATACGAAGTTCTACTTCGTCATATCCAAAGTCATATACGAAGCTTCACTTCGACTGATTTCGTTATTTTTCATTCTATGTGAAGTTACACTTCGTTATATATGAAGTTATACTTCGTCATATCTGAAGCTAACTTCGTCATATCCAAAGTTATATACGAAGCTTAAATTCGACTGACTGCGTTGTTTTAGTTTTATGCGAAGTTACACTTCGTCATATA
The DNA here is from genome assembly GCA_014218235.1 of Colocasia esculenta. Taxonomy (NCBI): domain Eukaryota; kingdom Viridiplantae; phylum Streptophyta; class Magnoliopsida; order Alismatales; family Araceae; genus Colocasia; species Colocasia esculenta. The sequence goes on along the minus strand of CM024758.1, from coordinate 59,919,646 downwards.
CAAAGTTCACTTCGTCATATCCGAAGTCATTTTTTATATAAATCTCTAAGTCCAACTCCGACTCCTAAAAAATTGAAGTAGTCCAACTCCGACTCCTAAAAAGTCAAAGTGGTTCAACTCCAACTCTTGTAAACTTGAAGTGGTTCAACTCTGACTTCTAGATAGTCGAAGTGAGACATCGATTATTGAACATTACACATCGATCGCTTTTTTAATATCACATCGATTATTGAACATTACACATCGATTGTTGTTTTAATATCACATTGATTACTGAACATTAAACATCGATTGCTTCTACATCGATTATCTTCAAACATCGATTATGTTCAAACATCGATTGCTTCTACATCGATTATCTTGAAACATCAATTATGTTCAAACATCGATTGCTTTTACATTGATTATGTTCAAACATCGATTATATTCAAACATTGATTGCTTTCACATTGATTATGTTTAAACATCGATTCTCTTTAAACATCGATTGTCTTTAGACATCGATTGCCTTTAGACATCGATTGCCTTAGACATTGATTGTCTTAAACATCGATTGCCTTAGACATCGATTGCCTTAGACATCAATTGTCTTAGACATCGATTGTCTTATACATCGATTGCATTTAGACATCAATTGCCTTTGGACATTGATTGCCTTTAGACACCGATTGCCTTTAGACATCGATTCCCTTAGACATTGATTATCTCTAGACATAGATTGTCTTTAGACATCGATTACCCTTTAGACATCGATTACTCTTTGAACATCGACTGTGTCTTAAACATCGATTGACAATATTTTATCTATGTTATTATAGATAAATTACTATCAATACCTTGACAAAAATCTTTGCAATAATCATATTGATTGTGGTTGTAATTAATTTATATTAACTGCCTTTATGAATAACCTTTAATCATATCTTGGCGGGTAATACTTTTCAAAATTTTTTAAAGATGTGCATTTCAAATTTCCCACTATCTGTTACATATCCTTTTTTCGAAAAAGTTTTCAAGGATATCCTCTTACGTTTAGTCTATCAATGGATACAGTTCCCATGCACATTATCTTGTATTGTTTACCATTTTCATGACATGTTGTCTACATCTTTAAATGGTGAAAAAATGAGCTTATCCTTATTGGTATATCTTTTTACAGCATGACCAATGACGTTGACTGACAGTGAAGAAACACTTATGACTTATCTGTATCCCAACATTTATTGCTTGCAGGTTTTCGGTAGTCACATTATTCTACAACGTTGGACATGCTACGTTGACCAACACAGAAGATATCATAATCTCTCTCTCTCTCTCTCTCTCTCTCTCTCTCTCTCTCTCTCTCTCTCTCTCTCTCTCTCTCTCTCTCTATCCAAGCATTCATTATTTGCAGGTTTTGGTAGTCAAGCACTCCTCCAAAGTAAGACCTACTGTGACTGCATGGAAACGAGCATCAAGAAATGAGAGACAACAGATATCGCAACGGTTACATATAAAGAAAGTAGGAATGCTTATAAGAAGATGATGGCTATGAAGAACAAGACACACCGAGAGATATACAAGTGTAAACATAGAGATTTTCACCACCATTCAGAATAGAAGAGCAATACACCCTCACTCCAAGTCCATCTGCTCAAAGCTCTCATGAAGGCTTCACTTCTATTTTTCTTTGAGAGCCTGTTGTTTCTGAGAGAGTATCATCATAGCTCAGTTCTTCTCTCTCTCAATTTGCGCCTCCGATCAAACAAGGTTTTGTTGTATAAGCTTGATCTAGGAGCCATCCCTTCAACTCTCTTTTCAGAGTGTTCCTCTTCCTGTGCGAAAAGAAGACATGTTGTTGCTAGGTGGTTTGTTCCCCTTGTTGAAGGAAAGATCTGTTGCTACAAGTGGTTGTATTCCCTCTTCGTGGGTTGAAGAGAAGGCCAGCAGGTGCTGGATGTGTAAGTGTCCATAAGGGGAACTGTACCCTTGGTTAGTGGAATCCTAAGTAGTTTTTTGGGGACTGGACGTAGGACTCTTGGTGATAGGAGATCCGAACCAAGATAAAACTCTTGTGCATTGTTTGTGTGATTGTTTTTCATTTTATTCTGCTACTCACTAATTCTAACACCTGTGTTTAGTGTTTCTATTTGAAGTTATTTTTAACATGAAAATTTCAAGATAATTTAAGCATTCCATTCACCCCCCCTCTGGGCTTGCAACCTGGTCAACAAGTGAAACTAAGTTTACTATTAATTTGAAACTGTATGATTTATGTTTTTGTGTTGTACTTGCATGTGTAGTAAGTATGGTTATGTTTGTTGCATGATTGTTATTAAGTGCCAAAAGACATTGCCGTTATAGTGGGTTTACTAGAGCCGTTCCATAGAAATACCCTTATGGGAAAGTTCACACTCTCTACTATTTACTGGCCTCTAGGGCAACAATATTTGAAATCCTGGAGGTGTTTAGCGCTTGCATTGTTCACTGGTTAGGGTGGAGAGAGTTTCTCTGGATTTTGCGCAATAACCGACACTCATCATTATCTTGCCTAGATGATTGAGTACTGACTGACTGTACTGGCCTTTTAGTGGTGGTTTGGGCAATGTGTCTAGCTACTATTACTGCTATTGTCCACTAATATTGCTCACTATTTCTGCCTGCTACTACTGTTTACTGTCATTGTCTATAGTTACTGCTTATCGCCACTATCTATTGTTCACTACTTACTTACTTTTGCTAACCACTACAGTTATTGTCTTTTGTTTAGAGTTAGAGTTTTATTTACTATCTCATAATTACACATGTTATTAGTCTAGCACGTTCCATGTTAAAGATTGTTCATTAACATTTAGCGATTTAATGTTGCACTTGTTTAAGTGTTAATTGTCACCATGAGAATTGTTAAGTGAAAGAATATAGTGTTATATACATGTTAGCATGTGTGTGTTATGTGTATATGTGTACCATGTCATTTTAAAGCTTACTATAATGTAGATTGTAGATTTAGATTTCTTGTTTGCTTACTGAGTCCATTGCATAGACTCACTCTTGTTGACTTTCAAGAGGAGATGAAGAGTTAGCGAGATCCGATGAGGAACTTGAAGAGTAGCATGTACAAGACTTATTTAGCTTTAGTTTGTTAATTGGTATTGTACTGGACATTGGTGATGAGAGGTTATGTTATATTGTGTTCCTTCTTTTCTTGGACAATATAGATTGTGATATGTGGATTATAAAGTTGATGGAATAAGAGTTATTCACTTTCCGTTGCATATGCTATTTATATCTGTGTATGTCTCACCTATATGACTACAATTGGGGCCTTCTCCTCTGTGATGATTCATTTTGTTCGACGTAAGTTAGTATAATCATACTGGGTAAAAGTGGGTCATCACAGAGTTGGTATCAGAGCCAAGTTGGTTGAGATTGTATATAAATAACCATCAACTCAATTCACATCTCTATATCTTTATAGTAATAGCCATGTCCATGAATAACTAAAACAGGACTAGAAAAGTGATAAGATAAATTACATGATAAATATACTAGGTTTAGTAATAAATGGAGCCTGATCAAGTGTTTATTTTGCAGGCAATGGCTAGTTGAAGGACTCGTCGTTCAAGTATATCTGTCCAAGATGAGGAGCCAAGGTAGAATGCGAGCGGAGGGCAAGGGGTACCAGTAGCACCCCTGCCTCCGCCTATTGACTTGGGCTATGCATGCAAGGGCTTGCACAAGCAATGCAGGCCCAGGCTCAGATGCAGGCAGCTATCCAGGCGCACCTTCAAGCTCATTTTCCAGTTCAGCAGGAGCGTGGTTTGGGAGGAGTGTCCATCATGGAGAGGTTCAGGAGGATGGCTCCACCTTTTTTTACGGGGGAGAGTCAGCCGTTGGTTACCGAGAGCTGATTGAGGGAGATTGAGAAGATCTTTTGGGGCATTAGGTGTGCAGAGGAATATAAGGTTAGTTTGGCTACTTACATGTTGCAAGACAGAGCCGATGTGTGGTGGTCATCAGTTTTGCGTATGCAGTTCGGGGGCAGAGAGCAGGAACCAACGTGGGCCGAGTTTACAATATTGTTCAACTCCAAGTTTGTTCCAAAGCATATACAAGACAAAACGAAGCAAGAGTTTTCTATCGCTGACACAAGGTTCGAGGTCAATGTTGGAGTATGAGGCTAGATTTACAGAGTTGTCTAAGTATACACCCCATATAGTGACAGATGAGCATAGGAATGTGAGGAAGTTTGTAATGGGGTTGAGGCCGTCGCTTAGGACTCGTTTGGTTGCTCTTGACCATAGGAGCATGAAAGCAACACTTAGCATGGTATGTTGGTAAGAGGGTGAGATAAATTTGTACTTAGAAGAAAAGAGGGCAGAGTTGAAGAAGTCGTCAGAGCCGTTCCACAGGTAGGACAAGAAGAGGAAGACTACAAGAGCGCAATAGCCAGCATCAGTACCTTCAGAAGCAAAACCCCAGACAGGAGGATCCACATTCAGCAGCAAGCCAGTTTGCAAGCACTAGGGCAAACAACATGGTAGAGACGTGTGTTGGATAGCGATTGACAGGTGTCTCAGGTGCGGCGACAAGAGTCGTGGAGTCAAAGATTGTTCAAAGATAGTAAGGACTGCTCTGACAGCAACAACAGCCCCCGTAGCGATAGAACCAGTCGGAGGTTCGCAGACCCCAGCTCAAGTGTATGCACTCATGAGAGAGGACAGAAAGCAAGTGGAGAATGTCATCGCATGTACCTAGTTGATCTTCGAGGGTGAAGATCCCTTTAAGGAGGAGAGAGTGTAAGGCCCAACATTTTAATATTTGGTTGTGCATGTTATGTTTGGTGTTTTCTAATTTTTATATATTTACAAGTCCATGTTTTGTTGTTTTTATGGTTTTTGGTCGGAGGATACTGATGGCAGCATCGAGTGCCTCCAAGTCATCCTTAGCGGCAGTCAACTATGTCGTTTACCTTGTCTTGACGGTAGTGAGTATTGCCATCTAGATCTTCTTCTGTTTCCGATTCGGACTCCATGGTGAGGGTCTATGGGGGTTAGAGAGTGACTTCTACCCCTAGAATTGTGTTCCTAATTGGTTTCTCACCGGAGGGTCAGTTCCTATAAATAGGAGGGTTTAGCCTTCTGTTAGAGATATTTGACTAGTTGTAAATTCTCCCCGAGAGGAGAGAGAGGGAGATTTTGGAGAAGCATATCCATCGTCCCCGACCCTGTTCGTGCTCTTCCATGAGAGGGCTTTTCCTCTTCAACATCAGAAGACTCTTTGTATAAGGGAATCGACCTGAAGATCGTCCATGGAGAAGGTTTCGTGAAGGGTATAGGTAGGGCTTAGAGTAGCCTAATCGAGTTAATTCATCGTGGGTAGAGCGTTTCAAGACAAGTAAACTTCAGGTTTAGTTCCACGATCTTATTTTGTACATTGTGTGTTTTTAACAAAAATTTCCATGCTTAAACATGAGAATTTTGGTTTGAATTCCCGAATTTTTGTCCTTTTTGCTTCTTCCGAACTTGATGACAGCATGTACTGCCGCCAAGCTTTCCGGACTACAACATGGTATGTCGTCAAGTTCTTCTTGACAGCACTCTCCTTTGTCATCTACCCTGGCTTAGCAACAATCGATAATGCTGCTAAGTTCTTCTTTCCAAATTTTCGAATTATGTCTGCCTTATATGTATTTGTGTGTTTAAGTGTAAGATGTGCATATGGATAGTCTTTGCATGTAATTTAGGTTGTTTTAATGCTACTAGATCTTCATAAAGTATATTGTTGATTTTAGATTATTGTAGGTTTGTTTTATAATTTTCTTTACAAGGAAAAGTGATCAAAATTTGTTAGGAAATAAAGATAAATCTTGTGTGCCATAATTTTCATGGAGTTAAATAGTGATATTTTATACATTTATTCCTATCAGTTAGAATATCATATGGTTCTAATTTGAGACTTTATGTCTTAAGTTAGTATTTTTAGGATATAGCATATGTGTGTAATAGTAGTTTATAAATCACAGTAAATTGTATGTTATCATAAAATTATGAAATTTTTATGGTTCAGTCTACTAACTGAGATTTACATTATCATATTTCTATATTTTTATAAGCATATAGATATTTCTACATGTCATGTATTGATTAAGCATTATGTGTTAAATCAAGTTAATTTATGAAATTATAGTAATTAGCAGCATATTTTCAGTTAGTGAAACTAAGTTTACTGTTCATATGAAACTATATGATTTATGTTTTGTATTGTACTTGCATGTATAGTAAGTATGGTATGTATGTTGCATATGATTGTTATTAAGTGCCAAAGACACTACCGCCATAATGGGTTTACTGGAGCCGTACCATAGAAATGCCACTATGGAAAAGTTCACACTACCTACTATTGTGGACATTCTGTTTCACCCTGAAACTCCGGAAGTTCCCCGAACGTTGGCGCTCCCTCGTGCGCGTTGGCATGTGACGCTGGTTGACCCCGTTCTCCTTTCTCGTTGACTCCCGTTTGACCAAGTTGACAAAAGGAGAAAGGGAAGAAAAGCAAGGAAACCAGCAAAGAAATGAATGGGATATGATCTCCAGGGCCTTACCTGTGCCCAAGGAGGTGTTTAGATCGCGCCAGTGACGTAGCCTCACGTGCGGTTGATGGCGGGACGCCGACTTTCTCCCCTTCGTCCGACCAAAAGAAAGAAGCTTCGCGGTGTTGTTGGAGGTGTTCCTGCGAAAAAGAAGACTCAATTAGACGCAAGTGAAGTGTAGTAAACGTCTAGAAGTAAAGAGAAATGACCCAAAAGGTGAGCCCCGTATCGTTGCAGGCTTGAGAAGAGGGGTGGCCAAGTGCTATGACCACCCTTCTTCCTCCATTTTTGGTTTGAAAACCTCTTTTAAGTGTGTAGGAGTGCGTACTACGTGCCTAGTGTGTGGGTGTGTGGAGTGAATAGCATGCAAAGCTAAGAAAGGAAAGAGAGGGAGAAGAGGGAGATGATCTTCGTTTGCAGGCATTGGTGGCTGCTTTGTGGACTCCTCCAGCTCGTGGTGAAGCCTCCTGGATGCTTCAATGTTGAGAGGAAGAGAGGAAGCAAGGGGGGAAGCTCTCAAGGCTTGAAGTGGTTTTCTCTATCTTCCCTCAAGGCATCAAAGCGGCTCATCCAGCATCTCCCTCCTCTACTTAGAAGGTTGAGGATCTTCATATATAGGCAGTGGGGGCGAAGCTAGGGAGCATAGGATGTTCAAGTGTGAGGAAACACACTAAAACATGTGGCAATCCAAGTAGAGAGGCTAGGCCAATAGGAGGGGGCCAAGTAGGACTTGTACTGGTCAAGGGGGTGCCAAGTGGCCCTTGCTGTGGGAACGGCCCCATGCGTTGCATGGGGAGGTAGGGACACAAGTGGGCAAGATTCTCGGGCAGTTCCGTAGAATAGGTAAACCCAGGTTGACGTCAATCGATATTGCCGCCAACCCCATACAGACGTCAACATATGTGGACGTCAAACTGAGTCACCGTCAAGGGTGTGTGTCGTCCAACTTGGAGGTAAACGACAATCGATGTTGACTTAACATGGGATCCGAGGCAAGTCAAAAAGCAGTCAAACAAGTCTTATTGGGCCATAAACCACGCAGGGATGGGCAAAATCGCGCGTCTACAAATGCCCCTCAGAGACATCCGATCTTGCAAGGGAGTGAAGCGGACTGAAAGGTTGGTGTCTCGGTAAACATAGGACGCAGAGATTTGATAAAAAGGCCATCTCCGGGATAGGAATCCTAGCAAGCCACACGAATGAGTTAGGCAAGAAAAAACTGTGATGATCATCTGAGAGACAAGTGTGTGGGAAAGGGAAGATGATCTACCCATGTAATTACAACTACAACCCAACAGTAGGTCCCCGGTATTGCCAAGTAGGACTTTGACTAGGTTCTGGTGTTGTCTGAGTCAAAGGAGTCGTAATATGACGGTTGGATCAGGGAAATCTCACAACCGAAGTCCGTCAGCACCCGCTGACATAATTAGAACGTTTGTCCAATCAGGGGGTTGTGAAGACAAAAGGGATTGATTGTACTCTCAAAGGATTATCAAAGATTCTAATTTGGATCATTGTTTGGAAAGCTGGAAGTCCAGAATTAAGCTCATGACTGGCGAAAGGTTCACATGAACTCAATAGAACGGTTGACTGAATGATAGCTCAATGGTATATTCGGTGGGACTATTTGGGATTGCTTGGGGAATGGGCAACAAAGGCCCGATATCAGCTTGATATTCAAGAAGTGGTGCTGATTTAGTGGCCACTAAACTGGGTGCCACACAGCAATTGAGGGAAATCTCCATTTTTTTTTAGTTAGTAAGAGAATGTTAGCAGTGAAATCCTAAATACATGTTGATGTGGGGTTCCCTATCTAAAATGCAAGTTAGAACCAGAGGAATTTTAAGGCCAAAAAAATAACTGAGAGATCGCAAACCCGTCAT